>JARQAB010000027.1:3740721-4340721 GCA_036172955.1 Meloidogyne arenaria
AAAGAAATATAATGTAAATAAGATATACTTAAAAATTATAAAAATCTACACAAATATAATAGAATAAAATTTAATAATTGAAAAAATGACAAATAAAGAAATATAAGGTAAATAATATATACTTAAAAATTATAAAAATCTAAACACATATAATAGAATAACATTTAATAAATGAAAAAATGACAAAGAAAGAAATATAATGTAAATAAGATATCCTTAAAAATTATAAAAATCTAAACACATATAATTGAATAACGATTAATAATGAAAAAAATGACAAAGAAAAAAATATAATGTAAATAAGATATCATTAAAAATTATAAAAATCTAAACACATATAATAGAATAACGATTAATAAATAGAAAAAATGACAAAGAAAAAAAGATAATGTAAATAAGATATCATTAAAAATTATAAAAATCTAAACACATATAATAGAATAACGATTAATAAAAGAAAAAAATGACAAAGAAAGAATATAATGTAAATAAGATATCCTTAAAAATTATAAAAATCTAAACACATATAATAGAATAACGATTAATAAATGAAAAAATGACAAAGAAAGAAATATAATGTAAATAAGATATCCTTAAAAATTATAAAAATCTAAACACATATAATAGAATAACGATTAATAAATGAAAAAAATGACAAAGAAAAAATATAATGTAAATAAGATATCATTAAAAATTATAAAAATCTAAACACATATAATAGAATAACGATTAATAAATGAAAAAAATGACAAAGAAAAAATATAATGTAAATAAGATATCATTAAAAATTATAAAAATCTAAACACATATAATAGAATAACGATTAATAAATGAAAAAAATGACAAAGAAAAAAATATAATGTAAATAAGATATCATTAAAAATTATAAAAATCTAAACACATATAATATAATAAAGATTAAAAAATGAAAAAATTAAAAAAAAGAATTATAAAGTAAATAATATATAAATAATAATTATAAAAATATAAAAACAAATAATATATTAACGATTAATAAATTAAAAAAATGACAAAGAAAGAAATATAATGTAAATAAGATATACTTAAAAATTATAAAATCTAAACACATATAATAGAATAACATTTAATAAATGAAAAAATGACAAAGAAAGAAATAATGTAAATAAGATATACTTAAAAATTATAAAAATCTAAACACATATAATAGAATAACATTTAATAAATGAAAAAAATGACAAAGAAAGAAATATAATGTAAATAAGATATACTTAAAAATTATAAAAATCTAAACACATATAATAGAATAACATTTAATAAATGAAAAAAATGACAAAGAAAGAAATATAATGTAAATAAGATATACTTAAAAATTATAAAAATCTAAACACATATAATAGAATAACATTTAATAAATGAAAAAAATGACAAAGAAAGAAATATAATGTAAATAAGATATACTTAAAAATTATAAAAATCTAAACACATATAATAGAATAACGATTAATAAATTAAAAAAATGACAAAGAAAGAAATATAATGTAAATAAGATATACTTAAAAATTATAAAAATCTAAACACATATAATAGAATAACATTTAATAAATGAAAAAAATGACAAAGAAAGAAATATAATGTAAATAAGATATACTTAAAAATTATAAAATCTAAACACATATAATAGAATAACGATTAATAAATTAAAAAAATGACAAAGAAAGAAATATAATGTAAATAAGATATACTTAAAAATTATAAAAATCTAAACACATATAATAGAATAACGATTAATAAATTAAAAAAAATGACAAAGAAAGAAATATAATGTAAATAAGATATACTTAAAAATTATAAAAATCTAAACACATATAATAGAATAACATTTAATAAATGAAAAAAATGACAAAGAAAGAAATATAATGTAAATAAGATATACTTAAAAATTATAAAAATCTAAACACATATAATAGAATAACATTTAATAAATGAAAAAAATGACAAAGAAAGAAATATAATGTAAATAAGATATCCTTAATAATTATAAAAATCTAAACACATATAATTGAATAACGATTAATAAATGAAAAAAATGACAAATAAAAAATATAATGTAAATAAGATATCATTAAAAATTATAAAAATCTAAACACATATAATAGAATAACGATTAATAAATAGAAAAAATGACAAAGAAAAAAATATAATGTAAATAAGATATCATTAAAAATTATAAAAATCTAAACACCTATAATAGAATAACGATTAATAGATGAAAAAAATGACAAAGAAAGAAATATAATGTAAATAAGATATCCTTAAAAATTATAAAAATCTAAACACATATAATAGAATAACGATTAATAAATGAAAAAAATGACAAAGAAAGAAATATAATGTAAATAAGATATCCTTAAAAATTATAAAAATCTAAACACATATAATAGAATAACGATTAATAAATGAAAAAAATGACAAAGAAAAAAATATAATGTAAATAAGATATCATTAAAAATTATAAAAATCTAAACACATATAATAGAATAACGATTAATAAATGAAAAAAATGACAAAGAAAAAAATATAATGTAAATAAGATATCATTAAAAATTATAAAATCTAAACACATATAATAGAATAACGATTAATAAATGAAAAAAAATGACAAAGAAAAAAATATAATGTAAATAGGATATCATTAAAAATTATAAAATCTAAACACATATAATAGAATAACGATTAATAAATGAAAAAAATGACAAAGAAAGAAATATAATGTAAATAAGATATACTTAAAAATTATAAAAATCTAAACACATATAATAGAATAACGATTAATAAATGAAAAAAATGACAAAGAAAGAAATATAATGTAAATAAGATATACTTAAAAATTATAAAAATCTAAACACATATAATAGAATAACATTTAATAAATGAAAAAAATGACAAAGAAAGAAATATAATGTAAATAAGATATACTTAAAAATTATAAAAATGTAAACACATATAATATAATAACATTTAATAAATTAAAAAAATGACAAAGAAAGAAATATAATGTAAATAAGATATCCTTAAAAATTATAAAAATCTAAACACATATAATTGAATAACGATTAATAAATGAAAAAAATGACAAAGAAAAAAATATAATGTAAATAAGATATCATTAAAAATTATAAAAATCTAAACACATATAATAGAATAACGATTAATAAATAGAAAAAATGACAAAAAAAAATATAATGTAAATAAGATATCATTAAAAATTATAAAAATCTAAACACATATAATAGAATAACGATTAATAAATGAAAAAAATGACAAAGAAAGAAATATAATGTAAATAAGATATCCTTAAAAATTATAAAAATCTAAACACATATAATAGAATAACGATAATAAATGAAAAAAATGACAAAGAAAGAAATATAATGTAAATAAGATATCCTTAAAAATTATAAAAATCTAAACACATATAATAGAATAACGATTAATAAATGAAAAAAATGACAAAGAAAAAAATATAATGTAAATAAGATATCATTAAAAATTATAAAAATCTAAACACATATAATAGAATAACGATTAATAAATGAAAAAAATGACAAAGAAAAAAATATAATGTAAATAAGATATCATTAAAAATTATAAAAATCTAAACACATATAATAGAATAACGATTAATAAATGAAAAAAATGACAAAGAAAAAAATATAATGTAAATAAGATATCATTAAAAATTATAAAAATCTAAACACATATAATAGAATAACGATTAATAAATGAAAAAAATGACAAAGAAAGAAATATAATGTAAATAAGATATACTTAAAAATTATAAAAATCTAAACACATATAATAGAATAACGATTAATAAATGAAAAAAATGACAAAGAAAGAAATCTAATGTAAATAAGATATACTTAAAAATTATAAAAATCTAAACACATATAATAGAATAACATTTAATAAATGAAAAAAATGACAAAGAACGAAATATAATGTAAATAAGATATACTTAAAAATTATAAAAATCTAAACACATATAATAGAATAACATTTAATAAATGAAAAAAATGACAAAGAAAGAAATATAATGTAAATAAGATATACTTAAAAATTATAAAAATCTAAACACATATAATAGAATAACATTTAATAAATGAAAAAAATGACAAAGAAAGAAATATAATGTAAATAAGATATACTTAAAAATTATAAAAATCTAAACACATATAATAGAATAACGATTAATAAATTAAAAAAATGACAAAGAAAGAAATATAATGTAAATAAGATATACTTAAAAATTATAAAAATCTAAACACATATAATAGAATAACATTTAATAAATGAAAAAAATGACAAAGAAAGAAATATAATGTAAATAAGATATACTTAAAAATTATAAAAATCTAAACACATATAATAGAATAACGATTAATAAATTAAAAAAATGACAAAGAAAGAAATATAATGTAAATAAGATATACTTAAAAATTATAAAAATCTAAACACATATAATAGAATAACATTTAATAAATGAAAAAAATGACAAAGAAAGAAATATAATGTAAATAAGATATACTTAAAAATTATAAAAATCTAAACACATATAAGTAGTTACCCCACCCCCTGTGTCCCCAACGTCCCATTTGAAAAAATGGGGGTTGGAGGAAAGGGGGTGAATAAAAAATGGGGGTTGGAGGAAAGGGGTGATTGACAAATGGGGGTTGGAGAAAGGGGGTGAATAAAAAATGGGGGTTGGAGGAAAGGGGGTGATTGACAAATGGGGGTTGGAGGAAAGGGTGTGATTGAAAAAATTTGGGTTGGAGTAAAAGAGGTGACCTTGGTCACCTCCGTTGAAGTAATTGAGGTACCACCTTTCCGTCCCCAAAGATAATAATGGGAAGTGTGGCAAGGGAATAACTTTGCCAATCTATTGCTGAAGAAAATGTGCGGGTAATGCGGAATGATCAAGGGGAGGTTGGGGAAAGGGAAATAAAAAATAATAATAAAGTGACAAGTTTTGACTGTACAAAATTTTCTCACCTATTGTTTGCTTATGGAAATTTTTTATAAGTTAAAAAATTAAAAATTTTAAAATTTCGCAAACTATTCCGAATTTTGACATAAAAATTTTAAAATAAAAAGAATTTAAAATAATTTAGCTTTATTATTTAAAAATTTATCTTTATTATTTTTTAAAGTTAATTCTTAATTACCTATATTAATTATTTTTTCAGCATTAATTTTTTAATTAGAACTTTTGTTTTTAATTAAACAAAAAATAAAAATTTGCTTTTTAATGAAAAAACCGTAGATACTGGATTTAGATAAATTTTGACCTTAATTCTAAATTGTTTCCTTTATTTATTTTTTTCATTCTTTTATTTATTTTTTACATTCCTTAGTCTATTTTTTAACAAATGGACTTTT
Source organism: Meloidogyne arenaria (assembly GCA_036172955.1). NCBI lineage: Eukaryota > Metazoa > Nematoda > Chromadorea > Rhabditida > Meloidogynidae > Meloidogyne > Meloidogyne arenaria. Next base: position 3,746,143 of record JARQAB010000027.1, read on the forward strand.
TTCAAGTGAATTTTAATTAAAAAAATATGTTTAACCTTAAAATTCTCAAAATACGGACTCTTTACGGCCTTCGAGAATTCTCAAAATTTTCGCCTGCGCATAAAGTGTCTATCCTGAAAATTTTACCGCCAGAAAAAATTTTGAAATTTTTTAATGTAGTTATAGGAAAATTTTAAATATGTACTTTCAAATAAACTTTTTGTATTTAAACATTGCATTTTCTCGATAGCTTGGCCTTCCAAAATTCTCGAAAATGTTGCTAAGTTGGGGGGCTCCGTCCTAAGGTAAGAGCTCCGGCCTGTGGTGTGGAGCTCCGGCCTCAGGTGTGGAGCTCCGGCCTCAGGTGTGGAGCTCCGGCCTATGGTGGAAGTCAAAACTTTTGGAAGGTTAAATTTCATCCAAGAAGCACCAAATTCTTCCATTTTTGCGCCGCAGGAAATAATTTTGAGAATTTTGCAAGGCCAAGCACCAAATGTCCCTCAACTTTAACAATTAGAAAATAAAATTCACGTAAAGTTTAGCAATAGAAAAAACAATTGATGAAATTAAGCAATAAAAGAATTAAATTAAATTAAAAATTAATTAAATTAAATTAAAAATTAAATTAAACAATTAAGCAATAAAAGATATTATAAGAGAAAGATGGTGAAGATTTTTGGGGATAGAAAAGCAAAGTTAAAAATCAAAAGATACTATTGATGTAAACTTAAGCATTAAAAGATAAAATTGATGAAAAGCTAAGCAATAGAAGATAAAATTGATTTAATGTTAAGGGTTGGAAGATGTAGATTTTGAGGGTAAAATTGCAAAGTTAAGCAATAAAAGATATTATTGTTGCTAAGTTAAGGATTAGAAGATAAAATTATCTTAAAGTTAAGAGTTTGAAGATAAAATGTGTGAGAAGTTAAGGATAGAAGATAAGATTCACGCAAAGTTAAGCAATAGAAGTAACAAATGATGTAATGATAAGTGATGGAAGATGTAGATTTAGGGTGTAAAAATGCAAAGTTAATCAAAAGATACTACTGATGTAAACTTAAGGATTAAAAGATAAAGTTCTTGAAAAATTAAGAGAGATAACTAACATTTTCAGTAAACTGGTCACTATATGGTACTCACGTGATAGTATACACGTGCCTAAGAGAAATACACCCTATTGGATTGTAAGGGTTAGCTCATCATCTAAACAGGTATAACGTATCCCCTTGAAAATCAATATTCATTTATAGCAAATACCTAGTTTATTAAAAATAAATCTTTTAAATTAAATTATAATTTTACACACCTGAAAAACCATATTCATTTATATCAAATACATATTCTAATTAAAATAAAATTAATTCATAATTAACCAAAAAATAATATATAAAATTATAAAATTGAATAATAATATATATAAGTACTGAAAAACATTTACTTTCGTCGAGACATTAAGCACCTAGAACTAGCTATGGTTTATAATAAAAGTCTATTAATGTCTAAAATGTTAATGTTTAAATTTATATTAATTACTATTATGTCCTTATTTGCAGACAGTTTTGAAAATAAACCCTGGAAGGGAGAAGAATATGTGTCTACATTATTTCGAAGAACACCAATCCCAATATGGCGGAGGACACCGCCAACGATACTTCCTAATAAAACCGAGAATAATTTGATACCAATATGGAGGAGGACACCGCCACCAATACTTCCTAATAAAACTGAGAATAATTTGATACCAATATGGAGGAGGACACCGCCACCAATACTTCCTAATAAAACTGAGAATAATTTGATACCAATATGGAGGAGGACACAGCCACCAATACTTCCTAATAAAACTGAGAATAATTTGATACCAATATGGAAAAGGACACCACCACCACAAACATTATTTTTAAACAGAGATTTAAATAATTCATGGGTGCTTCAACAAGGTGATAAATTTAGAGTTAAAACATTGAATAAAACTGATGACGAGAAAACTATGAAATGGATTATAAGGGATATATATTATCCAAAAAAGAGAGATTTAGCTAGACAATCAGAAATAAAAAATATGGGACGTTGGATTCTGCGTTGGGACCTTTATGACAACAAGTTCAAATTTGGAAAATCTAATAGAACAGATTACATAATGTATTCAAGATGGCGATTCTTATATGAACCTCCTATTTCAAACATTATCGATTTTTTCAAAAATTTGTAAATTTATTTAAAAAAATATTTTTAAATTTTATCATTTTTTTCATGTAAATTTATAATATATTTAATAAATATGTAAAAAAATAAAATTATGAATAAATTAATCAAAATATATCAAAATATTTCGTTTTTTCCCATTGATTTGGTTTACCTTCTATTTCAATCCAAGCTATTCCTCGCTTAGATCTTTCATTGGTGGGCGTAGGAGGTAAGCTTCCGACAGATATCGGAATACTATTGAGAGTAAGTGTTGATGATGACGAAGTTGCATGTGTACGTCGATCCCCGAATTCTGAACAACTTTCTGAATGGGGTGATGTAGGAGCAAAACATACAAGCTCAAGCGGGAAGTATCTTTCGCAAATTCCATCCTTTGTACAAGTTCTTACTATAACACATTGATGAAATGGATATTGGAGTTTTATTTTGTGATGCGCAAAGAAATATGCCGCAACCGATATATTAAATGGATAACTTAAATCGCCGAAGGCCTTGATTAAATGAGCTCCTGATGTTGTAATTCCGTCACATCGAATTGTATATTTCAACCCATTCCTATCTGAATAAGTTGTTTCTATCTTTCCTTTTTCATTTATAAATTTTGCGATTAAATCGGCATTTTCTTGATACATTAGTTTAAATCTCACCAAATAAAGTGGACAATTTAATTTTTTAGAAATATCCTCCAAAATGGAATTCATTTTATCGATTAATTCAGATATTTATTAAATAATCAAATTGTTTAATAAACTGACACGATAAAAGAAAATCTCAGCTTTTTATACTCAAAAAATTTGGCTTGAATATTGGCAACTCCTACAAAATTAAAAAAATGGGCGGGACTTGGAGGAGTATATAAGCCGATAGATTTCCCAACTATCATTCATTTCCTCATTCATAATTTAAAAATATTTAAAATCAATATATAAAAATGAGTGGATCAAAAAAAGAAAAGATCCCAAAGCTTGAATTAGCTATTGAGGCAAAAAATGAAAAGGATGAGGAAGATATAATTGAAGTAGTGGAAGAAAAGGAAAAAATCAACAAAGCAAAACCTACTACTTCAAAAGTAAATAATGAGAAAATCAACAGTATAAATCCACGTATTCTGTGGAAACTCGTGCGTATGAAAGATACACCGAGGATTGAAATTAGAATTTGCAGAAAATGTGCCATTGCACTCTATAATAATAAGAATAAGTTCTCTCAAAAGGATAATGGAAATATTGGAATTTGTTTTGAGATTTGTGAAGCATGTGCAAAATTGAACATGCATCTGAAGGATTTTGTTGCTGACTGGGATGAAAAGAATATCCAGAAAATGAAAAAGTGATTAAAGATTTATATTTTTTCATTAAAATTGTTTTTACCTTATTTATTTTTATTTCATTAATTGTAATAATTTAATCTTAGATAAAAATTTTTGAAAGGTTATTTTATTTATTAACATAGAAGAAATTTCTAAAAAATTTCAAATCTGACTTTTACTTAGGCCACGCCCATTTTCAGAGTATAAATACAGAAATATTTCCAATTATCAAACTTCCACCCAAAATTTGAATTCATTTATAAATTTCATAGAAAATGTCTGTAATTGAAAATAATAGTCAGCTCTTGGAAAAAGTGATTCCTGAGGTTTTATTTACGTTGTCTTCTTCTGGTGTGACAATTTCGTCACCACGGCTCTTAACTACACGTTTTGTAGAGTTTGACATGACAGGGAAATGTAAAAGTTGCAAGGGAGAAAATGTGGACATAGATTTTATTGTTACTCCGAAGGATGTAACTTTATATTGCAATCGCCTAAAATCAGAAAAAGTAGTAATGTTCGATCATATTTACGAGATTCCTCAACAGTGTGTCTTTCGGGTTAAATCAAAAGGCAAGAATTTCAATATTTTACACAAGGAACAAATTTGGAATAAAAAACAGTTTATCAACGGAAATGAACAAATGACTGTCAAGGAATTTTTGTCAAAGTTCTCACAGAAGCAGGTGCAAGTAGATAAAGAAGAAACAAAAGGAAATATAAAGACGGATGATAAAGAAAATATATCAGAAGTAAAAAAAGAAAAAATTATCACCTCTTAACCATTTATTATTTTTAATTTTCAACAAATAATTTGAACATGAATTTTAATTTATTTTCTAATAAAGATTTAAAACTAAAGCTTCCATTTGGTTGTATTATTAGCGGGCCAAGTTCAACTGGTAAAAGTACATTTGTACGAAAATTAATTTCAAATTCTGATCAACTTATTGACCCTATCCCAAAATCTATTCTTTACTGCTATGGTGAATATAATTCTCTTGTTCCCGAGCTACAGCGAGTTGGAATCTCAGTTTATGCCGGAGTTCCACCTGAGGATCTTATTAAAAAACAAGAAAAACCTTCTATAGTCATTCTTGACGATTTAATGTACACAATTGACGAAAAATATTTATCGGAACTTTTTACAAAGAAATCACATCATCTTAATTTTGGCATAATATTCATAACTCAGAATCTATTTGAGAAAAAACTCAAAGTCGCACGTCAAAATTCTATGTATATTGTATTAACTCGCGCACCTAATAGTGCATTGGCCGTTCGCAATTTAGGAGTCCAACTATTCCCAGGAAGATTGAATTATTTTCTAGACGCATATCGACAAGCTACAAGCAGCAGTAATTATTCATATCTTTTTATCGATTTACACCCCTCATCAGATCCGATACTTAGGCTAAGAACAAATATATTTATAGACAAAGAATCAGAAGACATCTACAATTCACCAAACATTATATTTTTATCCAAAAATTCCTCTAATTAAAATCATGCCTACAAATATTAGCCAACTTGTCAAGGACAACCTACTTTTTCTCAAACAACTCGCAAAAACACGATCACTAGCTAAACGAAAACACATTTTAAAAAAAGCTTCAACTGACCAGTTAATCTCTCTCACTGAAATTTGTTTCAATATTGTACGTGATCAATTTAAACTAACGAAAAGACAAAAATCTCGTCTTCTACCATTTGCCGATTTTGTTCGTCGTGTGAGTAGGCTAAAAACAGAAAGAGGAGCAAGACGTACAGTTATACAAAGAGGAAGCGGTTTACCAATAGGATTGTTTCCTGCCCTTCTAACCCCAATCATTATCGAATTAACAAAAACTTTAACAAGCAATTAATAAAGATGGCAAATAAATTTATATTAATTCCTGAAGATATATATCGCGGACTACTTACTCAACCCTTACCAGAAACAGGAAATATCAATTTGGATTTTACTAGAGAAAGTTTGGAAAATATCAAAAGACAAAGTGGTGACTCAGAATTAAAAAACATAAATTATAACCAGGAATTAAGACGTTATTTACACATGTTGAAGGAGCAAAATGAGAGACCAATGAATGTTTCTGTAAGACAAATGGAAGATCCTGCCCTAGAGCAAATTAAAAAATTATTACCACTACTCCAAACAAACACCAATGAAAATCGTCAAGTTACCGAAAATGCACAAAAAGATTTTAATCAAAATATTGCCACACCAAAATTTTCCCAGTTAGATGAAGGTAAAAATATAAAAGAGGATAATCTAAGTATGCACAATGCCGAGGAGGAACTACCAGAAACTAAAGGGAAAATTGAGCCAAATAGGACAAAAATAAAAGAAAAAACAAATGAAATTTTTGAAAGTATGAAACATGAGAATCTTGATAAATATGATGTGAGAACAGATGGGAAGATTTTAAATAAGGGAGGAAAAGAAATACAGGGAAGTAATGCAGAAAAGTCTATAGAGTGTATTCTTCGAACAGGAATAATTGGGAAATTGAGATGGGGTGAATTGACACCTCCAGGAACTTCAGTTTTAGAAAATAAACTAAAAAGTGATAATAAAATTTGGCCACTGATAGAGAAGGCACGAGAAAGTTGTACTCCAAAAAGAACTAATACAAAGCAAAGTAGAAAAATTGTTGAAACAAAAGAAATATCTGAATCAAAATGGAGACCCCCAGCAGAGTGGAAATGATATTGGATAAACTTTACAATGATCCGGCGAATCCGGCAGGATTTGCTGGTGTAAACCAGTTATGGACAGAGGCAAGAAAGAAAGATGCAAGTATTAAGAAGAAGGATGTTGAGGAATACTTGGAAGGACATAGAACTTATACAATTCACCGTCCTAGACGCGTACACTTCAAAAGATCAATAACATATCCTTCTGGATATATGACAGATGTTCAGTGCGACTTGGCAGATTTTCAAAAATTATCGCGGCAAAATAATGGAAAGAAATATGCACTTGTGGCAATAGATGTTTTAAGCAAAAGAGTTTTCGCTGAACCTGTTCGCACTAAAAAATCAAATGATATGATTGATGTATTTGAAAAAATTTTGTCAAGAATGGAAATGCACCCCCACCGTATTTTTAGTGATAAAGGAACTGAATTTTGCAGCAAAGAAATTATGAATTTTTTCAGGAAAAAAGATATTGAAAAATACACGGCAACTTTCTCAGAAGTTAAAGCGTCCCTAGCTGAACGATGTATACGGAACATTAAACAGAGATTATACAGATTTATGAGCGAGAAACATACATTAAAATGGACAGAAGCTTTACCTAAAATAGTTGAAGCAATAAACCATTCAAAGTGTAGGGTTTTAGGTGGATTAAGGCCAGTTGATGTAAGCTTTAACAATGCAAAGGAAATTAGAGAAATGGTATTTGGCCCTATTGGCAAGAATAAACCTAGAAAAAATCCACGGTTTAAAGAAAATGATCATGTGCGTATAAGCAGAAATAAAAATATTTTTTCGAAGGGTTATCTCCCAAATTATAGCGATGAAATTCTTCAAATAGATCTTGTTAAAAAGAAGGCTAATCCCAACAGATACCGTGTCCGAGACGATAATGGAGAATTATTTAAAGGATACTTCTACCCTGAGGAATTAATCAGAGTGAGGAAGGATGAGAATACCAGCTACAGGATTGAGAAGATTATTAAGAGCAGAAAGAAAAAAGATGGAGGAAAAGAATTTTATGTTAAATTTTTTGATTATCCCCAGCCCCAGTGGATAAATGAAAATCAATTTGTATAAAAGGCCAATTGTTTCATTCCCTTTAAATCATTTGTAATCATTTTTCACTTCTATTGTTCAAATTATTATTATTTTTATCGTTAAATAAATAATGGCTAATACATTCTTTGTTGTTCTTCCTAGTAATGTTAGTGACTACCCAGATAATAAACCCAATAAGTATCGAGTGCATCTCCCTAAGCCAATAGAATTTCAAGGTGGAAACTGGTTATGTGGGCTCTACAGTATACAATACCCACAGTCATGGGCTGCAACTATTGGCACTGACGTTAAACAATGGATCGAAATTAATTACAATAACAAAAAACCACATAGAATTGGAATTCCCAAAACAACACAATTAACACCCAACGGACTCAGCTTCTTTTTAAAACTTGTATTATCAAATAAGGAAAAACCTAGGAAAAGACGTGATTTATCAATAGATGCTTTTGGTGATGAAATTATTATTGACCCAGAAATTAATTTAGTTGTGGACCCAGCTAAGAAAAGACGAAGAAGGGAGGCAAGTGAAGTGGATTCTGTGCCATTATGGATGAAGGAATTTTTTAATCAGTATCCTCACAATTATTGGGAAGCCATACGCGATTATGAGCAAGAATTAGAACAACATAAAGTTAAGGTTGAAGAAAAAACAAACCAAGTCCTTAATGAAGAGAATGTTATAAAGAAGGAAGAATTTCAACAAGAACTTGATCACCTTCATTCCCTTTCAGAAGATAAAAAGAAAGAAATTCGTCTTTTAACAGAGGAAGCTAATAAGAGAGATAGGCGTGATGATCGACTTATAGCAAATCAGTTTTTTGAACAACACCCAGATGATTATCACGAGCAGGTGATAAAGATGGAAATAAATATAATAGTAAGATACATTGAACTAGAAGATAAAGTTAATGAGAGCAGGGAGGAAGGCGGTAAAAATGTTCGTTCTGGAGAAGAAATTCAAAGGTTTATAAATTCAATAAAGCGTATGCGAAAAAACTTGGAAGCATTGGAATCTGCCATAATTGAAAGAGAGATTAAAATTAGTACGGATGAATTTCATCAGCAAAATTCAAATACACACTCAGAATTTGTCCAAAAATTTTTTGACGACCATCCTGTGGATCATTGGACAGCTTTAAAGAAAAATTTAGGAGATCTACAGGAATTGCACAGGCAGATTAGGGAAAAACGAGATTTGCATTCACAAGAACAGGATAAGGAAGAAAAGAATAAATTAGGGAAGGAAATTGACAATTTAAGTAAATTGGCTTCCTACAGAAGAAATAGATTTACAGCGATACATCATGCGGCCTACAAGAAATGGAAAAATTTTGAGCTGCCAATTCCGCCAACTAAGAATGAAATTAAGGAAATGCAAAAAATTGAAGAGAAAACTCATCCAGAATATTTGGAAGATGCCTTAAAAGTAAACGATCAAGGCAAACCAGTGCCAATTCCTGCTCCCGTAATTACAGATGAAATGGTTGAAGTTGTCAAAGATAGGCATGGGTATGAGCAGGAGAAGGCCAGAGAGTCAGAGGAAAATGAAAGAAAAGATAAAGAGTTGAAAGAAAGCAAAGAACAATTAAAGCATGCTAGAAGAATAGATAAATATGGGCAACCTATACCCCTTGAGCAACCAATAGATGAAGAGGAAGATACAGTACCTGATGAGGAAGGTTTCGAAAAAGAGGAAGAAGTTTGGGATGAGAAAAGTAGGGAAAGCCAAGTTTTAGATTTGGATTCCTCAGAAGAAATTATACCGACAGAAGAGATATTTGAGGAGCAAAAGGATGAGCAAAATACTGACGATCTGATAAATGAGAAGACAGTTACTATGATTGAAGAAAAAGAATCTCAGGCAAAAGATTTGTATTCTGACATTGAATTTGAATATTTGGACAGTATTGATCGATTTAGAGTAGTTTTCAACAATCCTGAGATTAGAAATATTGTTATCTCTTCACAATTATGCTATGTTCTCGGCTTCCCCATGGGGCCTTTGGTAAACGGTCAAATTGGAAAATATGGAATTGATCTCAAAGGAGGATTTACCAGCTTTGCTGTTTATTCAAAAGGGTTAACAAAAACTGTAATTATGGGAAATTCGGTCAGTTCATTACTTAGAATTGTGGCTGTTGAAAATAGGTCTGGCGGTGTTGTAGAAAGAGTATATGATCAACCAATGTTCATACAAGTGTTACCCAGAGAGATTAATGAAATTGAAGTTGAACTAAGATGGATGAACGGAAGTCTTGTAAAATTTGATCATGGAACTGTAATCATTACTCTAATGTTTAAAAGAATGATAAGATTTTAATTAATTAATAATATTTTTTAAAAATGTCAAATTTTATTTATTTTTTATCATTTTAATAATAAAAGAAAAAAAAATTCGTCTGGATTTGAATGATTTAATAATAGGGATAGAAATTTTTTATAAGAAAATCCAGAGGAAATAAAATAAATAAAAGTGATACAATGTTGACCACAAGTGGGAAAAAGAGGGTTTTGAAGGGGTACATTATTTATTACACGATTTGGAAATTTGGATATAAAATTTTTTATTGAAATGGGGGGTTCGGGGAGTAATAATGAATCAAATATTAATATTTTTTCTTGGTTTTCTATGAAAAATGCAATCCAATGTGATCCATTTTGAGAAGACTTCTCAAGGTTGACGACCATTGAACAAGGGTATTTTCGGACTTCCTGTGGGATTTTATCTGAGGCAAAGCATCCAATAAAATAACTTCTAGTTATTCTGTTGTGGAACAGAATTTTCTCGATTTGTAAAGTGTCCATTTCCGTCGAGGAAGGGAATGTTTGAATCTTTTCTTCGAATTTCTCCAAGTTCAATGTCAATGTTGTTGTTGTTTTTAATTCTTATAAATTTTCTCAGTTGATAGGTTAAGGCTGTTGCTAGCAATAGAACCCAGAGTACAATTAATGTATAACAATAAATAGTTTGAGCGATTGATGTTTCTGATGAAGGAAATTCGTTGCAAGGGGAAGGAAATTGAACATTTTCCACGTGTTCCATAGACCAAAAATCCAAAATTGTAATATTTTTCTCAGGGTTAAACTTAGATGCTAGCCCAATTGAGTTTTGTACTCTTTCAGGAATTCTTGGGAATTTTGATGTAGAGGAATTAATAATTTTATTTGATATAGGTGGAATAGTATTAGCGTAATAGCCTATACGTTCTCTTAATTTTTCTCTATACTCTGGATTTTCATCCTCATTGGACATATAATATTGATGTGTGAATTTATACAGAAAGGAAAACAAAATTATACAAACAAAGCATAAATCAATTTTTATAGTAATGTGACACATTTTTAAAATGAAGTTGGAGATTAAAAATGAGGAAAATTATGGGTATTTATACTGAAATATCTGTGGAAATAGTTCTATTCCTATCTAACATTAGCAGCGAATCGATTTCTCCCATTGCTACAAGTACAATCCCACCACTTGGAACTGGTTCGTTGAAGGTCATCCTTATACTTGTTGTACCATTCTTTATTAAATCAAACATTTCTGGTCCATTATCTTCCTGACTATTTGTGAGGTTAAATACGAAGAAGCAATATCCTGCATATGCATACCGAAACATTGATATACCGTTACTTTCTAGCGATCCCGCGTACCCTACTGCCTCTTGCATGTCATGATAAATTCTGGCGTAGTTTCCTTTTGAAAAATCAAGGGAATAAGGGGCTGCTGGAAAGGTTACTCCCCCAGCAGTTATGGAAATATCTCTCAAATTAAAATGTTGGAAATAAAAAGGCGTTGTTCTTTGACGTCCTACAAAATCTTTATTATCAACCATTCCCAGTATGATTCGTCGAGGTACTTGATCCGTCCATAGGTTAGCATTAAATTCTGTTCTATTTTCACTGATGAATAAGGATTTGAGAGATGTTTTTCTTATCGGGTATCGCGCTGGCTTTATTTCAAGTTTCTTAGCAATATCAAAAGCTAAACTATCCATCAACTCAATCTTTTTTACATATAATTTGCAAGCCACAATTTCTAGATGATATTTTGGGGCAGTGTCCCAGGGAGCACTAAGTAGGAAACTTGATTCATTGGGTAGGAGTTCAATATCAACTTCACATTGATTCACTAAATATCTTGGTTGATTGCAAATATCAACATCCAATTTAGCCATAAATTGTGCACTACGAGGATTTCCATCTTCGTCTAAGAATAATTTTTTCCTTGATTTAATTCCATATCCATTTGAATCAACTCCAGGATAGGTTTGTGTGGCTCCATCATCATAATATCCCGCAACAGAAAGATAAGAGTTCTTCACACTTTGTGGGTAGGTTAGTTCGTAGTCAAAAATACTTTTGTAAGCCATGAGGGAGTTCCCTTCAAAAACCTGAGTTCCATTAATATGCATGCGACAATTTTTCCAAATTGTATGACCTATAAGCTGTACTGTGGCCACATTATCATCTTTTCCTATATCAACAAGTTTCCCATCTTTATCTTCTTTCCTAATCCTAAGTTCAGTAAAACATAAGTTTTGGCTAAATCAATATAATTTGTAGTCGCATGAATTTTAAAATGAAATGGGTGATATTTACAGGGTTAAGTGTGAGTAATTCAATAAATGATGAGTTGCTAATACTAACATTCGTATGGGGAGTTTCGAAAAACGATAAGGCATTTGTTATTGCGTTGCCAGAATCGCGATCTATTTTCTGATGAGTAGACATTTTTATTTAATAAAGTCCGAATGTATCTATTTTTTGACGTTTCTTTTTTGTGGTACCAGAGGGATGTTTACCAATAATGAGTTGATGACCTTTTTCTTTCGAAAATGTTTGATGAGGTTTAACTTTTCTTTTAAGTCCTTTTTGATTAGCCCTAGCACGCAATCCTGTTCCAAACTGCTTTGGAATTCCACCCTTCTCAAGTAATCTGTCCAATTCTCGTTTTCCTTCACTTATAACTGTTTGCTTAAAATTATTATTAGAATTTTCACTACCATATTCTGGATTCCCCACACTTTCTAATATTCTTCCACCCGTATCCAAAGCTTCTTTTGCTACAGCTGTACCAGCACGTTTTGCATATGGTAGAAGAAAACGCCAAAAATTCCTAAGTACATCTCCAACACCCCCACCTGCTTGTCTCCCGTATCCACGCTGATAAGGATTAAGTCCGCGAAAATAGTAATAATTTTCATCAGCTCCTCCACCTGTTTGACTTGTAGGTGCATGATGGTCATCGTATCCGACTGTCCGAGGGTCAAAGGGAAAATGGACCATAATTAATTTAGAATAAATAAGATTATAAGATAAAGATAATATGAATATTAATAAATTAGGTTAAGTAAAATTATGAATAGAACTTTAATGTTAGACAAAGTAAGATAATTATAAAATCGAATATATTTAAATTAATTACTGATTTAAAATTTTTAATTATTGTGTTAAAAGAATATAGAAAATACGTCTTGAATTAATTACTTAAATTAATTTTATTTTTATTCCTTAAAATAATTTTAAATTTGCAATCACAACCAATTGTAATAGTCACACCCAGTTTTAAATAGTAAAATTTTTTAATCTTAGATTGTATGAAATTTTAAAATTTTTGAAAATTTTTTAAATCTATAGAAAATGCCTTAAGTAAACTAAAAAATGAAGATTTTACTGTAAAAGCGTTATTTTTTTAAAATTTTCCCGAAACTGACCTTGGGGGAGACAAGTAGTCAATTATTTTTTCTTTATTTCTTCTTTCTAAATCGATTCCGTCAGAAATTTGATTATTTTAAAATTTAATAGGTTCTATGATTTTTGATCAAAAATGTTGCTTATACCCCTTTCAATAGCATCTCACCTATTAATTAATTTACTATCACTTGTAACTTGTCACATGTCAATCAAACAACTTGTCACTTTAAAATTTCCCGCTTTCCTGTAACACTTGGATTAGTTTTAAGTGGGAAAAGAGAAATATATTAGCGGGAGAATATTTGAAATCCTTAGTTTTCCTTTGATTTGCCAACATGTACCACAAAATATCAGGTAGAATAAGTGGAACAAATAGAGAGATTTTAAGTGGGATCGGCAAAATTGCCAACTTTCCCCTTGATCTTTCCTCATCTGCCGCACATTTTCTTCAGCTATAGCTTGCCAAAGTTATTCCCTTCCCACACCTTCCAATATTCTTTTTGTGGACGGAAGGGTGGTACCTTAATAACTTCAAAGGAGGTGACCAAGGTCACCTCCTTTCCACCGACCCCCTTTCCTTCAACCCCCATTTGTCAATCACCCCTTTCCTCCAACCCCCATTTTTTATTCACCCCCTTTCCTCCAACCCCCATTTTTTATTCACCCCCTTTCCTCCAACCCCCATTTTTTCAAATGGGACGTTGGGGACACAGGGGGTGGGGTAACTACTCATATAATAGAATAACATTTAATAAATGAAAAAAATGACAAAGAAAGAAATATAATGTAAATAAGATATACTTAAAAATTATAAAAATCTAAACACATATAATAGAATAACATTTAATAAATGAAAAAAATGACAAAGAACGAAATATAATGTAAATAAGATATACTTAAAAATTATAAAAATCTAAACACATATAATAGAATAACATTTAATAAATGAAAAAAATGACAAAGAAAGAAATATAATGTAAATAAGATATCCTTAAAAATTATAAAAATCTAAACACATATAATAGAATAACGATTAATAAATGAAAAAAATGACAAAGAAAAAAATATAATGTAAATAAGATATCATTAAAAATTATAAAAATCTAAACACATATAATAGAATAACGATTAATAAATGAAAAAAATGACAAAGAAAAAAATAATGTAAATAAGATATCATTAAAAATTATAAAAATCTAAACACATATAATTGAATAACGATTAATAAATGAAAAAAATGACAAAGAAAAAAATATAATGTAAATAAGATATCATTAAAAATTATAAAAATCTAAACACATATAATAGAATAACGATTAATAAATGAAAAAAATGACAAAGAAAAAAATATAATGTAAATAAGATATCATTAAAAATTATAAAAATCTAAACACATATAATAGAATAACGATTAATAAATGAAAAAAATGACAAAGAAAGAAATATAATGTAAATAAGATATCCTTAAAAATTATAAAAATCTAAACACATATAATAGAATAACGATTAATAAATGAAAAAAATGACAAAGAAAGAAATATAATGTAAATAAGATATCCTTAAAAATTATAAAAATCTAAACACATATAATAGAATAACGATTAATAAATGAAAAAATGACAAAGAAAAAATATAATGTAAATAAGATATCATTAAAAATTATAAAAATCTAAACACATATAATAGAATAACGATTAATAAATGAAAAAAATGACAAAGAAAAAATATAATGTAAATAAGATATCATTAAAAATTATAAAAATCTAAACACATATAATAGAATAACGATTAATAAATGAAAAAAATGACAAAGAAAAAATATAATGTAAATAAGATATCATTAAAAATTATAAAAATCTAAGCACATATAATAGAATAACGATTAATAAATGAAAAAAATGACAAAGAAAAAATATAATGTAAATAAGATATCATTAAAAATTATAAAAATCTAAACACATATAATAGAATAACGATTAATAAATGAAAAAAATGACAAAGAAAGAAATATAATGTAAATAAGATATCCTTAAAAATTATAAAAATCTAAACACATATAATAGAATAACGATTAATAAATGAAAAAATGACAAAGAAAGAAATATAATGTAAATAAGATATCCTTAAAAATTATAAAAATCTAAACACATATAATAGAATAACGATTAATAAATGAAAAAAATGACAAAGAAAAAATATAATGTAAATAAGATATCATTAAAAATTATAAAAATCTAAACACATATAATAGAATAACGATTAATAAATGAAAAAAATGACAAAGAAAAAAATATAATGTAAATAAGATATCATTAAAAATTATAAAAATCTAAACACATATAATAGAATAACGATTAATAAATGAAAAAAATGACAAAGAAAAAAATATAATGTAAATAAGATATCATTAAAAATTATAAAAATCTAAACACATATAATAGAATAACGATTAATAAATGAAAAAAATGACAAAGAAAAAAATATAATGTAAATAAGATATCATTAAAAATTATAAAAATCTAAACACATATAATAGAATAACGATTAATAAATGAAAAAAATGACAAAGAAAGAAATATAATGTAAATAAGATATCCTTAAAAATTATAAAAATCTAAACACATATAATAGAATAACGATTAATAAATGAAAAAAATGACAAAGAAAAAATATAATGTAAATAAGATATCATTAAAAATTATAAAAATCTAAACACATATAATAGAATAACGATTAATAAATGAAAAAAATGACAAAGAAAGAAATATAATGTAAATAAGATATCCTTAAAAATTATAAAAATCTAAACACATATAATAGAATAACGATTAATAAATGAAAAAAATGACAAAGAAAAAAATATAATGTAAATAAGATATCCTTAAAAATTATAAAAATCTAAACACATATAATAGAATAACGATTAATAAATGAAAAAAATGACAAAGAAAAAAATATAATGTAAATAAGATATCATTAAAAATTATAAAAATCTAAACACATATAATAGATAACGATTAATAAATGAAAAAAATGTCAAAGAAAAAAATATAATGTAAATAAGATATCATTAAAAATTATAAAAATCTAAACACATATAATAGAATAACGATTAATAAATGAAAAAAATGACAAAGAAAAAAATATAATGTAAATAAGATATCATTAAAAATTATAAAAATCTAAACACATATAATAGAATAACGATTAATAAATGAAAAAAATGACAAAGAAAAAAATATAATGTAAATAAGATATCATTAAAAATTATAAAAATCTAAACACATATAATAGAATAACGATTAATAAATGAAAAAAAATGACAAAGAAAGAAATATAATGTAAATAAGATATCCTTAAAAATTATAAAAATCTAAACACATATAATAGAATAACGATTAATAAATGAAAAAAATGACAAAGAAAAAAATATAATGTAAATAAGATATCATTAAAAATTATAAAAATCTAAACACATATAATAGAATAACGATTAATAAATGAAAAAAATGACAAAGAACGAAATATAATTTAAATAAGATATCCTTAAAAATTATAAAAATCTAAACACATATAATAGAATAACGATTAATAAATGAAAAAAATGACAAAGAAAAAATATAATGTAAATAAGATATTCTTAAAAATTATAAAAATCTAAACACATATAATAGAATAACGATTAATAAATGAAAAAAATGACAAAGAAAAAAATATAATGTAAATAAGATATTCTTAAAAATTATAAAAATCTAAACACATATAATAGAATAACGATTAATAAATGAAAAAAATGACAAAGAACGAAATATAATTTAAATAAGATATCCTTAAAAATTATAAAAATCTAAACACATATAATAGAATAACGATTAATAAATGAAAAAAATGACAAAGAAAAAAATATAATGTAAATAAGATATCCTTAAAAATTATAAAAATCTAAACACATATAATAGAATAACGATTAATAAATGAAAAAAATGACAAAGAAAAAAATATAATGTAAATAAGATATTCTTAAAAATTATAAAAATCTAAACACATATAATAGAATAACGATTAATAAATGAAAAAAATGACAAAGAACGAAATATAATTTAAATAAGATATCCTTAAAAATTATAAAAATCTAAACACATATAATAGAATAACGATTAATAAATGAAAAAAATGACAAAGAACGAAATATAATTTAAATAAGATATCCTTAAAAATTATAAAAATCTAAACACATATAATAGAATAACGATTAATAAATGAAAAAAATGACAAAGAAAAAAATATAATGTAAATAAGATATTCTTAAAAATTATAAAAATCTAAACACATATAATAGAATAACATTTAATAAATGAAAAAAATGACAAAGAAAGAAATCTAATGTAAATAAGATATCCTTAAAAATTATAAAAATCTAAACACATATAATAGAATAACGATTAATAAATGAAAAAAATGACAAAGAAAGAAATATAATGTAAATAAGATATTCTTAAAAATTATAAAAATCTAAACACATATAATAGAATAACGATTAATAAATGAAAAAAATGACAAAGAACGAAATATAATTTAAATAAGATATCCTTAAAAATTATAAAAATCTAAACACATATAATAGAATAACGATTAATAAATGAAAAAAATGACAAAGAAAAAAATATAATGTAAATTAGATATCCTTAAAAATTATAAAAATCTAAACACATATAATAGAATAACATTTAATAAATGAAAAAAATGACAAAGAAAGAAATCTAATGTAAATAAGATATACTTAAAAATTATAAAAATCTAAACACATATAATAGAATAACGATTAATAAATGAAAAAATGACAAAGAAAGAAATATAATGTAAATAAGATATCCTTAAAAATTATAAAAATCTAAACACATATAATAGAATAACGATTAATAAATGAAAAAAATGACAAAGAAAGAAATATAATGTAAATAAGATATACTTAAAAATTATAAAAATCTAAACACATATAATAGAATAACGATTAATAAATGAAAAAAATGACAAAGAAAAAAATATAATGTAAATTAGATATCCTTAAAAATTATAAAAATCTAAACACATATAATAGAATAACGATTAATAAATGAAAAAAATGACAAAGAACGAAATATAATGTAAATAAGATATCCTTAAAAATTATAAAAATCTAAACACATATAATAGAATAACGATTAATAAATGAAAAAATGACAAAGAAAGAATTATAATGTAAATAAGATATTCTTAAAAATTATAAAAATCTAAACACATATAATAGAATAACGATTAATAAATGAAAAAAATGACAAAGAACGAAATATAATGTAAATAAGATATCCTTAAAAATTATAAAAATCTAAACACATATAATAGAATAACGATTAATAAATGAAAAAAATGACAAAGAAAAAAATATAATGTAAATAAGATATCCTTAAAAATTATAAAAATCTAAACACATATAATAGAATAACGATTAATAAATGAAAAAAATGACAAAGAAAAAAATATAATGTAAATTAGATATCCTTAAAAATTATAAAAATCTAAACACATATAATAGAATAACGATTAATAAATGAAAAAAATGACAAAGAAAGAAATCTAATGTAAATAAGATATCCTTAAAAATTATAAAAATCTAAACACATATAATAGAATAAAGATTAATAAATGAAAAAAATGACAAAGAACGAAATATAATGTAAATAAGATATTCTTAAAAATTATAAAAATCTAAACACATATAATAGAATAACGATTAATAAATGAAAAAAATGACAAAGAACGAAATATAATGTAAATAAGATATCCTTAAAAATTATAAAAATCTAAACACATATAATAGAATAACGATTAATAAATGAAAAAAATGACAAAGAAAAAAATATAATGTAAATTAGATATCCTTAAAATTTATATAAATCTTTACACATATAATAGAATAACGATTAATAAATGAAAAAAATGACAAAGAACGAAATATAATGTAAATAAGATATACTTAAAAATTATAAAAATCTAAACACATATAATAGAATAACGATTAATAAATGAAAAAAATGACAAAGAAAGAAATATAATGTAAATAAGATATTCTTAAAAATTATAAAAATCTAAACACATATAATAGAATAACGATTAATAAATGAAAAAAATGACAAAGAACGAAATATAATGTAAATAAGATATCCTTAAAAATTATAAAAATCTAAACACATATAATAGAATAACGATTAATAAATGAAAAAAATGACAAAGAAAAAATATAATGTAAATAGATATCCTTAAAAATTATAAAAATCTAAACACATATAATAGAATAACATTTAATAAATGAAAAAAATGACAAAGAAAGAAATATAATGTAAATAAGATATTCTTAAAAATTATAAAAATCTAAACACATATAATAGAATAACGATTAATAAATGAAAAAAATGACAAAGAACGAAATATAATGTAAATAAGATATCCTTAAAAATTATAAAAATCTAAACACATATAATAGAATAACGATTAATAAATGAAAAAATGACAAAGAAAGAATTATAATGTAAATAAGATATACTTAAAAATTATAAAAATCTAAACACATATAATAGAATAACGATTAATAAATGAAAAAATGACAAAGAAAGAATTATAATGTAAATAAGATATACTTAAAAATTATAAAAATCTAAACACATATAATAGAATAACGATTAATAAATGAAAAAAATGACAAAGAAGGAAATATAATGTAAATAAGATATCCTTAAAAATTATAAAAATCTAAACACATATAATAGAATGACGATTAATAAATGAAAAAAATGACAAAGAAAGAATTATAATGTAAATAAGATATACTTAAAAATTATAAAAATATTAACACATATCCTAGAATAACTAGTAATAATTGAAAAAAATGACAAAGAAAGAATTATAATGTAAATAAGATATACTTAAAAATTATAAAAATCTAAACACATATAATAGAATAACGATTAATAAATGAAAAAAATGACAAAGAAAAAAATATAATGTAAATTAGATATCCTTAAAAATTATAAAAATCTAAACACATATAATAGAATAACATTTAATAAATGAAAAAAATGACAAAGAAAGAAATCTAATGTAAATAAGATATCCTTAAAAATTATAAAAATCTAAACACATATAATAGAATAACGATTAATAAATGAAAAAATGACAAAGAAAGAATTATAATGTAAATAAGATATACTTAAAAATTATAAAAATCTAAACACATATAATAGAATAACGATTAATAAATGAAAAAATGACAAAGAAAAAATATAATGTAAATAAGATATCCTTAAAAATTATAAAAATCTAAACACATATAATATAATAACGATTAATAAATGAAAAAAATGACAAAGAATGAAATATAATGTAAATAAGATATACTTAAAAATTATAAAAATCTAAACACATATAATAGAATAACGATTAATAAATGAAAAAAATGACAAAGAAGGAAATATAATGTAAATAAGATATCCTTAAAAATTATAAAAATCTAAACACATATAATAGAATAACGATTAATAAATGAAAAAAATGACAAAGAAGGAAATATAATGTAAATAAGATATACTTAAAAATTATAAAAATCTAAACACATATAATAGAATAACATTTAATAAATGAAAAAAATGACAAAGAAAGAAATCTAATGTAAATAAGATATACTTAAAAATTATAAAAATCTAAACACATATAATAGAATAACGATTAATAAATGAAAAAAATGACAAAGAAGGAAATATAATGTAAATAAGATATACTTAAAAATTATAAAAATCTAAACACATATAATAGAATAACGATTAATAAATGAAAAAAATGACAAAGAAAGAAATCTAATGTAAATAAGATATACTTAAAAATTATAAAAATCTAAACACATATAATAGAATAACGATTAATAAATGAAAAAAATGACAAAGAAGGAAATATAATGTAAATAAGATATCCTTAAAAATTATAAAAATCTAAACACATATAATAGAATAACGATTAATAAATGAAAAAAATGACAAAGAAGGAAATATAATGTAAATAAGATATACTTAAAAATTATAAAAATCTAAACACATATAATAGAATAACGATTAATAAATGAAAAAAATGACAAAGAAAGAAATCTAATGTAAATAAGATATCCTTAAAAATTATAAAAATCTAAATACATATAATAGAATAACGATTAATAAATGAAAAAAATGACAAAGAAAGAAATCTAATGTAAATAAGATATTCTTAAAAATTATAAAAATCTAAACACATATAATAGAATAACGATTAATAAATGAAAAAAATGACAAAGAAAGAAATCTAATGTAAATAAGATATACTTAAAAATTATAAAAATCTAAACACATATAATAGAATAACGATTAATAAATGAAAAAAATGACAAAGAAGGAAATATAATGTAAATAAGATATCCTTAAAAATTATAAAAATCTAAACACATATAATAGAATAACGATTAATAAATGAAAAAAATGACAAAGAAAGAAATATAATGTAAATAAGATATACTTAAAATTATAAAAATCTAAACACATATAATAGAATAACGATTAATAAATGAAAAAAATGACAAAGAAGGAAATATAATGTAAATAAGATATACTTAAAATTATAAAAATCTAAACACATATAATAGAATAACGATTAATAAATGAAAAAAATGACAAAGAAGGAAATATAATGTAAATCAGAGATCCTTAAAAATTATAAAAAGCTATACACATATAATAGAATAACGATTAATAAATGAAAAAAATGACAAAGAAGAAATATAATGTAAATAAGATATCCTTAAAAATTATAAAAATCTAAACACATATAATAGAATAACGATTAATAAATGAAAAAATGACAAAGAAGAAATATAATGTAAATAAGATATCCTTAAAAATTATAAAAATCTAAACACATATAATAGAATAACGATTAATAAATGAAAAAAATGACAAAGAAAGAATATAATGTAAATAAGATATACTTAAAAATTATAAAAATCTAAACACATATAATAGAATAACGATTAATAAATGAAAAAAAATGACAAAGAAAAATATAATGTAAATAAGATATACTTAAAAATTATAAAAATCTAAACACATATAATAGAATAACGATTAATAAATGAAAAAAATGACAAAGAAAAAATATAATGTAAATAAGATATCCTTAAAAATTATAAAAATCTAAACACATATAATAGAATAACGATTAATAAATGAAAAAAATGACAAAGAAGGAAATATAATGTAAATAAGATATACTTAAAAATTATAAAAATCTAAACACATATAATAGAATAACGATTAATAAATGAAAAAAATGACAAAGAAAAAAATATAATGTAAATAGATATCATTAAAAATTATAAAAATCTAAACACATATAATAGAATAACGATTAATAAATGAAAAAAATGACAAAGAAGAAATATAATGTAAATAAGATATCCTTAAAAATTATAAAAATCTAAACACATATAATAGAATAACGATTAATAAATGAAAAAATGACAAAGAAGGAAATATAATGTAAATAAGATATACTTAAAATTATAAAAATCTAAACACATATAATAGAATAACGATTAATAAATGAAAAAAATGACAAAGAAAAAAATATAATGTAAATAAGATATCCTTAAAAATTATAAAAATCTAAACACATATAATAGAATAACGATTAATAAATGAAAAAAATGACAAAGAAAAAAATATCATGTAAATAAGATATCCTTAAAAATTATAAAAATCTAAACACATATAATAGAATTACGATTAATAAATGAAAAAAATGACAAAGAAAGAAATATAATGTAAATAAGATATTCTTAAAAATTATAAAAATCTAAACACATATAATAGAATAACGATTAATAAATGAAAAAAATGACAAAGAAAAAAATATAATGTAAATAAGATATCCTTAAAAATTATAAAAATCTAAACACATATAATAGAATAACGATTAATAAATGAAAAAATGACAAAGAAAGAATATAATGTAAATAAGATATACTTAAAAATTATAAAAATCTAAACACATATAATAGAATAACGATTAATAAATGAAAAAAATGACAAAGAAGGAATATAATGTAAATAAGATATCCTTAAAAATTATAAAAATCTAAACACATATAATAGAATAACGATTAATAAATGAAAAAAATGACAAAGAAGGAAATATAATGTAAATAAGATATCCTTAAAAATTATAAAAATATAAACACATATAATATAATAAAGATTAATAAATGAAAAAAATGAAAAATAAGGAAATATAATGTAAATAAGATATCCTTAAAAATTATAAAAATCTAAACACATATAATAGAATAACGATTAATAAATGAAAAAAATGACAAAGAAAGAAATATAATGTAAATAAGATATAATTAAAAATTATAAAAATCTAAACACATATAATAGAATAACGATTAATAAATGAAAAAAATGACAAAGAAGGAAATATAATGTAAATAAGATATACTTAAAAATTATAAAAATCTAAACACATATAATAGAATAACGATTAATAAATGAAAAAAATGACAAAGAAAGAAATATAATGTAAATAAGATATCCTTAAAAATTATAAAAATCTAAACACATATAATAGAATAACGATTAATAAATGAAAAAAATGACAAAGAAGGAAATATAATGTAAATAAGATATCCTTAAAAATTATAAAAATCTAAACACATATAATAGAATAACGATTAATAAATGAAAAAAATGACAAAGAAAGAAATATAATGTAAATAAGATATACTTAAAAATTATAAAAATCTAAACACATATAATAGAATAACGATTAATAAATGAAAAAAATGACAAAGAAAGAAATATAATGTAAATAAGAAATCCTTAAAAATTATAAAAATCTAAACACATATAATAGAATAACGATTAATAAATGAAAAATATGACAAAGAACGAAATATAATGTAAATAAGATATCCTTAAAAATTATAAAAATCTAAACACATATAATAGAATAACGATTAATAAATGAAAAAAATGACAAAGAAAAAAATATAATGTAAATAAGATATACTTAAAAATTATAAAAATCTAAACACATATAATAGAATAACGATTAATAAATGAAAAAAATGACAAAGAAAGAAATATAATGTAAATAAGATATACTTAAAAATTATAAAAATCTAAACACATATAATAGAATAACGATTAATAAATGAAAAAAATGACAAAGAAAGAAATATAATGTAAATAAGATATACTTAAAAATTATAAAAATCTAAACACATATAATAGAATAACGATTAATAAATGAAAAAAATGACAAAGAAAGAAATATAATGTAAATAAGATATACTTAAAAATTATAAAAATCTAAACACATATAATAGAATAACGATTAATAAATGAAAAAATGACAAAGAAAGAAATCTAATGTAAATAAGATATACTTAAAAATTATAAAAATCTAAAAACATATAATAGAATAACATTTAATAAATTAAAAAAATGACAAAGAAAGAAATATAATGTAAATAAGATATACTTAAAAATTATAAAAATCTAAACACATATAATAGAATAACGATTAATAAATGAAAAAAATGACAAAAAAGAAATATAATGTAAATAAGATATCATTAAAAATTATAAAAATCTAAACACATATAATAGAATACGATTAATAAATGAAAAAAATGACAAAGAAAGAAATATAATGTAAATAAGATATCATTAAAAATTATAAAAATCTAAACACATATAATAGATAACGATTAATAAATGAAAAAAATGACAAAGAAAAAAATATAATGTAAATAAGATATCATTAAAAATTATAAAAATCTAAGCACATATAATAGAATAACGATTAATAAATGAAAAAAATGACAAAGAAAAAAATATAATGTAAATAAGATATCCTTAAAAATTATAAAAATCTAAACACATATAATAGAATAACGATTAATAAATGAAAAAAATGACAAAGAAAGAAATATAATGTAAATAAGATATACTTAAAAATTATAAAAATCTAAACACATATAATAGAATAACGATTAATAAATGAAAAAAATGACAAAGAAAGAAATATAATGTAAATAAGATATCCTTAAAAATTATAAAAATCTAAACACATATAATAGAATAACGATTAATAAATGAAAAAATGACAAAGAAAGAAATATAATGTAAATAAGATATCCTTAAAAATTATAAAAATCTAAACACATATAATAGAATAACGATTAATAAATGAAAAAAATGACAAAGAAAGAAATATAATGTAAATAAGATATCATTAAAAATTATAAAAATCTAAACACATATAATAGAATAACGATTAATAAATGAAAAAAATGACAAAGAAAGAAATATAATGTAAATAAGATATCCTTAAAAATTATAAAAATCTAAACACATATAATAGAATAACGATTAATAAATGAAAAAAATGACAAAGAAAGAAATATAATGTAAATAAGATATCCTTAAAAATTATAAAAATCTAAACACATATAATAGAATAACGATTAATAAATGAAAAAAATGACAAAGAAAGAATATAATGTAAATAAGATATCATTAAAAATTATAAAAATCTAAACACATATAATAGAATAACGATTAATAAATGAAAAAAATGACAAAGAAAGAAATATAATGTAAATAAGATATCATTAAAAATTATAAAAATCTAAACACATATAATAGAATAACGATTAATAAATGAAAAAAATGACAAAGAAAGAAATATAATGTAAATAAGATATCCTTAAAAATTATAAAAATCTAAACACATATAATAGAATAACGATTAATAAATGAAAAAAATGACAAAGAAAAAATATAATGTAAATAAGATATCATTAAAAATTATAAAAATCTAAACACATATAATAGAATAACGATTAATAAATGAAAAAAATGACAAAGAAAAAAATATAATGTAAATAAGATATCATTAAAAATTATAAAAATCTAAACACATATAATAGAATAACGATTAATAAATGAAAAAATGACAAAGAAAAAAATATAATGTAAATAAGATATCATTAAAAATTATAAAAATCTAAACACATATAATAGAATAACGATTAATAAATGAAAAAAATGACAAAGAAAAAAATATAATGTAAATAAGATATCTTAAAAATTATAAAAATCTAAACACATATAATAGAATAACGATTAATAAATGAAAAAAATGACAAAGAAAAAATATAATGTAAATAAGATATCCTTAAAAATTATAAAAATCTAAACACATATAATAGAATAACGATTAATAAATGAAAAAAATGACAAAGAAAGAAATATAATGTAAATAAGATATCCTTAAAAATTATAAAAATCTAAACACATATAATAGAATAACGATTAATAAATGAAAAAAATGACAAAGAAAAAATATAATGTAAATAAGATATCATTAAAAATTATAAAAATCTAAACACATATAATAGAATAACGATTAATAAATGAAAAAAATGACAAAGAAAAAAATATAATGTAAATAAGATATCATTAAAAATTATAAAAATCTAAACACATATAATAGAATAACGATTAATAAATGAAAAAAATGACAAAGAAAAAAATATAATGTAAATAAGATATCATTAAAAATTATAAAAATCTAAACAAATATAATAGAATAACGATTAATAAATGAAAAAAATTAAAAAGAAAAAATATAATGTAAATAAGATATCATTAAAAATTAAAAAAATCTAAACAAATATAATACAATAACGATTAATAAATGAAAAAAATGACAAACAAAGAAATATAATGAAAATAAGATATCATTAAAAATTATAAAAATCTAAACACATATAATAGAATAACGATTAATAAATGAAAAAAATGACAAAGAAAAAAATATAATGTAAATAAGATATCCTTAAAAATTATAAAAATCTAAACACATATAATAGAATAACGATTAATAAATGAAAAAATGACAAAGAAAAAATATAATGTAAATAAGATATCATTAAAATTATAAAAATCTAAACACATATAATAGAATAACGATTAATAAATGAAAAAAATGACAAAGAAAAAATATAATGTAAATAAGATATCATTAAAAATTATAAAAATCTAAACACATATAATAGAATAACGATTAATAAATGAAAAAAATGACAAAGAAAAAAATATAATGTAAATAAGATATCATTAAAAATTATAAAAATCTAAACACATATAATAGAATAACGATTAATAAATGAAAAAAATGACAAAGAAAAAATATAATGTAAATAAGATATCATTAAAAATTATAAAAATCTAAACACATATAATAGAATAACGATTAATAAAAAAAAAATGACAAAGAAAGAAATATAATGTAAATAAGATATCATTAAAAATTATAAAAATCTAAACACATATAATAGAATAACGATTAATAAATGAAAAAAATGACAAAGAAAAAATATAATGTAAATAAGATATCATTAAAAATTATAAAAATCTAAACACATATAATAGAATAACGATTAATAAATGAAAAAAATGACAAAGAAAGAAATATAATGTAAATAAGATATCCTTAAAAATTATAAAAATCTAAACACATATAATAGAATAACGATTAATAAATGAAAAAAATGACAAAGAAAAAATATAATGTAAATAATATCATTAAAAATTATAAAAATCTAAACACATATAATAGAATAACGATTAATAAATGAAAAAAATGACAAAGAAAAAAATATAATGTAAATAAGATATCCTTAAAAATTATAAAAATCTAAACACATATAATAGAATAACGATTAATAAATGAAAAAAATGACAAAGAAAAAAATATAATGTAAATAAGATATCATTAAAAATTATAAAAATCTAAACACATATAATAGAATAACGATTAATAAATGAAAAAAATGACAAAGAAAAAATATAATGTAAATAAGATATCATTAAAAATTATAAAATCTAAACACATATAATAGAATAACGATTAATAAATGAAAAAATGACAAAGAAAAAAATATAATGTAAATAAGATATCCTTAAAATTATAAAAATCTAAACACATATAATAGAATAACGATTAATAAATGAAAAAAATGACAAAGAAAAAAATATAATGTAAATAAGATATCATTAAAAATTATAAAAATCTAAACACATATAATAGAATAACGATTAATAAATGAAAAAAATGACAAAGAAAAAAATATAATGTAAATAAGATATCATTAAAAATTATAAAAATCTAAACACATATAATAGAATAACGATTAATAAATGAAAAAAATGACAAAGAAAAAATATAATGTAAATAAGATATCCTTAAAAATTATAAAAATCTAAACACATATAATAGAATAACGATTAATAAATGAAAAAAATGACAAAGAAAGAAATATAATGTAAATAAGATATCCTTAAAATTATAAAAATCTAAACACATATAATAGAATAACGATTAATAAATGAAAAAAATGACAAAGAAAAAATAATGTAAATAAGATATCATTAAAATTATAAAAATCTAAACACATATAATAGAATAACGATTAATAAATGAAAAAAATGACAAAGAAAAAAATATAATGTAAATAAGATATCATTAAAAATTATAAAAATCTAAACACATATAATAGAATAACGATTAATAAATGAAAAAAATGACAAAGAAAAATATAATGTAAATAAGATATCATTAAAAATTATAAAAATCTAAACACATATAATAGAATAACGATTAATAAATGAAAAAAATGACAAAGAAAAAATATAATGTAAATAAGATATCATTAAAATTATAAAAATCTAAACACATATAATAGAATAACGATTAATAAATGAAAAAAATGACAAAGAAAAAATATAATGTAAATAAGATATCCTTAAAAATTATAAAATCTAAACACATATAATAGAATAACGATTAATAAATGAAAAAAATGACAAAGAAAGAAATATAATGTAAATAATATATAATTAAAAATTATAAAAATATAAAAAAATATAATATAATAAATATTAATAAATTAAAAAAATTAAAAAGAAAAAAATATAATGTAAATAAGATATCATTAAAAATTATAAAAATCTAAACACATATAATAGAATAACGATTAATAAATGAAAAAAATGACAAAGAAAAAATATAATGTAAATAAGATATCATTAAAAATTATAAAAATCTAAACACATATAATAGAATAACGATTAATAAATGAAAAAAATGACAAAGAAAAAAATATAATGTAAATAAGATATCATTAAAAATTATAAAAATCTAAACACATATAATAGAATAACGATTAATAAATGAAAAAAATGACAAAGAAAAAAATATAATGTAAATAAGATATCATTAAAAATTATAAAAATCTAAACACATATAATAGAATAACGATTAATAAATGAAAAAAATGACAAAGAAGTAAATATAATGTATTTAAGATATCATTAAAAATTATAAAAATCTAAACACATATAATAGAATAACGATTAATAAATGAAAAAAATGACAAAGAAAAAAATATAATGTAAATAAGATATCATTAAAAATTATAAAAATCTAATCACATATAATAGAATAACGATTAATAAATGAAAAAAATGACAAAGAAAAAATATAATGTAATAAGATATCCTAAAAATTATAAAAATCTAAACACATATAATACAATAACGATTAATAAATGAAAAAAATGACAAAGAAAAAAATATAATGTAAATAAGATATCCTTAAAAATTATAAAAATCTAAACACATATAATAGAATAACGATTAATAAATGAAAAAAATGACAAAGAAAAAATATAATGTAAATAAGATATCATTAAAATTATAAAAATCTAAACACATATAATAGAATAACGATTAATAAATGAAAAAAATGACAAAGAAAAAATATAATGTAAATAAGATATCATTAAAAATTATAAAAATCTAAACACATATATAATAGAATAACGATTAATAAATGAAAAAAATGACAAAGAAAAAATATAATGTAAATAAGATATCATTAAAAATTATAAAAATCTAAACACATATAATAGAATAACGATTAATAAATGAAAAAAATGACAAAGAAAAAAATATAATGTAAATAAGATATCATTAAAAATTATAAAAATCTAAACACATATAATAGAATAACGATTAATAAATGAAAAAATGACAAAGAAAAAAATATAATGTAAATAAGATATCATTAAAAATTATAAAAATCTAAACACATATAATAGAATAACGATTAATAATGAAAAAAATGACAAAGAAAAAATATAATGTAAATAAGATATCATTAAAAATTATAAAAATCTAAACACATATAATAGAATAACGATTAATAAATGAAAAAAATGACAAAGAAAAAAATATAATGTAAATAAGATATCATTAAAAATTATAAAAATCTAAACACATATAATAGAATAACGATTAATAAATGAAAAAATGACAAAGAAAGAAATATAATGTAAATAAGATATCATTAAAAATTATAAAAATCTAAACACATATAATAGAATAACGATTAATAAATGAAAAAAATGACAAAGAAAAAAATATAATTAAAATAAGATATCATTAAAAATTATAAAAATCTAAACACATATAATAGAATAACGATTAATAAATGAAAAAAATGACAAAGAAAAAAATATAATGTAAATAAGATATCATTAAAAATTATAAAAATCTAAACACATATAATAGAATAACGATTAATAAATGAAAAAAATGACAAAGAAAAAAATATAATGTAAATAAGATATCATTAAAAATTATAAAAATCTAAACACATATAATAGAAATATAATGTAAATAAGACAGGTCGTGTAAATAAGACAGGTCGTGGTTGTATTTTAGATACATCTTTTAATGCTGATTCTAATGGTATACTGTATACTAGATGCACACGTATCACCATCCAGAAAATCAAATTTAAATATATCCAATTTAAAAAAAAATTTAAAAATTATATATTGGATTATATCTTCTTGTATATTGATTGGGTACAGGTCGTGGTTGTATTTTAGATACATCTTTTAATGCTGATTCTAATGGTATACTGTATACTAGATGCACACGTATCACCATCCAGAAAATCAAATTAAATAGAATAACGATTAATAAATGAAAAAAATGACAAAGAAAGAAATATAATGTAAATGAGATATTCTTAAAAATTATAAAAATCTAAACACATATAATAGAATAACGATTAATAAATAAAAAAAATGACAAAAAAGAAAATATAATGTAAATAAGATATACTTAAAAATTATAAAAATCTAAACACATATAATAGAATAACGATTAATAAATGAAAAAAATGACAAAGAAAAAAATATAATGTAAATAAGATATCATTAAAAATTATAAAAATCTAAACACATATAATAGAATAACGATTAATAAATGAAAAAAAATGACAAAGAAAAAAATATAATGTAAATAAGATATCATTAAAAATTATAAATATCTAAAAACATATATTAGAATAAAGATTAATAAATGAAAAAATTGAAAAAGAAATAAATATAATGTAAATAAGATATCATTAAAAATTATAAAAATCTAAACACATATAATAGAATAACGATTAATAAATGAAAAAAATGACAAAGAAAAAAATATAATGTAAATAAGATATCATTAAAAATTATAAAAATCTAAACACATATAATAGAATAACGATTAATAAATGAAAAAAATGACAAAGAAAAAAATATAATGTAAATAAGATATCATTAAAAATTATAAAAATCTAAACACATATAATAGAATAACGATTAATAAATGAAAAAAATGACAAAGAAAAAAATATAATGTAAATAAGATATCATTAAAAATTATAAAAATCTAAACACATATAAAGAAATATAATGTAAATAAGACAGGTCGTGTAAATAAGACAGGTCGTGGTACAGGTCGTGGTTGTATTTTAGATACATCTTTTAATGCTGATTCTAATGGTATACTGTATACTAGATGCACACGTATCACCATCCAGAAAATCAAATTTAAATATATCCAATTTAAAAAAAAATTTAAAAATTATATATTGGATTATATCTTCTTGTATATTGATTGGGTACAGGTCGTGGTTGTATTTTAGATACATCTTTTAATGCTGATTCTAATGGTATACTGTATACTAGATGCACACGTATCACCATCCAGAAAATCAAATTAAATAGAATAACGTTTATAAATGAAAAAAATGACAAAGAAAGAAATATAATGTAAATGAGATATTCTTAAAAATTATAAAAATCTAAACACATATAATAGAATAACGATTAATAAATAAAAAAAATGACAAAAAAGAAAATATAATGTAAATAAGATATACTTAAAAATTATAAAAATCTAAACACATATAATAGAATAACGATTAATAAATGAAAAAAATGACAAAGAAAAAAATATAATGTAAATAAGATATCATTAAAAATTATAAAAATCTAAACACATATAATAGAATAACGATTAATAAATGAAAAAAATGACAAAGAAAAAAATATAATGTAAATAAGATATCATTAAAAATTATAAAAATCTAAACACATATAATAGAATAACGATTAATAAATGAAAAAAATGACAAAGAAAGAAATATAATGTAAATAAGATATCCTTAAAAATTATAAAAATCTAAACACATATAATAGAATAACGATTAATAAATGAAAAAAATGACAAAGAAAAAAATATAATGTAAATAAGATATCATTAAAAATTATAAAAATCTAAACACATATAATAGAATAACGATTAATAAATGAAAAAATGACAAAGAAAAAATATAATGTAAATAAGATATCATTAAAAATTATAAAAATCTAAACACATATAATAGAATAACGATTAATAAATGAAAAAAATGACAAAGAAAGAAATATAATGTAAATAAGATATCCTTAAAATTATAAAAATCTAAACACATATAATAGAATAACGATTAATAAATGAAAAAAATGACAAAGAAAAAAATATAATGTAAATAAGATATCATTAAAAATTATAAAAATCTAAACACATATAATAGAATAACGATTAATAAATGAAAAAAATGACAAAGAAAAAAATATAATGTAAATAAGATATCATTAAAAATTATAAAAATCTAAACACATATAATAGAATAACGATTAATAAATGAAAAAAATGACAAAGAAAGAAATATAATGTAAATAAGATATCCTTAAAAATTATAAAAATCTAAACACATATAATAGAATAACGATTAATAAATGAAAAAATGACAAAGAAAAAAATATAATGTAAATAAGATATCATTAAAAATTATAAAAATCTAAACACATATAATAGAATAACGATTAATAAATGAAAAAATGACAAAGAAAAAAATATAATGTAAATAAGATATCATTAAAAATTATAAAAATCTAAACACATATAATAGAATAACGATTAAAAATGAAAAAATGACAAAGAAAGAAATATAATGTAAATAAGATATCCTTAAAAATTATAAAAATCTAAACACATATAATAGAATAACGATTAATAAATGAAAAAAATGACAAAGAAAGAAATATAATGTAAATAAGATATCCTTAAAAATTATAAAAATCTAAACACATATAATATAATAACGATTAATAAATGAAAAAAATGACAAAGAAAAAAATATAATGTAAATAAGATATCATTAAAAATTATAAAAATCTAAACACATATAATAGAATAACGATTAATAAATGAAAAAAATGACAAAGAAAAAATATAATGTAAATAAGATATCATTAAAAATTATAAAAATCTAAACACATATAATAGAATAACGATTAATAAATGAAAAAATGACAAAGAAAAAATATAATGTAAATAAGATATCATTAAAAATTATAAAAATCTAAACACATATAAAGAAATATAATGTAAATAAGACAGGTCGTGTAAATAAGACAGGTCGTGGTACAGGTCGTGGTTGTATTTTAGATACATCTTTTAATGCTGATTCTAATGGTATACTGTATACTAGATGCACACGCATCACCATCCAGAAAATCAAATTTAAAGATATCCAATTTAAAAAAAATTTAAAAATTATATATTGGATTATATCTTCTTGTATATTGATTGGGTACAGGTCGTGGTTGTATTTTAGATACATCTTTTAATGCTGATTCTAATGGTATACTGTATACTAGATGCACACGTATCACCATCCAGAAAATCAAATTTAAATATATCCAATTTAAAAAAAATTTAAAAATTATATATTGGATTATATCTTCTTGTATATTGATTGGGTACAGGTCGTGGTTGTATTTTAGATACATCTTTTAATGCTGATTCTAATGGTATACTGTATACTAGATGCACACGTATCACCATCCAGAAAATCAAATTAAATAGAATAACGATTAATAAATGAAAAAAATGACAAAGAAAGAAATATAATGTAAATAAGATATCCTTAAAAATTATAAAAATCTAAACACATATAATAGAATAACGATTAATAAATGAAATAATGATCCTTAAAAATTATAAAAATCTAAACACATATAATAGAATAACGATTAATAAATGAAAAAAATGACAAAGAAAAAAATATAATGTAAATAAGATATCATTAAAAATTATAAAAATCTAAACACATATAATAGAATAACGATTAATAAATGAAAAAAATGACAAAGAAAAAAATATAATGTAAATAAGATATCATTAAAAATTATAAAAATCTAAACACATATAATAGAATAACGATTAATAAATGAAAAAAATGACAAAGAAAAAAATATAATGTAAATAAGATATCATTAAAATTATAAAAATCTAAACACATATAATAGAATAACGATTAATAAATGAAAAAATGACAAAGAAAAAATATAATGTAAATAAGATATCATTAAAATTATAAAAATCTAAACACATATAATAGAATAACGATTAATAAATGAAAAAAATGACAAAGAAAAAAATATAATGTAAATAAGATATCATTAAAAATTATAAAAATCTAAACACATATAATAGAATAACGATTAATAAATGAAAAAAATGACAAAGAAAGAAATATAATGTAAATAAGATATCCTTAAAAATTATAAAATCTAAACACATATAATAGAATAACGATTAATAAATGAAAAAATGACAAAGAAAAAATATAATGTAAATAAGATATCATTAAAAATTATAAAAATCTAAACACATATAATAGAATAACGATTAATAAATGAAAAAAATGACAAAGAAAAAAATATAATGTAAATAAGATATCATTAAAAATTATAAAAATCTAAACACATATAATAGAATAACGATTAAAAATGAAAAAAATGACAAAGAAAGAAATATAATGTAAATAAGATATCCTTAAAAATTATAAAAATCTAAACACATATAATAGAATAACGATTAATAAATGAAAAAAATGACAAAGAAAGAAATATAATGTAAATAAGATATCCTTAAAAATTATAAAAATCTAAACACATATAATAGAATAACGATTAATAAATGAAAAAAATGACAAAGAAAAAAATATAATGTAAATAAGATATCATTAAAAATTATAAAAATCTAAACACAT
This sequence comes from Meloidogyne arenaria, assembly GCA_036172955.1. NCBI lineage: Eukaryota > Metazoa > Nematoda > Chromadorea > Rhabditida > Meloidogynidae > Meloidogyne > Meloidogyne arenaria. Next base: position 3,781,721 of record JARQAB010000027.1, read on the forward strand.
ATAATAGAATAACGATTAATAAATGAAAAAAATGACAAAGAAAAAAATATAATGTAAATAAGATATCATTAAAAATTATAAAAATCTAAACACATATAATAGAATAACGATTAATAAATGAAAAAAATGACAAAGAAAAAAATATAATGTAAATAAGATATCATTAAAAATTATAAAAATCTAAACACATATAAAGAAATATAATGTAAATAAGACAGGTCGTGTAAATAAGACAGGTCGTGGTACAGGTCGTGGTTGTATTTTAGATACATCTTTTAATGCTGATTCTAATGGTATACTGTATACTAGATGCACACGCATCACCATCCAGAAAATCAAATTTAAAGATATCCAATTTAAAAAAAATTTAAAAATTATATATTGGATTATATCTTCTTGTATATTGATTGGGTACAGGTCGTGGTTGTATTTTAGATACATCTTTTAATGCTGATTCTAATGGTATACTGTATACTAGATGCACACGTATCACCATCCAGAAAATCAAATTTAAATATATCCAATTTAAAAAAAATTTAAAAATTATATATTGGATTATATCTTCTTGTATATTGATTGGGTACAGGTCGTGGTTGTATTTTAGATACATCTTTTAATGCTGATTCTAATGGTATACTGTATACTAGATGCACACGTATCACCATCCAGAAAATCAAATTAAATAGAATAACGATTAATAAATGAAAAAAATGACAAAGAAAGAAATATAATGTAAATAAGATATCCTTAAAAATTATAAAAATCTAAACACATATAATAGAATAACGATTAATAAATGAAATAATGATCCTTAAAAATTATAAAAATCTAAACACATATAATAGAATAACGATTAATAAATGAATTAATCGTTATTCTATTATATGTGTTTAGATTTTTTATATGTGTTTAGATTTTTATAATGTAAATAAGATCTTATTTATATATCTTATTTACATTATACTATATCTTATTTACATTATACTTAAAAATTATAAAAATCTTAACACATATAATATTATAACGATTAATAAATGAAAAAAATGACAAAAAATGAAATATAATGTAAATAAGATATACTTAAAAATTATAAAAATCTAAACACATATAATAGAATAACGATTAATAAATAAAAAAATGACAAAGAAAAAATATAATGTAAATAAGATATCATTAAAAATTATAAAAATCTAAACACATATAATAGAATAACGATTAATAAATGAAAAAAATGACAAAGAAAGAAATATAATGTAAATAAGATATAATTAAAAATTATAAAAATCTAAACACATATAATAGAATAACGATTAAAAATGAAAAAAATGACAAAGAAAGAAATATAATGTAAATAAGATATCCTTAAAAATTATAAAAATCTAAACACATATAATAGAATAACGATTAATAAATGAAAAAAATGACAAAGAAAGAAATATAATGTAAATAAAATATCCTTAAAAATTATAGAAATCTAAACACATATAATAGAATAACGATTAATAAATGAAAAAAATGACAAAGAAAAAAATATAATGTAAATAAGATATCATTAAAAATTATAAAAATCTAAACACATATAATAGAATAACGATTAATAAATGAAAAAAATGACAAAGAAAAAAATATAATGTAAATAAGATATCATTAAAAATTATAAAAATCTAAACACATATAATAGAATAACGATTAATAAATGAAAAAAATGACAAAGAAAAAAATATAATGTAAATAAGATATCATTAAAAATTATAAAAATCTAAACACATATAAAGAAATATAATGTAAATAAGACAGGTCGTGTAAATAAGACAGGTCGTGGTACAGGTCGTGGTTGTATTTTAGATACATCTTTTAATGCTGATTCTAATGGTATACTGTATACTAGATGCACACGCATCACCATCCAGAAAATCAAATTTAAAGATATCCAATTTAAAAAAAATTTAAAAATTATATATTGGATTATATCTTCTTGTATATTGATTGGGTACAGGTCGTGGTTGTATTTTAGATACATCTTTTAATGCTGATTCTAATGGTATACTGTATACTAGATGCACACGTATCACCATCCAGAAAATCAAATTTAAATATATCCAATTTAAAAAAAATTTAAAAATTATATATTGGATTATATCTTCTTGTATATTGATTGGGTACAGGTCGTGGTTGTATTTTAGATACATCTTTTAATGCTGATTCTAATGGTATACTGTATACTAGATGCACACGTATCACCATCCAGAAAATCAAATTAAATAGAATAACGATTAATAAATGAAAAAAATGACAAAGAAAGAAATATAATGTAAATAAGATATCCTTAAAAATTATAAAAATCTAAACACATATAATAGAATAACGATTAATAAATGAAATAATGATCCTTAAAAATTATAAAAATCTAAACACATATAATAGAATAACGATTAATAAATGAATTAATCGTTATTCTATTATATGTGTTTAGATTTTTTATATGTGTTTAGATTTTTATAATGTAAATAAGATCTTATTTATATATCTTATTTACATTATACTATATCTTATTTACATTATACTTAAAAATTATAAACATCTTAACACATCTAATCTTATACCGATTAATCAATGTAAACAAGGACTAAAAATGAAATATAATGTAAATAAGATATACTTAAAAATTAAAAAAATCTAAACACATATAATAGAATAACGATTAATAAATAAAAAAAATGACAAAGAAAAAAATATAATGTAAATAAGATATCATTAAAAATTATAAAAATCTAAACACATATAATAGAATAACGATTAATAAATGAAAAAAATGACAAAGAAAGAAATATAATGTAAATAAGATATCCTTAAAAATTATAAAAATCTAAACACATATAATAGAATAACGATTAATAAATGAAAAAATGACAAAGAAAGAAATATAATGTAAATAAGATATCCTTAAAAATTATAAAAATCTAAACACATATAATAGAATAACGATTAATAAATGAAAAAAATGACAAAGAAAAAAATATAATGTAAATAAGATATCATTAAAAATTATAAAAATCTAAACACATATAATTGAATACCGATTAATAAAGGCAATATTGTCGAAAGAAAAAAATATAATGTAAATAAGATATCATTAAAAATTATAAAAATCTAAACACATATAATAGAATAACGATTAATAAATGAAAAAAATGACAAAGAAAAAAATATAATGTAAATAAGATATCATTAAAAATTATAAAAATCTAAACACATATAAAGAAATATAATGTAAATAAGACAGGTCGTGTAAATAAGACAGGTCGTGGTACAGGTCGTGGTTGTATTTTAGATACATCTTTTAATGCTGATTCTAATGGTATACTGTATACTAGATGCACACGCATCACCATCCAGAAAATCAAATTTAAAGATATCCAATTTAAAAAAAATTTAAAAATTATATATTGGATTATATCTTCTTGTATATTGATTGGGTACAGGTCGTGGTTGTATTTTAGATACATCTTTTAATGCTGATTCTAATGGTATACTGTATACTAGGTATACTGTATACTTAATAAATGAAAAAAATGACAAAGAAAGAAATATAATGTAAATAAGATATCCTTAAAAATTATAAAAATCTAAACACATATAATAGAATAACGATTAATAAATGAAAAAAATGACAAAGAAAAAAATATAATGTAAATAAGATATCATTAAAAATTATAAAAATCTAAACACATATAATAGAATAACGATTAATAAATGAAAAAAATGACAAAGAAAAAAATATAATGTAAATAAGATATCATTAAAAATTATAAAAATCTAAACACATATAATAGAATAACGATTAATAAATGAAAAAAATGACAAAGAAAGAAATATAATGTAAATAAGATATCCTTAAAAATTATAAAAATCTAAACACATATAATAGAATAACGATTAATAAATGAAAAAAATGACAAAGAAAAAAATATAATGTAAATAAGATATCATTAAAAATTATAAAAATCTAAACACATATAATAGAATAACGATTAATAAATGAAAAAAATGACAAAGAAAAAAATATAATGTAAATAAGATATCATTAAAAATTATAAAAATCTAAACACATATAATAGAATAACGATTAAAAATGAAAAAAATGACAAAGAAAGAAATATAATGTAAATAAGATATCCTTAAAAATTATAAAAATCTAAACACATATAATAGAATAACGATTAATAAATGAAAAAAATGACAAAGAAAGAAATATAATGTAAATAAGATATCCTTAAAAATTATAAAAATCTAAACACATATAATAGAATAACGATTAATAAATGAAAAAAATGACAAAGAAAAAAATATAATGTAAATAAGATATCATTAAAAATTATAAAAATCTAAACACATATAATAGAATAACGATTAATAAATGAAAAAAATGACAAAGAAAAAAATATAATGTAAATAAGATATCATTAAAAATTATAAAAATCTAAACACATATAATAGAATAACGATTAATAAATGAAAAAAATGACAAAGAAAAAAATATAATGTAAATAAGATATCATTAAAAATTATAAAAATCTAAACACATATAAAGAAATATAATGTAAATAAGACAGGTCGTGTAAATAAGACAGGTCGTGGTACAGGTCGTGGTTGTATTTTAGATACATCTTTTAATGCTGATTCTAATGGTATACTGTATACTAGATGCACACGCATCACCATCCAGAAAATCAAATTTAAAGATATCCAATTTAAAAAAATTTAAAAATTATATATTGGATTATATCTTCTTGTATATTGATTGGGTACAGGTCGTGGTTGTATTTTAGATACATCTTTTAATGCTGATTCTAATGGTATACTGTATACTAGATGCACACGTATCACCATCCAGAAAATCAAATTTAAATATATCCAATTTAAAAAAAATTTAAAAATTATATATTGGATTATATCTTCTTGTATATTGATTGGGTACAGGTCGTGGTTGTATTTTAGATACATCTTTTAATGCTGATTCTAATGGTATACTGTATACTAGATGCACACGTATCACCATCCAGAAAATCAAATTAAATAGAATAACGATTAATAAATGAAAAAAATGACAAAGAAAGAAATATAATGTAAATAAGATATCCTTAAAAATTATAAAAATCTAAACACATATAATAGAATAACGATTAATAAATGAAATAATGATCCTTAAAAATTATAAAAATCTAAACACATATAATAGAATAACGATTAATAAATGAATTAATCGTTATTCTATTATATGTGTTTAGATTTTTTATATGTGTTTAGATTTTTATAATGTAAATAAGATCTTATTTATATATCTTATTTACATTATACTATATCTTATTTACATTATACTTAAAAATTATAAAAATCTTAACACATATAATATTATAACGATTAATAAATGAAAAAAATGACAAAAAATGAAATATAATGTAAATAAGATATACTTAAAAATTATAAAAATCTAAACACATATAATAGAATAACGATTAATAAATGAAAAAAATGACAAAGAAAAAAATATAATGTAAATAAGATATCATTAAAAATTATAAAAATCTAAACACATATAATAGAATAACGATTAATAAATGAAAAAAATGACAAAGAAAGAAATATAATGTAAATAAGATATCCTTAAAAATTATAAAAATCTAAACACATATAATAGAATAACGATTAATAAATGAAAAAATGACAAAGAAAGAAATATAATGTAAATAAGATATCCTTAAAATTATAAAAATCTAAACACATATAATAGAATAACGATTAATAAATGAAAAAAATGACAAAGAAAAAATATAATGTAAATAAGATATCATTAAAAATTATAAAAATCTAAACACATATAATAGAATAACGATTAATAAATGAAAAAAATGACAAAGAAAAAAATATAATGTAAATAAGATATCATTAAAAATTATAAAAATCTAAACACATATAATAGAATAACGATTAATAAATGAAAAAAATGACAAAGAAAAAAATATAATGTAAATAAGATATCATTAAAAATTATAAAAATCTAAACACATATAAAGAAATATAATGTAAATAAGACAGGTCGTGTAAATAAGACAGGTCGTGGTACAGGTCGTGGTTGTATTTTAGATACATCTTTTAATGCTGATTCTAATGGTATACTGTATACTAGATGCACACGTATCACCATCCAGAAAATCAAATTTAAATATATCCAATTTAAAAAAAAATTTAAAAATTATATATTGGATTATATCTTCTTGTATATTGATTGGGTACAGGTCGTGGTTGTATTTTAGATACATCTTTTAATGCTGATTCTAATGGTATACTGTATACTAGATGCACACGTATCACCATCCAGAAAATCAAATTAAATAGAATAACGATTAATAAATGAAAAAAATGACAAAGAAAGAAATATAATGTAAATAAGATATCCTTAAAAATTATAAAAATCTAAACACATATAATAGAATAACGATTAATAAATGAATTAATCGTTATTCTATTATATGTGTTTAGATTTTTTATATGTGTTTAGATTTTTATAATGTAAATAAGATCTTATTTATATATCTTATTTACATTATACTATATCTTATTTACATTATACTTAAAAATTATAAAAATCTTAACACATATAATATTATAACGATTAATAAATGAAAAAAATGACAAAAAATGAAATATAATGTAAATAAGATATACTTAAAAATTATAAAAATCTAAACACATATAATAGAATAACGATTAATAAATGAAAAAAATGACAAAGAAAAAATATAATGTAAATAAGATATCATTAAAAATTATAAAAATCTAAACACATATAATAGAATAACGATTAATAAATGAAAAAAATGACAAAGAAAAAAATATAATGTAAATAAGATATCATTAAAAATTATAAAAATCTAAACACATATAATAGAATAACGATTAATAAATGAAAAAAATGACAAAGAAAAAAATATAATGTAAATAAGATATCATTAAAAATTATAAAAATCTAAACACATATAATAGAATAACGATTAATAAATGAAAAAAATGACAAAGAAAAAAATATAATGTAAATAAGATATCATTAAAAATTATAAAAATCTAAACACATATAAAGAAATATAATGTAAATAAGACAGGTCGTGTAAATAAGACAGGTCGTGGTACAGGTCGTGGTTGTATTTTAGATACATCTTTTAATGCTGATTCTAATGGTATACTGTATACTAGATGCACACGTATCACCATCCAGAAAATCAAATTTAAATATATCCAATTTAAAAAAAAATTTAAAAATTATATATTGGATTATATCTTCTTGTATATTGATTGGGTACAGGTCGTGGTTGTATTTTAGATACATCTTTTAATGCTGATTCTAATGGTATACTGTATACTAGATGCACACGTATCACCATCCAGAAAATCAAATTAAATAGAATAACGATTAATAAATGAAAAAAATGACAAAGAAAGAAATATAATGTAAATAAGATATCCTTAAAAATTATAAAAATCTAAACACATATAATAGAATAACGATTAATAAATGAAATAATGATCCTTAAAAATTATAAAAATCTAAACACATATAATAGAATAACGATTAATAAATGAATTAATCGTTATTCTATTATATGTGTTTAGATTTTTTATATGTGATTAGATTTTTATACTGTAAATAAGATCTTATTTATATATCTTCTTTACATTATACTATATCAAATTTACATTATACTTAAAAATTATAAAAATCTTAACACATATAATATTATAACGATTAATAAATGAAAAAAATGACAAAAAATGAAATATAATGTAAATAAGATATAATTAAAAATTATAAAAATCTAAACACATATAATAGAATAACGATTAATAAATGAAAAAAATGACAAAAAAGGAAATATAATGTAAATAAGATATCCTTAAAAATTATAAAAATCTAAACACATATAATAGAATAACGATTAATAAATGAAAAAAATGACAAAGAAAGAAAATATAATGTAAATAAGATATTCTTAAAAATTATAAAAATCTAAACACATAAGTAGTAAGCCATATACCCTCGTAGTCAAATAAGTTAGGTACAACCGTAGTCAGGAGCATTGAGAACAAAAAGATTAAAAATTTAAAAAATTAACCCCTTTATTTTCCTTACTTTTCAATGATCCCTTTTTCTTTTGTTAGACAAAAAAAGTTTATTTCGACTCACACTAATCCAATTATGTAAATTTAATTTCTCAAAACTACTTTTAGTTTTTGTACTGACTTTTAATCTTTTTGAGGTCAATCTATTCTTTATGTGAAAAGAATTAACCTAAAAATTTCTATTATTAAAAATTCTTTTCAGTGAGACAGTGAAAAAACGAACTTTAAAATTTTTCTTTTGTATTTTTCTTATTCAAATTTAACCTAAATTTTGAAATTTTATTCAAAGAAAAATTATCTAAAAATTGACCTAAAAACCCAAAATTTTCAAAGGATTAAAATTTCTGACGAAAGATTTTTCAATTCAAAGATTAACCTAAAACCAATCAAAAATTTCAATAGGCTCAAAATCTTTATTGTGTACAAATCAAAAGATATTTCTATTCAAAGATTTAACCTAAAAAACTGAAATTTCTATTGTATTCAATTTGTAAGCAAAATAAGGAAAGCCCTTGAATTATGTAAATACGTTAAAAATGTTGAACAAATAATGAAATAATATAAAAAATAAAATTGAATGTTCAAGGGTAAATATTAAATACTGTTCAGATTGGTTAATGCGTATGTTCTAATTATCTTGTATTATATATTTTGAGTGAATATAGTTTGAGATTGTATAGTGTGAATATTTCTTGAAAATATTTTATTTTATAAAATTCTACCAAACGTATGTTTAAACAGGCAAGCTCATGTACTCTGTATCAGCGTCAGTATAATTAAATCATACTAACCGGTTAGTCCCTGATCTCCTTCATCTAATCCTACCCAAACCACCATTGCTAAGTATATGCGTATGTGATAAAGTCCACAATTTCCCTCTTTAATAAAATATTATAAAATTTTCCAAAAATTAGGTCAATTTTTCAAGGTTATTATTAAAAATTCTAACCTAGATTAAAAATTTTAAAAAATCCAGCTGTGTTTAATTTGAAAACCCTTTCAATAGGTGGAGCCAGTGAGTAAGTATAAAATGTGGTGTATTTTAACAGGAAAATTCATACTACTTATTGTTCAACGCCTACTCCAAAGAAATCACATCATACTATTACCACACACTTGACTTGATTTACCTATTAAATTTATATAAAATTCAATTTAGCTATAATTTTAAAATTTTTTCTTGTTCTTTGAAAAATAATTATTTATCTTTGCTTTAACTTTCTTTTATATCTTACGCAAATTTAATTCATTTTCATTTTACCTTTTTAAAAAATGCAACCTACCCCACCCAAGAAAATAAGAACTACCCGTACTGAAAATCTTGATCTCTATGTTAAAAAACTTGGGGACGAACTTAAATTTACCCAAAAATTTAACCTTCTTAAGTTATCATCTAAGTTTCTAATCACTAATGTTCCCAATAATCCGGAAAGTTTACTAGGCTCCATTTTCCAGTATTGTATTGATCAAACTCTATTAGAAAACCATGAACGCCAAATGGAACCTGACCAGCTAGGGTGTATAATATCGAGCCAACACCTTGACTCGGACGTCTGGATCCCGGTACGGAAAATCACCTCCAACACAATTGATTCAATCTTGAATCAATTTCTAAAGGTTGCCCAGAGTAGAAAGCAGGATAAAGGAATGTTATGGGGGGCCCCCTTCTTAGTTTCAGTAACCACCATTCAGAGAAAAGGTTTAACTCCGCGTACAATGCATGGTAGTGGTAGAATTCAAAAAATACGTCATAAGATTAATGACAACGCTCTCATCAAAATCCGAAATACTGATGCCTACTGCCTCTTCTATGCTCTGATGGTTACATTTGTTCACGCGGTGTTTTGCTGGCCAAGATGGAAATTCTATAATTATCTACACAGTAGAAGAGGAATGAAAAAACTTCTTGAACAGGACACATTGAATCTAATGGAAACCGTAGGTGCACCCTTTGACCAGGATAGCTACGACGCAGAAGAATGGGTTCCTCGTGTTGTTGACTTATGGAACACCTCAAATAAAGGCTGGTTTAAAGTTTATATATTTGAAGAACTTGGGGAATATAAACCACATTACAAATATGGTCCTGATAATTTTGATAAACCTATAATTTTATATTATAATAAGGAACATTTTGACGGTGTTCGTAGGGTTAGTGACCTTTTTGGACAACCCTATTGCTTATCCTGTGAAAAAATATTTTCTCATCAAAAACAACACGATATTTCATGTAAGGCTAGGTGCCCTAACTGTTCGAGGGTTGGCCCAGGTTTTCCATGTAAAAGTTTAAACGATTTCTGTAAATATTGTAATGGTTGTGGGAAAGACTTTAGAAATGAAAACTGTTATAACCATCATATCACCTCGAATTTTTGTAAGTCCTCTAAAAAATGCGAAAAATGCGGGGCTATTTGGAATGTTAATTATAATAATAGGAATGGGAGGACGGGTCATATTTGTTTTGAACGCTATTGCTCCACCTGCGGTAGCTACCACGATCCTAAACGTGGGTGTTACATCAAGCCCCTTGTCATTAAACCCCCAAAGGCATACCGAATCGTCGCCTTTGATTTTGAAACTATGCAACACCGGGAAGGGGAAAAGGGTAAAATACATGAGGTTAACTTTATAGGGGTAAAGGTAAACTGTCCCGAGTGTATCAATAACGGACATAACCCTGAATGCATAGTTTGCGGAGGATACCGTACTATTACATTTTCAACAAGACATTTCCGTAACACAAAGGTTGATCAACAGAATCTCACACTGAATCCTTTATCCTCATTCGTTTCTTGGATAATTATGCCCAAAAACTTGGATACAATAGCATTCTCACATTTTGGGGGTAGATTTGATATGGTATTAGTTTTTAAGGAATTGTTTCTTAGAGGGTTGACCCCTGACATGATTAAAAAAGGTAATAAGCTATATGAAATGAAGGTAAAAGTTGGTAAAAAGAACTGGGTTATTTTCCGCGATACATTTAATTTAATGCCCATGTCCCTTGCTTCCTTGGTCCCTGCCTTTGCACTTAGTGTAGAGGACAAACCATTCTTTCCACACATGGTAAATAGACCGGAAAATTATGGTAAGGAAATTTTCCCGGTCAAGGATGATTATCTGGCTGATGGAATGATGCCAGAGAAGAGAGCTCAATTTGATAAATGGTTTCAACAACACAAGGATGAGCCTTTCAATCTGGATGAATCCTTGGCATCATATTGTATCAATGACGTGGAAATTCTAATGGCTGCACTGGTGGCATTTCGGCGCGAATTTTTGGAAGTCTCAAATGGATTGGATGTGCTGAGGGAGGCAATGACAATCGCAAGTGCCTGCATGAAACACTTTAGGACGAATCACCTACCATCTCAACACCTTGGAATTGTTCCAGAGATTGGATATGACAACACAGACAACCAGAGTTTGCTTGCTCTTCGATTTCTTGACTGGTACGCTGAGGAACACAATGTCACTGTACGTAATGCTTATTCTAAAGAAGGGGAAAAGAGATTTGGAGATTATAGAGTTGATGGTTGGGTAGAAGAAAGGAAATTGGTTATTGAGGTCAATGGGTGTTGTTGGCATGGTTGTAGGAAATGTTTCCCTTATGATGAAATAAAACTTCCCAATGGGGTTAATGCGGGGATTCAAAGGGAAAGGGATGAAAAACGTTTGAAATTTATTGAAAGTTTTGGCGTAAATGTGGAGGTTTATTGGGAGTGTGACATCAGGGGGATGCTTTCGAAAGATAGAGTTATGAGATTAAAGTTTAAAAATTATTTGGACAATGGACCGATCGATATTCGATCGGCCTTCTTTGGAGGGAGAACCGGGCCACTAAAACTATTCCATAAAACGGGGGCGGGGCAAAAAATTTCCTATTATGATGTGACCTCCCTGTACCCGTTCATAAATATGACAACACGCTACCCAATTGGTCACCCTGAGGTCCACATTCTAAACAAAGCCATCAAATGGACTCAACCATCAGACAACTTTTATGAATTGGCAATTCTAAAAGTTTTTGTAATACCCCCACGCAGCATTGATATACCAGTGCTACCTATGAAAATTGGCGACGACAACGAACGACTACTATTCCCCCTTTGCTCCACTTGTGCAAGGGAGCATCCACATGGGGATGTTAATGAAAACTACACTTGCAAACACTCAGATGAACAACGGGGATGGGTATCAACATGCACGTCAATTGAATTGAATGAAGCTTTGAAGGAAGGATACGTGGTCACCAAAGTATTTCGCGTCTTGGAATTTAAGAACTACGACGACAATCTCTTTCGTCCTTACATCCGTGAATTTATGGCACAAAAAATTCACGCTAGTGGCTTTGACAACAACATAAAGGGAGACCAACAGAATGAAGAGAACTTCATCAGGGAGTGTAAAGAAAAGTTTGGTATTATTATTGAGAAAGAGAAGATGAAGGTTAATAAAGGGAAAAGAACTCAGACTAAACTATGCCTAAACAACTTATGGGGCCGCTTCTCTCTCCGTAATTTTGGATTATCTCAGTGTGTGATTACGGATGACCCTGCCGTGTACATCAAATATTCAAACGACCCTTCAATTATTATTGATACAGTAGAAGGACTGACTGAGGATGTCCTTCTTATTTCTTACACCAAAAAGAAGGAATTTGTGGAAGAACATGCCACTTCAAATGTCATCATATCTCTATGGACCACCTCAGCAGCGAGGATCCACTTGCTTCACGCCATGCAGCAGGTTGTGAGAACTCCTGGTTGTACTTTGCTATATACCGACACCGACTCCTTAATCTTTTCGCATCAAATTGACAACTGTCCTCTTCAACTAGGTCCTCATCTGGGTCAATTCACAGATGAGTACCCGGACTTCAATATTTTGGAATTTTGCTCTGGTGGCGCTAAACAATATGGTTTGAAGATGGAAAAGAAGGAAGAGCCTGGCTGTGAACCAGTCTACGTACTCAAAGTGCGTGGGATGACTCTCAACTGGGATGCAATCAACAATCAAGGAATGCGGTACGAAGCTTTTAAAGAAAAGATTTTCAATTTTGTTAAAGGTTATTACGATCCAATTATTGTTTCTTACCCCAACTTTTTACGTCCATCTGTTAAAGATGGGTCTGTTACCACTCTTCCTCTTAAGAAAATTTATAAACCATATGTCGGAAAGGGAGTAGTCCGCCCTTCTGATTTCTCTGTATTGGACTTTGGATTTATCAATTTGTAATTTTTCCCAAAATAACTTGGAGATGGAAAGTAGCCAGGGGTATGGGCACCCAAACTCTATACCAACTATCGTATGTTGTGAGATAATCCTTACATTGAAAATCGGTGGTAGCGGACTTGAATAAATTCTCAAGTCCCTGGTTGAGTTTGGTGTTGTCTGTCGAATGGCGAAGCCATTCTCCTTCCCTTCTTCTATTCACTATATTTCTCTATTTCTATTTATTTACACATTATTGTATTTAATTTTTATTCGTGATAAAAATTTTATAATATGCTTTTTATTATTTAAAAATACAATATTAAGAAAAATTAAGATAAAATAAATTACAGAATTAAGAGAAATATCTTTACAATTTTAGGGGTAAAATTGCATAATTAAGGAAAATTGTTTACATTTTTAAAAAATACATTTACATAATTAAGTGCAAAGTGCGGAATTAAGGAAAAGAACATTATAATTTTAGGGGTAAAATTGCGGAATTAAGGAAAAATATCACATTTTTATCATTTTTCAGTGTATATAGGGGTACATACAAGGGGTGTATACACATATAGGGTGCACATACATATAGGATGCATAGATATCTTTACCATTTGTCCTAACTTAGGTCGCTTCTATAAATGTCAAAATTTAAAATTCTATCGTTGACTGAGACACAATATTCTACTTAGCTTCGGACTTTCAGCACACTGGAATGCTTGCTGACAGCGTCAACACAAATATAGGATTATTACAGACTTGATCATTTCCAAAAGAAACAGTAAATTTAAAAATATAAATTACGTCAACTTACCTCGTCAGTAATATAGGAATTCCCGATCTTGACGCAACGGTCCCAATACGTATCTTGTATGTTGTGGATATGATTTTAATGTTGTGGATATGATTTAATAGGACTAACACCTAATCTTTATCTTTAACTAAAATTTGAATTATTCAGACAAGTAACATTAAATATTCAACTGCAATTTTTAAATAGTCCAAATTTGGACCTATTCCAACTGGAACATTTACCACACCTTTACTACACAGATTATCAATCTCATCTTTATGTACCTTTATGCCTTCAATCTCAGATGCTTCTGATATATATTATACAAGCTACCACTCTTCAAATACCTATATCAACGTTAGAGGTAAAATTTTAACATGTAAATTTTACAAAATGCCCAATTAAAAATACCCAAGTTCAAAATGGCACTAATGCAAATTGTTCAATTTAATAGTCTAGTACATTGTTTCGATATGCCTCAGCAATAAATGTGGTAACCTTTGTTTATTAACGATTAAACACAAATTTTCCCTTCGCTATTGGTACAATAGCAACGCTTACATATGCAGATGTAACACATAAAATGGAAGTACTGTATAGGAAAATTATAGGAAAAATTTTATACATTTTATAATTAGTTTGCTCGATCAATTAATTTATTGTAGGTAAAGGGAAGGCTAAATTAGGTGGCAAATTCATTAAATAGACTAGATGAAAGTTTCGAGAGCCTAATATTTTATTACAAGCAGAAAGCAATGTAGGCAAAGGTGATAGGTTGGAGCAGATGAAGGGTAATCATCACAATATTTAAATATTACTCACTATTTTAATCTCTATTTTTTCCAATTTATTTTCTTTATTTTTTTCCATCAAAAACATTTTTTAACCTTAATTTTTATTCAAACTCTTTTTATTTTAACTATTTAATCCTTTATTTTCTTTTCTACCAAAAAAATCTTTTATTAAAATTTTTAATCTCTTTTGTTCACAAAAGAAATATTTACCTAGGTCAGGCTGACCTATAAACTTTTAAAATAAGTTTAAAAAATTTTTTAAATAAAAGGGGAATTTTTACAAAAGAAAAATTTTCTAGGTCATAGATGACCTAGAAATTTTCAAAAGAAATTTTTAAAATAATACAAAAGAAAAAAGGAAAATTTTTAAGACGACCTTAAAACTTTTTAAAAAATTGAAAGAAAAAGGAAAAGTTTTTAAGTTGACCTACAAATTTACAAAGGAAAATTTAAAAAAATAAAGAAATGTTCGCACACTGCGCGAACAAAAATACAAAAGAAAAATTAAAAGAAATTTTGAAAAATCTAAAGAAAGGAAAAGTTTTCTAGGTCAAAGATGACCCATAAAATCTTAAAAATTCAAAAGAAAACTACACGCACGCTGCGCGAAAAAATACAATAGAAAAATTACGGAAAAGGAAAAGGGAAAAAATAATTTTAATTTTTGGGGGAAAGGGATCTAAACCTTTTGGTTTGGCGGGTCCCTGGATTGGTACCGGATGTCCCTAATTAGTGTACTAATTACAAGGAAAATTAGAAAGTAATTACATACATGGAAATAAACGTAATTACAATGACCCCTTTTTCATAAATCATTTATCTTTGATAAGATCCCCTTGGGATGGTACAGGTATGTAATTACTTTCTAATTTTCCTTGTAATTAGTACACTAATTAGGGACATCCGGTACCAATCCAGGGACCCGCCAAACCAAAAGGTTTAGATCCCTTTCCCCCAAAAATTAAAATTATTTTTTCCCTTTTCCTTTTCCGTAATTTTTCTATTGTATTTTTTCGCGCAGCGTGCGTGTAGTTTTCTTTTGAATTTTTAAGATTTTATGGGTCATCTTTGACCTAGAAAACTTTTCCTTTCTTTAGATTTTTCAAAATTTCTTTTAATTTTTCTTTTGTATTTTTGTTCGCGCAGTGTGCGAACATTTCTTTATTTTTTTAAATTTTCCTTTGTAAATTTGTAGGTCAACTTAAAAACTTTTCCTTTTTCTTTCAATTTTTTAAAAAGTTTTAAGGTCGTCTTAAAAATTTTCCTTTTTTCTTTTGTATTATTTTAAAAATTTCTTTTGAAAATTTCTAGGTCATCTATGACCTAGAAAATTTTTCTTTTGTAAAAATTCCCCTTTTATTTAAAAAATTTTTTAAACTTATTTTAAAAGTTTATAGGTCAGCCTGACCTAGGTAAATATTTCTTTTGTGAACAAAAGAGATTAAAAATTTTAATAAAAGATTTTTTTGGTAGAAAAGAAAATAAAGGATTAAATAGTTAAAATAAAAAGAGTTTGAATAAAAATTAAGGTTAAAAAATGTTTTTGATGGAAAAAAATAAAGAAAATAAATTGGAAAAAATAGAGATTAAAATAGTGAGTAATATTTAAATATTGTGATGATTACCCTTCATCTGCTCCAACCTATCACCTTTGCCTACATTGCTTTCTGCTTGTAATAAAATATTAGGCTCTCGAAACTTTCATCTAGTCTATTTAATGAATTTGCCACCTAATTTAGCCTTCCCTTTACCTACAATAAATTAATTGATCGAGCAAACTAATTATAAAATGTATAAAATTTTTCCTATAATTTTCCTATACAGTACTTCCATTTTATGTGTTACATCTGCATATGTAAGCGTTGCTATTGTACCAATAGCGAAGGGAAAATTTGTGTTTAATCGTTAATAAACAAAGGTTACCACATTTATTGCTGAGGCATATCGAAACAATGTACTAGACTATTAAATTGAACAATTTGCATTAGTGCCATTTTGAACTTGGGTATTTTTAATTGGGCATTTTGTAAAATTTACATGTTAAAATTTTACCTCTAACGTTGATATAGGTATTTGAAGAGTGGTAGCTTGTATAATATATATCAGAAGCATCTGAGATTGAAGGCATAAAGGTACATAAAGATGAGATTGATAATCTGTGTAGTAAAGGTGTGGTAAATGTTCCAGTTGGAACTTAAAAATTATAAAAATCTAAACACATATAATAGAATAACGATTAATAAATGAAAAAATGACAAAAAAGAAAATATACAGTCTGTTACATTGGTATAAACTCACCCCAATTTTTTCTGATTTTCCCACTTTTTGGAGTCAGAACGTTCTTAAATTTGGACCAAATATATAATAAACATTATTATTAAAAATGACATAAGTAGATTAGAGTTTGCGAAAAGAAAATTTTTTTTATCATTTTTTAAAATAATTTAGTCAATTTTGGACTGTTACATTTGTATAAACTCAGGTGTTTTTCTTTACCGTAAGTGATCCAATAATTCTACAAAAATTCTTGTGAACATTCCCATCAATATCGAGTAGAAAAGCAAAAAGAACGAAGTCCATAAATTCGTTCTTCATTGAGATCTCAAACCCTCAAAATCAACGGAAAACCGGGTTACAGTACTTCAAAAAATATTTTGACCCCCCTAGGGGTTATATAAAAATTTTATTTTTAAATAGACATAAAGAGCACAAAATTTGCTACAAAATACACTTGGTCCCATCTTGGAGAAAAATCTTACCGTTGAGGAGCTATCGGTTAAATTTAAAAATTAGAAATAATGACAATTTATGGGGTAATTTGAGTGATTTTATTTATCTGTTCCTTTAACCTTGTTCCTTTCTTTGTCATTTTTTTCATTTATTAATCGTTATTCTATTATATGTGTTTAGATTTTTATAATTTTTAATGATATCTTATTTACATTATATTTTTTCTTTGTCATTTTTTTCATTTATTAATCGTTATTCTATTATATGTGTTTAGATTTTTATAATTTTTAATGATATCTTATTTACATTATATTTTTTTCTTTGTCATTTTTTTCATTTATTAATCGTTATAATATTATATGTGTTAAGATTTTTATAATTTTTAAGTATATCTTATTTACATTATATTTCCTTTTTTGTCATTTTTTTCATTTATTAATCGTTATTCTATTATATGTGTTAAGATTTTTATAATTTTTAAGTATATCTTATTTACATTATATTTCCTTTTTTGTCATTTTTTTCATTTATTAATCGTTATTCTATTATATGTGTTTAGATTTTTATAATTTTTAAGGATATCTTATTTACATTACAGTCTGTTACATTGGTATAAACTCACCCCAATTTTTTCTGATTTTCCCACTTTTTGGAGTCAGAACGTTCTTAAATTTGGACCAAATATATAATAAACATTATTATTAAAAATGACATAAGTAGATTAGAGTTTGCGAAAAGAAAATTTTTTTTATCATTTTTTAAAATAATTTAGTCAATTTTGGACTGTTACATTTGTATAAACTCAGGTGTTTTTCTTTACCGTAAGTGATCCAAAAATTCTACAAAAATTCTTGTGAACATTCCCATCAATATCGAGTAGAAAAGCAAAAAGAACGAAGTCCATAAATTCGTTCTTCATTGAGATCTCAAACCCTCAAAATCAACTTAAAAATTATAAAAATCTTAACACATATAATATTATAACGATTAATAAATGAAAAAAATGACAAAAAAGGAAATATAATGTAAATAAGATATTCTTAAAAATTATAAAAATCTAAACACATATAATAGAATAACGATTAATAAATGAAAAAATGACAAAAAAGAAAATATACAGTCTGTTACATTGGTATAAACTCACCCCAATTTTTTCTGATTTTCCCACTTTTTGGAGTCAGAACGTTCTTAAATTTGGACCAAATATATAATAAACATTATTATTAAAAATGACATAAGTAGATTAGAGTTTGCGAAAAGAAAATTTTTTTTATCATTTTTTAAAATAATTTAGTCAATTTTGGACTGTTACATTTGTATAAACTCAGGTGTTTTTCTTTACCGTAAGTGATCCAATAATTCTACAAAAATTCTTGTGAACATTCCCATCAATATCGAGTAGAAAAGCAAAAAGAACGAAGTCCATAAATTCGTTCTTCATTGACTACAAAATACACTTGGTCCCATCTTGGAGAAAAATCTTACCGTTGAGGAGCTATCGGTTAAATTTAAAAATTAGAAATAATGACAATTTATGGGGTAATTTGAGTGATTTTATTTATCTGTTCCTTTAACCTTGTTCCTTTCTTTGTCATTTTTTTCATTTATTAATCGTTATTCTATTATATGTGTTTAGATTTTTATAATTTTTAATGATATCTTATTTACATTATATTTTTTTCTTTGTCATTTTTTTCATTTATTAATCGTTATTCTATTATATGTGTTTAGATTTTTATAATTTTTAATGATATCTTATTTACATTATATTTTTTTCTTTGTCATTTTTTTCATTTATTAATCGTTATAATATTATATGTGTTAAGATTTTTATAATTTTTAAGTATATCTTATTTACATTATATTTCCTTTTTTGTCATTTTTTTCATTTATTAATCGTTATTCTATTATATGTGTTTAGATTTTTATAATTTTTAAGTATATCTTATTTACATTATATTTCCTTTTTTGTCATTTTTTTCATTTATTAATCGTTATAATATTATATGTGTTAAGATTTTTATAATTTTTAAGTATATCTTATTTACATTATATTTCCTTTTTTGTCATTTTTTTCATTTATTAATCGTTATTCTATTATATGTGTTTAGATTTTTATAATTTTTAAGGATATCTTATTTACATTACAGTCTGTTACATTGGTATAAACTCACCCCAATTTTTTCTGATTTTCCCACTTTTTGGAGTCAGAACGTTCTTAAATTTGGACCAAATATATAATAAACATTATTATTAAAAATGACATAAGTTCCTTTAACCGATAGCTCCTCAACGGTAAGATTTTTCTCCAAGATGGGACCAAGTGTATTTTGTAGCAAATTTTGTGCTCTTTATGTCTATTTAAAAATAAAATTTTTATATAACCCCTAGGGGGGTCAAAATATTTTTTGAAGTACTGTAACCCGGTTTTCCGTTGATTTTGAGGGTTTGAGATCTCAATGAAGAACGAATTTATGGACTTCGTTCTTTTTGCTTTTCTACTCGATATTGATGGGAATGTTCACAAGAATTTTTGTAGAATTTTTGGATCACTTACGGTAAAGAAAAACACCTGAGTTTATACAAATGTAACAGTCCAAAATTGACTAAATTATTTTAAAAAATGATAAAAAAATTTTCTTTTCGCAAACTCTAATCTACTTATGTCATTTTTAATAATAATGTTTATTATATATTTGGTCCAAATTTAAGAACGTTCTGACTCCAAAAAGTGGGAAAATCAGAAAAAATTGGGGTGAGTTTATACCAATGTAACAGACTGTAATGTAAATAAGATATCCTTAAAAATTATAAAAATCTAAACACATATAATAGAATAACGATTAATAAATGAAAAAATGACAAAAAAGGAAATATAATGTAAATAAGATATACTTAAAAATTATAAAAATCTTAACACATATAATATTATAACGATTAATAAATGAAAAAAATGACAAAAAAGGAAATATAATGTAAATAAGATATACTTAAAAATTATAAAAATCTAAACACATATAATAGAATAACGATTAATAAATGAAAAAAATGACAAAAAAGGAAATATAATGTAAATAAGATATACTTAAAAATTATAAAAATCTTAACACATATAATATTATAACGATTAATAAATGAAAAAAATGACAAAGAAAAAAATATAATGTAAATAAGATATCATTAAAAATTATAAAAATCTAAACACATATAATAGAATAACGATTAATAAATGAAAAAAATGACAAAGAAAAAAATATAATGTAAATAAGATATCATTAAAAATTATAAAAATCTAAACACATATAATAGAATAACGATTAATAAATGAAAAAAATGACAAAGAAAGGAACAAGGTTAAAGGAACAGATAAATAAAATCACTCAAATTACCCCATAAATTGTCATTATTTCTAATTTTTAAATTTAACCGATAGCTCCTCAACGGTAAGATTTTTCTCCAAGATGGGACCAAGTGTATTTTGTAGAAAATTTTGTGCTCTTTATGTCTATTTAAAAATAAAATTTTTATATAACCCCTAGGGGGGTCAAAATATTTTTTGAAGTACTGTAACCCGGTTTTCCGTTGATTTTGAGGGTTTGAGATCTCAATGAAGAACGAATTTATGGACTTCGTTCTTTTTGCTTTTCTACTCGATATTGATGGGAATGTTCACAAGAATTTTTGTAGAATTATTGGATCACTTACGGTAAAGAAAAACACCTGAGTTTATACAAATGTAACAGTCCAAAATTGACTAAATTATTTTAAAAAATGATAAAAAAAATTTTCTTTTCGCAAACTCTAATCTACTTATGTCATTTTTAATAATAATGTTTATTATATATTTGGTCCAAATTTAAGAACGTTCTGACTCCAAAAAGTGGGAAAATCAGAAAAAAATTGGGGTGAGTTTATACCAATGTAACAGACTGTATATTTTCTTTTTTGTCATTTTTTCATTTATTAATCGTTATTCTATTATATGTGTTTAGATTTTTATAATTTTTAAGAATATCTTATTTACATTATATTTCCTTTTTTGTCATTTTTTTCATTTATTAATCGTTATAATATTATATGTGTTAAGATTTTTATAATTTTTAAGTTGATTTTGAGGGTTTGAGATCTCAATGAAGAACGAATTTATGGACTTCGTTCTTTTTGCTTTTCTACTCGATATTGATGGGAATGTTCACAAGAATTTTTGTAGAATTTTTGGATCACTTACGGTAAAGAAAAACACCTGAGTTTATACAAATGTAACAGTCCAAAATTGACTAAATTATTTTAAAAAATGATAAAAAAAATTTTCTTTTCGCAAACTCTAATCTACTTATGTCATTTTTAATAATAATGTTTATTATATATTTGGTCCAAATTTAAGAACGTTCTGACTCCAAAAAGTGGGAAAATCAGAAAAAATTGGGGTGAGTTTATACCAATGTAACAGACTGTAATGTAAATAAGATATCCTTAAAAATTATAAAAATCTAAACACATATAATAGAATAACGATTAATAAATGAAAAAAATGACAAAAAAGGAAATATAATGTAAATAAGATATACTTAAAAATTATAAAAATCTTAACACATATAATAGAATAACGATTAATAAATGAAAAAAATGACAAAAAAGGAAATATAATGTAAATAAGATATACTTAAAAATTATAAAAATCTTAACACATATAATATTATAACGATTAATAAATGAAAAAAATGACAAAGAAAAAATATAATGTAAATAAGATATCATTAAAAATTATAAAAATCTTAACACATATAATATTATAACGATTAATAAATGAAAAAAATGACAAAAAGGAAATATAATGTAAATAAGATATACTTAAAAATTATAAAAATCTAAACACATATAATAGAATAACGATTAATAAATGAAAAAAATGACAAAAAAGGAAATATAATGTAAATAAGATATACTTAAAAATTATAAAAATCTTAACACATATAATATTATAACGATTAATAAATGAAAAAAATGACAAAGAAAAAAATATAATGTAAATAAGATATCATTAAAAATTATAAAAATCTAAACACATATAATAGAATAACGATTAATAAATGGAAAAAATGACAAAGAAAGGAACAAGGTTAAAGGAACAGATAAATAAAATCACTCAAATTACCCCATAAATTGTCATTATTTCTAATTTTTAAATTTAACCGATAGCTCCTCAACGGTAAGATTTTTCTCCAAGATGGGACCAAGTGTATTTTGTAGCAAATTTTGTGCTCTTTATGTCTATTTAAAAATAAAATTTTTATATAACCCCTAGGGGGGTCAAAATATTTTTTGAAGTACTGTAACCCGGTTTTCCGTTGATTTTGAGGGTTTGAGATCTCAATGAAGAACGAATTTATGGACTTCGTTCTTTTTGCTTTTCTACTCGATATTGATGGGAATGTTCACAAGAATTTTTGTAGAATTATTGGATCACTTACGGTAAAGAAAAACACCTGAGTTTATACAAATGTAACAGTCCAAAATTGACTAAATTATTTTAAAAAATGATAAAAAAAATTTTCTTTTCGCAAACTCTAATCTACTTATGTCATTTTTAATAATAATGTTTATTATATGTGTTAAGATTTTTATAATTTTTAAGTATATCTTATTTACATTATATTTCCTTTTTTGTCATTTTTTTCATTTATTAATCGTTATTCTATTATATGTGTTTAGATTTTTATAATTTTTAAGGATATCTTATTTACATTACAGTCTGTTACATTGGTATAAACTCACCCCAATTTTTTCTGATTTTCCCACTTTTTGGAGTCAGAACGTTCTTAAATTTGGACCAAATATATAATAAACATTATTATTAAAAATGACATAAGTAGATTAGAGTTTGCGAAAAGAAAATTTTTTTATCATTTTTTAAAATAATTTAGTCAATTTTGGACTGTTACATTTGTATAAACTCAGGTGTTTTTCTTTACCGTAAGTGATCCAAAAATTCTACAAAAATTCTTGTGAACATTCCCATCAATATCGAGTAGAAAAGCAAAAAGAACGAAGTCCATAAATTCGTTCTTCATTGAGATCTCAAACCCTCAAAATCAACTTAAAAATTATAAAAATCTTAACACATATAATATTATAACGATTAATAAATGAAAAAAATGACAAAAAAGGAAATATAATGTAAATAAGATATTCTTAAAAATTATAAAAATCTAAACAGATATAATAGAATAACGATTAATAAATGAAAAAATGACAAAAAAGAAAATATACAGTCTGTTACATTGGTATAAACTCACCCCAATTTTTTCTGATTTTCCCACTTTTTGGAGTCAGAACGTTCTTAAATTTGGACCAAATATATAATAAACATTATTATTAAAAATGACATAAGTAGATTAGAGTTTGCGAAAAGAAAATTTTTTTTATCATTTTTTAAAATAATTTAGTCAATTTTGACTGTTACATTTGTATAAACTCAGGTGTTTTTCTTTACCGTAAGTGATCCAAAAATTCTACAAAAATTCTTGTGAACATTCCCATCAATATCGAGTAGAAAAGCAAAAAGAACGAAGTCCATAAATTCGTTCTTCATTGAGATCTCAAACCCTCAAAATCAACTTAAAAATTATAAAAATCTTAACAGACTGTATATTTTCTTTTTTGTCATTTTTTCATTTATTAATCGTTATTCTATTATATGTGTTTAGATTTTTATAATTTTTAAGAATATCTTATTTACATTATATTTCCTTTTTTGTCATTTTTTTCATTTATTAATCGTTATAATATTATATGTGTTAAGATTTTTATAATTTTTAAGTTGATTTTGAGGGTTTGAGATCTCAATGAAGAACGAATTTATGGACTTCGTTCTTTTTGCTTTTCTACTCGATATTGATGGGAATGTTCACAAGAATTTTTGTAGAATTTTTGGATCACTTACGGTAAAGAAAAACACCTGAGTTTATACAAATGTAACAGTCCAAAATTGACTAAATTATTTTAAAAAATGATAAAAAAAATTTTCTTTTCGCAAACTCTAATCTACTTATGTCATTTTTAATAATAATGTTTATTATATATTTGGTCCAAATTTAAGAACGTTCTGACTCCAAAAAGTGGGAAAATCAGAAAAAATTGGGGTGAGTTTATACCAATGTAACAGACTGTAATGTAAATAAGATATCCTTAAAAATTATAAAAATCTAAACACATATAATAGAATAACGATTAATAAATGAAAAAAATGACAAAAAAGGAAATATAATGTAAATAAGATATACTTAAAAATTATAAAAATCTTAACACATATAATATTATAACGATTAATAAATGAAAAAAATGACAAAAAAGGAAATATAATGTAAATAAGATATACTTAAAAATTATAAAAATCTAAACACATATAATAGAATAACGATTAATAAATGAAAAAAATGACAAAAAAGGAAATATAATGTAAATAAGATATACTTAAAAATTATAAAAATCTTAACACATATAATATTATAACGATTAATAAATGAAAAAAATGACAAAAAAGGAAATATAATGTAAATAAGATATTCTTAAAAATTATAAAAATCTAAACACATATAATAGAATAACGATTAATAAATGAAAAAATGACAAAAAAGAAAATATACAGTCTGTTACATTGGTATAAACTCACCCCAATTTTTTCTGATTTTCCCACTTTTTGGAGTCAGAACGTTCTTAAATTTGGACCAAATATATAATAAACATTATTATTAAAAATGACATAAGTAGATTAGAGTTTGCGAAAAGAAAATTTTTTTTATCATTTTTTAAAATAATTTAGTCAATTTTGGACTGTTACATTTGTATAAACTCAGGTGTTTTTCTTTACCGTAAGTGATCCAATAATTCTACAAAAATTCTTGTGAACATTCCCATCAATATCGAGTAGAAAAGCAAAAAGAACGAAGTCCATAAATTCGTTCTTCATTGAGATCTCAAACCCTCAAAATCAACGGAAAACCGGGTTACAGTACTTCAAAAAATATTTTGACCCCCCTAGGGGTTATATAAAAATTTTATTTTTAAATAGACATAAAGAGCACAAAATTTGCTACAAAATACACTTGGTCCCATCTTGGAGAAAAATCTTACCGTTGAGGAGCTATCGGTTAAATTTAAAAATTAGAAATAATGACAATTTATGGGGTAATTTGAGTGATTTTATTTATCTGTTCCTTTAACCTTGTTCCTTTCTTTGTCATTTTTTTCATTTATTAATCGTTATTCTATTATATGTGTTTAGATTTTTATAATTTTTAATGATATCTTATTTACATTATATTTTTTTCTTTGTCATTTTTTTCATTTATTAATCGTTATTCTATTATATGTGTTTAGATTTTTATAATTTTTAATGATATCTTATTTACATTATATTTTTTTCTTTGTCATTTTTTTCATTTATTAATCGTTATAATATTATATGTGTTAAGATTTTTATAATTTTTAAGTATATCTTATTTACATTATATTTCCTTTTTTGTCATTTTTTCATTTATTAATCGTTATTCTATTATATGTGTTAAGATTTTTATAATTTTTAAGTATATCTTATTTACATTATATTTCCTTTTTTGTCATTTTTTTCATTTATTAATCGTTATTCTATTATATGTGTTTAGATTTTTATAATTTTTAAGGATATCTTATTTACATTACAGTCTGTTACATTGGTATAAACTCACCCCAATTTTTTCTGATTTTCCCACTTTTTGGAGTCAGAACGTTCTTAAATTTGGACCAAATATATAATAAACATTATTATTAAAATGACATAAGTAGATTAGAGTTTGCGAAAAGAAAATTTTTTTTATCATTTTTTAAAATAATTTAGTCAATTTTGGACTGTTACATTTGTATAAACTCAGGTGTTTTTCTTTACCGTAAGTGATCCAAAAATTCTACAAAAATTCTTGTGAACATTCCCATCAATATCGAGTAGAAAAGCAATAAGAACGAAGTCCATAAATTCGTTCTTCATTGAGATCTCAAACCCTCAAAATCAACTTAAAAATTATAAAAATCTTAACACATATAATATTATAACGATTAATAAATGAAAAAAATGACAAAAAAGGAAATATAATGTAAATAAGATATTCTTAAAAATTATAAAATCTAAACACATATAATAGAATAACGATTAATAAATGAAAAAATGACAAAAAAGAAAATATACAGTCTGTTACATTGGTATAAACTCACCCCAATTTTTTCTGATTTTCCCACTTTTTGGAGTCAGAACGTTCTTAAATTTGGACCAAATATATAATAAACATTATTATTAAAAATGACATAAGTAGATTAGAGTTTGCGAAAAGAAAATTTTTTTTATCATTTTTTAAAATAATTTAGTCAATTTTGGACTGTTACATTTGTATAAACTCAGGTGTTTTTCTTTACCGTAAGTGATCCAATAATTCTACAAAAATTCTTGTGAACATTCCCATCAATATCGAGTAGAAAAGCAAAAAGAACGAAGTCCATAAATTCGTTCTTCATTGAGATCTCAAACCCTCAAAATCAACGGAAAACCGGGTTACAGTACTTCAAAAAATATTTTGACCCCCCTAGGGGTTATATAAAAATTTTATTTTTAAATAGACATAAAGAGCACAAAATTTGCTACAAAATACACTTGGTCCCATCTTGGAGAAAAATCTTACCGTTGAGGAGCTATCGGTTAAATTTAAAAATTAGAAATAATGACAATTTATGGGGTAATTTGAGTGATTTTATTTATCTGTTCCTTTAACCTTGTTCCTTTCTTTGTCATTTTTTTCATTTATTAATCGTTATTCTATTATATGTGTTTAGATTTTTATAATTTTTAATGATATCTTATTTACATTATATTTTTTTCTTTGTCATTTTTTTCATTTATTAATCGTTATTCTATTATATGTGTTTAGATTTTTATAATTTTTAATGATATCTTATTTACATTATATTTTTTTCTTTGTCATTTTTTTCATTTATTAATCGTTATAATATTATATGTGTTAAGATTTTTATAATTTTTAAGTATATCTTATTTACATTATATTTCCTTTTTTGTCATTTTTTTCATTTATTAATCGTTATTCTATTATATGTGTTTAGATTTTTATAATTTTTAAGTATATCTTATTTACATTATATTTCCTTTTTTGTCATTTTTTTCATTTATTAATCGTTATAATATTATATGTGTTAAGATTTTTATAATTTTTAAGTATATCTTATTTACATTATATTTCCTTTTTTGTCATTTTTTTCATTTATTAATCGTTATTCTATTATATGTGTTTAGATTTTTATAATTTTTAAGGATATCTTATTTACATTACAGTCTGTTACATTGGTATAAACTCACCCCAATTTTTTCTGATTTTCCCACTTTTTGGAGTCAGAACGTTCTTAAATTTGGACCAAATATATAATAAACATTATTATTAAAAATGACATAAGTAGATTAGAGTTTGCGAAAAGAAAATTTTTTTATCATTTTTTAAAATAATTTAGTCAATTTTGGACTGTTACATTTGTATAAACTCAGGTGTTTTTCTTTACCGTAAGTGATCCAAAAATTCTACAAAAATTCTTGTGAACATTCCCATCAATATCGAGTAGAAAAGCAAAAAGAACGAAGTCCATAAATTCGTTCTTCATTGAGATCTCAAACCCTCAAAATCAACGGAAAACCGGGTTACAGTACTTCAAAAAATATTTTGACCCCCCTAGGGGTTATATAAAAATTTATTTTTAAATAGACATAAAGAGCACAAAATTTGCTACAAAATACACTTGGTCCCATCTTGGAGAAAAATCTTACCGTTGAGGAGCTATCGGTTAAAAGAACTTATGTCATTTTTAATAATAATGTTTATTATATATTTGTTCCAAATTTAAGAACGTTCTGACTCCAAAAAGTGGGAAAATCAGAAAAAATTGGGGTGAGTTTATACCAATGTAACAGACTGTAATGTAAATAAGATATCCTTAAAAATTATAAAAATCTAAACACATATAATAGAATAACGATTAATAAATGAAAAAAATGACAATAAAGGAAATATAATGTAAATAAGATATACTTAAAAATTATAAAAATCTTAACACATATAATATTATAACGATTAATAAATGAAAAAAATGACAAAAAAGGAAATATAATGTAAATAAGATATACTTAAAAATTATAAAAATCTAAACACATATAATAGAATGACGATTAATAAATGAAAAAAATGACAAAAAAGGAAATATAATGTAAATAAGATATACTTAAAAATTATAAAAATCTTAACACATATAATATTATAACGATTAATAAATGAAAAAAATGACAAAGAAAAAAATATAATGTAAATAAGATATCATTAAAAATTATAAAAATCTAAACACATATAATAGAATAACGATTAATAAATGAAAAAAATGACAAAGAAAAAAATATAATGTAAATAAGATATCATTAAAAATTATAAAAATCTAAACACATATAATAGAATAACGATTAATAAATGAAAAAAATGACAAAGAAAGGAACAAGGTTAAAGGAACAGATAAATAAAATCACTCAAATTACCCCATAAATTGTCATTATTTCTAATTTTTAAATTTAACCGATAGCTCCTCAACGGTAAGATTTTTCTCCAAGATGGGACCAAGTGTATTTTGTAGCAAATTTTGTGCTCTTTATGTCTATTTAAAAATAAAATTTTTATATAACCCCTAGGGGGTCAAATATTTTTTGAAGTACTGTAACCCGGTTTTCCGTTGATTTTGAGGGTTTGAGATCTCAATGAAGAACGAATTTATGGACTTCGTTCTTTTTGCTTTTCTACTCGATATTGATGGGAATGTTCACAAGAATTTTTGTAGAATTATTGGATCACTTACGGTAAAGAAAAACACCTGAGTTTATACAAATGTAACAGTCCAAAATTGACTAAATTATTTTAAAAATGATAAAAAAAATTTTCTTTTCGCAAACTCTAATCTACTTATGTCATTTTTAATAATGTTTATTATATATTTGGTCCAAATTTAAGAACGTTCTGACTCCAAAAAGTGGGAAAATCAGAAAAAATTGGGGTGAGTTTATACCAATGTAACAGACTGTATATTTTCTTTTTTGTCATTTTTTCATTTATTAATCGTTATTCTATTATATGTGTTTAGATTTTTATAATTTTTAAGAATATCTTATTTACATTATATTTCCTTTTTTGTCATTTTTTTCATTTATTAATCGTTATAATATTATATGTGTTAAGATTTTTATAATTTTTAAGTTGATTTTGAGGGTTTGAGATCTCAATGAAGAACGAATTTATGGACTTCGTTCTTATTGCTTTTCTACTCGATATTGATGGGAATGTTCACAAGAATTTTTGTAGAATTTTTGGATCACTTACGGTAAAGAAAAACACCTGAGTTTATACAAATGTAACAGTCCAAAATTGACTAAATTATTTTAAAAAATGATAAAAAAAATTTTCTTTTCGCAAACTCTAATCTACTTATGTCATTTTTAATAATAATGTTTATTATATATTTGGTCCAAATTTAAGAACGTTCTGACTCCAAAAAGTGGGAAAATCAGAAAAAATTGGGGTGAGTTTATACCAATGTAACAGACTGTAATGTAAATAAGATATCCTTAAAAATTATAAAAATCTAAACACATATAATAGAATAACGATTAATAAATGAAAAAAATGACAAAAAAGGAAATATAATGTAAATAAGATATACTTAAAAATTATAAAAATCTTAACACATATAATAGAATAACGATTAATAAATGAAAAAAATGACAAAAAAGGAAATATAATGTAAATAAGATATACTTAAAAATTATAAAAATCTTAACACATATAATATTATAACGATTAATAAATGAAAAAAATGACAAAGAAAAAATATAATGTAAATAAGATATCATTAAAAATTATAAAAATCTAAACACATATAATAGAATAACGATTAATAAATGAAAAAATGACAAAGAAAAAAATATAATGTAAATAAGATATCATTAAAAATTATAAAAATCTAAACACATATAATAGAATAACGATTAATAAATGAAAAAATGACAAAGAAAGGAACAAGGTTAAGGAACAGATAAATAAAATCACTCAAATTACCCCATAAATTGTCATTATTTCTAATTTTTAAATTTAACCGATAGCTCCTCAACGGTAAGATTTTTCTCCAAGATGGGACCAAGTGTATTTTGTAGCAAATTTTGTGCTCTTTATGTCTATTTAAAAATAAAATTTTTATATAACCCCTAGGGGGTCAAAATATTTTTTGAAGTACTGTAACCCGGTTTTCCGTTGATTTTGAGGGTTTGAGATCTCAATGAAGAACGAATTTATGGACTTCGTTCTTTTTGCTTTTCTACTCGATATTGATGGGAATGTTCACAAGAATTTTTGTAGAATTATTGGATCACTTACGGTAAAGAAAAACACCTGAGTTTATACAAATGTAACAGTCCAAAATTGACTAAATTATTTTAAAAAATGATAAAAAAAATTTTCTTTTCGCAAACTCTAATCTACTTATGTCATTTTTAATAATAATGTTTATTATATATTTGGTCCAAATTTAAGAACGTTCTGACTCCAAAAAGTGGGAAAATCAGAAAAAATTGGGGTGAGTTTATACCAATGTAACAGACTGTATATTTTCTTTTTTGTCATTTTTTCATTTATTAATCGTTATTCTATTATATGTGTTTAGATTTTTATAATTTTTAAGAATATCTTATTTACATTATATTTCCTTTTTTGTCATTTTTTTCATTTATTAATCGTTATAATATTATATGTGTTAAGATTTTTATAATTTTTAAGTTGATTTTGAGGGTTTGAGATCTCAATGAAGAACGAATTTATGGACTTCGTTCTTTTTGCTTTTCTACTCGATATTGATGGGAATTCTGATTTTCCCACTTTTTGGAGTCAGAACGTTCTTAAATTTGGACCAAATATATAATAAACATTATTATTAAAAATGACATAAGTAGATTAGAGTTTGCGAAAAGAAAATTTTTTTTATCATTTTTTAAAATAATTTAGTCAATTTTGGACTGTTACATTTGTATAAACTCAGGTGTTTTTCTTTACCGTAAGTGATCCAAAAATTCTACAAAAATTCTTGTGAACATTCCCATCAATATCGAGTAGAAAAGCAAAAAGAACGAAGTCCATAAATTCGTTCTTCATTGAGATCTCAAACCCTCAAAATCAACTTAAAAATTATAAAAATCTTAACACATATAATATTATAACGATTAATAAATGAAAAAAATGACAAAAAAGGAAATATAATGTAAATAAGATATTCTTAAAAATTATAAAAATCTAAACACATATAATAGAATAACGATTAATAAATGAAAAAATGACAAAAAAGAAAATATACAGTCTGTTACATTGGTATAAACTCACCCCAATTTTTTCTGATTTTCCCACTTTTTGGAGTCAGAACGTTCTTAAATTTGGACCAAATATATAATAAACATTATTATTAAAAATGACATAAGTAGATTAGAGTTTGCGAAAAGAAAATTTTTTTTATCATTTTTTAAAATAATTTAGTCAATTTTGGACTGTTACATTTGTATAAACTCAGGTGTTTTTCTTTACCGTAAGTGATCCAATAATTCTACAAAAATTCTTGTGAACATTCCCATCAATATCGAGTAGAAAAGCAAAAAGAACGAAGTCCATAAATTCGTTCTTCATTGAGATCTCAAACCCTCAAAATCAACGGAAAACCGGGTTACAGTACTTCAAAAAATATTTTGACCCCCCTAGGGGTTATATAAAAATTTTATTTTTAAATAGACATAAAGAGCACAAAATTTGCTACAAAATACACTTGGTCCCATCTTGGAGAAAAATCTTACCGTTGAGGAGCTATCGGTTAAATTTAAAAATTAGAAATAATGACAATTTATGGGGTAATTTGAGTGATTTTATTTATCTGTTCCTTTAACCTTGTTCCTTTCTTTGTCATTTTTTTCATTTATTAATCGTTATTCTATTATATGTGTTTAGATTTTTATAATTTTTAATGATATCTTATTTACATTATATTTTTTTCTTTGTCATTTTTTTCATTTATTAATCGTTATTCTATTATATGTGTTTAGATTTTTATAATTTTTAATGATATCTTATTTACATTATATTTTTTTCTTTGTCATTTTTTTCATTTATTAATCGTTATAATATTATATGTGTTAAGATTTTTATAATTTTTAAGTATATCTTATTTACATTATATTTCCTTTTTTGTCATTTTTTTCATTTATTAATCGTTATTCTATTATATGTGTTTAGATTTTTATAATTTTTAAGTATATCTTATTTACATTATATTTCCTTTTTTGTCATTTTTTTCATTTATTAATCGTTATAATATATATGTGTTAAGATTTTTATAATTTTTAAGTATATCTTATTTACATTATATTTCCTTTTTTGTCATTTTTTTCATTTATTAATCGTTATTCTATTATATGTGTTTAGATTTTATAATTTTTAAGGATATCTTATTTACATTACAGTCTGTTACATTGGTATAAACTCACCCCAATTTTTTCTGATTTTCCCACTTTTTGGAGTCAGAACGTTCTTAAATTTGGACCAAATATATAATAAACATTATTATTAAAAATGACATAAGTAGATTAGAGTTTGCGAAAAGAAAATTTTTTTATCATTTTTTAAAATAATTTAGTCAATTTTGGACTGTTACATTTGTATAAACTCAGGTGTTTTTCTTTACCGTAAGTGATCCAAAAATTCTACAAAAATTCTTGTGAACATTCCCATCAATATCGAGTAGAAAAGCAAAAAGAACGAAGTCCATAAATTCGTTCTTCATTGAGATCTCAAACCCTCAAAATCAACGGAAAACCGGGTTACAGTACTTCAAAAAATATTTTGACCCCCCTAGGGGTTATATAAAAATTTTATTTTTAAATAGACATAAAGAGCACAAAATTTGCTACAAAATACACTTGGTCCCATCTTGGAGAAAAATCTTACCGTTGAGGAGCTATCGGTTAAAGGAACAGATAAATAAAATCACTCAAATTACCCCATAAATTGTCATTATTTCTAATTTTTAAATTTAACCGATAGCTCCTCAACGGTAAGATTTTTCTCCAAGATGGGACCAAGTGTATTTTGTAGCAAATTTTGTGCTCTTTATGTCTATTTAAAAATAAAATTTTTATATAACCCCTAGGGGGGTCAAAATATTTTTTGAAGTACTGTAACCCGGTTTTCCGTTGATTTTGAGGGTTTGAGATCTCAATGAAGAACGAATTTATGGACTTCGTTCTTTTTGCTTTTCTACTCGATATTGATGGGAATGTTCACAAGAATTTTTGTAGAATTTTTGGATCACTTACGGTAAAGAAAAACACCTGAGTTTATACAAATGTAACAGTCCAAAATTGACTAAATTATTTTAAAAAATGATAAAAAAAATTTTCTTTTCGCAAACTCTAATCTACTTATGTCATTTTTAATAATAATGTTTATTATATATTTGGTCCAAATTTAAGAACGTTCTGACTCCAAAAAGTGGGAAAATCAGAAAAAATTGGGGTGAGTTTATACCAATGTAACAGACTGTATATTTTCTTTTTTGTCATTTTTTCATTTATTAATCGTTATTCTATTATATGTGTTTAGATTTTTATAATTTTTAAGAATATCTTATTTACATTATATTTCCTTTTTTGTCATTTTTTTCATTTATTAATCGTTATAATATTATATGTGTTAAGATTTTTATAATTTTTAAGTATATCTTATTTACATTATATTTCCTTTTTTGTCATTTTTTTCATTTATTAATCGTTATATATTATATGTGTTAAGATTTTTATAATTTTTAAGTATATCTTATTTACATTATATTTCCTTTTTTGTCATTTTTTTCATTTATTAATCGTTATTCTATTATATGTGTTTAGATTTTTATAATTTTTAAGAATATCTTATTTACATTATATTTCCTTTTTTGACATTTTTTTCATTTATTAATCGTTATTCTATTATATGTGTTTAGATTTTTTTAATTTTTAAGTGTATCTTATTTTCATTATATTTCCTTTTTTGCATTTTTTTCATTTATTAATCGTTATTCTATTATATGTGTTTAGATTTTTATAATTTTTAAGGATATCTTATTTACATTATATTTCCTTTTTTGTCATTTTTTTCATTTATTAATCGTTATTCTATTATATGTGTTTAGATTTTTATAATTTTTAAGTATATCTTATTTACATTATATTTTCTTTTTTGTCATTTTTTTTATTTATTAATCGTTATTCTATTATATGTGTTTAGATTTTTATAATTTTTAAGGATATCTTATTTACATTATATTTCCTTTTTTGTCATTTTTTTCATTTATTAATCGTTATTCTATTATATGTGTTTAGATTTTTATAATTTTTAAGGATATCTTATTTACATTATATTTCCTTTTTTGTCATTTTTTTCATTTATTAATCGTTATTCTATTATATGTGTTTAGATTTTTATAATTTTTAAGAATATCTCATTTACATTATATTTCCTTTTTTGTCATTTTTTTCATTTATTAATCGTTATTCTATTATATGTGTTTAGATTTTTATAATTTTTAAGAATATCTCATTTACATTATATTTCCTTTTTTGTCATTTTTTTCATTTATTAATCGTTATTCTATTATATGTGTTTAGATTTTTATAATTTTTAAGGATATCTTATTTACATTATATTTCCTTTTTTGTCATTTTTTTCATTTATTAATCGTTATTCTATTATATGTGTTTAGATTTTTATAATTTTTAAGAATATCTCATTTACATTATATTTCCTTTTTTGTCATTTTTTTCATTTATTAATCGTTATAATATTATATGTGTTAAGATTTTTATAATTTTTAAGTATATCTTATTTACATTATATTTCCTTTTTTGTCATTTTTTTCATTTATTAATCGTTATTCTATTATATGTGTTTAGATTTTTATAATTTTTAAGGATATCTTATTTACATTATATTTCCTTTTTTGTCATTTTTTTCATTTATTAATCGTTATTCTATTATATGTGTTTAGATTTTTATAATTTTTAAGTATATCTTATTTACATTATATTTCCTTTTTTGCATTTTTTTCATTTATTAATCGTTATTCTATTATATGTGTTTAGATTTTTATAATTTTTAAGGATATCTTATTTACATTATATTTCCATTTTTGTCATTTTTTTCCTTTATTACTCGTTATTCTATTATATGTGTATAGATTTTTATAATTTTTAAGAATATCTCATTTACATTATATTTCCTTTTTTGTCATTTTTTTCATTTATTAATCGTTATAATATTATATGTGTTAAGATTTTTATAATTTTTAAGTATATCTTATTTACATTATATTTCCTTTTTTGTCATTTTTTTCATTTATTAATCGTTATTCTATTATATGTGTTTAGATTTTTATAATTTTTAAGGATATCTTATTTACATTATATTTCCTTTTTTGTCATTTTTTTCATTTATTAATCGTTATTCTATTATATGTGTTTAGATTTTTATAATTTTTAAGTATATCTTATTTACATTATATTTCATTTTTTGTCATTTTTTTCATTTATTAATCGTTATTCTATTATATGTGTTTAGATTTTTATAATTTTTAAGGATATCTTATTTACATTATATTTCCTTTTTTGTCATTTTTTTCATTTATTAATCGTTATTCTATTATATGTGTTTAGATTTTTATAATTTTTAAGGATATCTTATTTACATTATATTTCCTTTTTTGTCATTTTTTTCATTTATTAATCGTTATTCTATTATATGTGTTTAGATTATTATAATTTTTAAGGATTATAATTTTCAACGGAAAACCGGGTTACAGTACTTCAAAAAATATTTTGACCCCCCTAGGGGTTATATAAAAATTTTATTTTTAAATAGACATAAAGAGCACAAAATTTGCTACAAAATACACTTGGTCCCATCTTGGAGAAAAATCTTACCGTTGAGGAGCTATCGGTTAAATTTAAAAATTAGAAATAATGACAATTTATGGGGTAATTTGAGTGATTTTATTTATCTGTTCCTTTAACCTTGTTCCTTTCTTTGTCATTTTTTTCATTTATTAATCGTTATTCTATTATATGTGTTTAGATTTTTATAATTTTTAATGATATCTTATTTACATTATATTTTTTTCTTTGTCATTTTTTTCATTTATTAATCGTTATTCTATTATATGTGTTTAGATTTTTATAATTTTTAATGATATCTTATTTACATTATATTTTTTTCTTTGTCATTTTTTTCATTTATTAATCGTTATAATATTATATGTGTTAAGATTTTTATAATTTTTAAGGATATCTTATTTAAATTATATTTCGTTCTTTGTCATTTTTTTCATTTATTAATCGTTATTCTATTATATGTGTTTAGATTTTTATAATTTTTAAGGATATCTTATTTAAATTATATTTCGTTCTTTGTCATTTTTTTCATTTATTAATCGTTATAATATTATATGTGTTAAGATTTTTATAATTTTTAAGTATATCTTATTTACATTATATTTCCTTTTTTGTCATTTTTTTCATTTATTAATCGTTATTCTATTATATGTGTTAAGATTTTTATAATTTTTAAGTATATCTTATTTACATTATATTTCCTTTTTTGTCATTTTTTTCATTTATTAATCGTTATTCTATTATATGTGTTTAGATTTTTATAATTTTTAAGGATATCTTATTTACATTACAGTCTGTTACATTGGTATAAACTCACCCCAATTTTTTCTGATTTTCCCACTTTTTGGAGTCAGAACGTTCTTAAATTTGGACCAAATATATAATAAACATTATTATTAAAAATGACATAAGTAGATTAGAGTTTGCGAAAAGAAAATTTTTTTTATCATTTTTTAAAATAATTTAGTCAATTTTGGACTGTTACATTTGTATAAACTCAGGTGTTTTTCTTTACCGTAAGTGATCCAAAAATTCTACAAAAATTCTTGTGAACATTCCCATCAATATCGAGTAGAAAAGCAAAAAGAACGAAGTCCATAAATTCGTTCTTCATTGAGATCTCAAACCCTCAAAATCAACTTAAAAATTATAAAAATCTTAACACATATAATATTATAACGATTAATAAATGAAAAAAATGACAAAAAAGGAAATATAATGTAAATAAGATATTCTTAAAAATTATAAAAATCTAAACACATATAATAGAATAACGATTAATAAATGAAAAAATGACAAAAAAGAAAATATACAGTCTGTTACATTGGTATAAACTCACCCCAATTTTTTCTGATTTTCCCACTTTTTGGAGTCAGAACGTTCTTAAATTTGGACCAAATATATAATAAACATTATTATTAAAAATGACATAAGTAGATTAGAGTTTGCGAAAAGAAAATTTTTTTTATCATTTTTTAAAATAATTTAGTCAATTTTGGACTGTTACATTTGTATAAACTCAGGTGTTTTTCTTTACCGTAAGTGATCCAAAAATTCTACAAAAATTCTTGTGAACATTCCCATCAATATCGAGTAGAAAAGCAAAAAGAACGAAGTCCATAAATTCGTTCTTCATTGAGATCTCAAACCCTCAAAATCAACGGAAAACCGGGTTACAGTACTTCAAAAAATATTTTGACCCCCCTAGGGGTTATATAAAAATTTTATTTTTAAATAGACATAAAGAGCACAAAATTTGCTACAAAATACACTTGGTCCCATCTTGGAGAAAAATCTTACCGTTGAGGAGCTATCGGTTAAATTTAAAAATTAGAAATAATGACAATTTATGGGGTAATTTGAGTGATTTTATTTATCTGTTCCTTTAACCTTGTTCCTTTCTTTGTCATTTTTTTCATTTATTAATCGTTATTCTATTATATGTGTTTAGATTTTTATAATTTTTAATGATATCTTATTTACATTATATTTTTTTCTTTGTCATTTTTTTCATTTATTAATCGTTATTCTATTATATGTGTTTAGATTTTTATAATTTTTAATGATATCTTATTTACATTATATTTTTTTCTTTGTCATTTTTTTCATTTATTAATCGTTATAATATTATATGTGTTAAGATTTTTATAATTTTTAAGTATATCTTATTTACATTATATTTCCTTTTTTGTCATTTTTTTCATTTATTAATCGTTATTCTATTATATGTGTTAAGATTTTTATAATTTTTAAGTATATCTTATTTACATTATATTTCCTTTTTTGTCATTTTTTTCATTTATTAATCGTTATTCTATTATATGTGTTTAGATTTTTATAATTTTTAAGGATATCTTATTTACATTACAGTCTGTTACATTGGTATAAACTCACCCCAATTTTTTCTGATTTTCCCACTTTTTGGAGTCAGAACGTTCTTAAATTTGGACCAAATATATAATAAACATTATTATTAAAAATGACATAAGTAGATTAGAGTTTGCGAAAAGAAAATTTTTTTTATCATTTTTTAAAATAATTTAGTCAATTTTGGACTGTTACATTTGTATAAACTCAGGTGTTTTTCTTTACCGTAAGTGATCCAAAAATTCTACAAAAATTCTTGTGAACATTCCCATCAATATCGAGTAGAAAAGCAAAAAGAACGAAGTCCATAAATTCGTTCTTCATTGAGATCTCAAACCCTCAAAATCAACTTAAAAATTATAAAAATCTTAACACATATAATATTATAACGATTAATAAATGAAAAAAATGACAAAAAAGGAAATATAATGTAAATAAGATATTCTTAAAAATTATAAAAATCTAAACACATATAATAGAATAACGATTAATAAATGAAAAAATGACAAAAAAGAAAATATACAGTCTGTTACATTGGTATAAACTCACCCCAATTTTTTCTGATTTTCCCACTTTTTGGAGTCAGAACGTTCTTAAATTTGGACCAAATATATAATAAACATTATTATTAAAAATGACATAAGTAGATTAGAGTTTGCGAAAAGAAAATTTTTTTTATCATTTTTTAAAATAATTTAGTCAATTTTGGACTGTTACATTTGTATAAACTCAGGTGTTTTTCTTTACCGTAAGTGATCCAATAATTCTACAAAAATTCTTGTGAACATTCCCATCAATATCGAGTAGAAAAGCAAAAAGAACGAAGTCCATAAATTCGTTCTTCATTGAGATCTCAAACCCTCAAAATCAACGGAAAACCGGGTTACAGTACTTCAAAAAATATTTTGACCCCCCTAGGGGTTATATAAAAATTTTATTTTAAATAGACATAAAGAGCACAAAATTTGCTACAAAATACACTTGGTCCCATCTTGGAGAAAAATCTTACCGTTGAGGAGCTATCGGTTAAATTTAAAAATTAGAAATAATGACAATTTATGGGTAATTTGAGTGATTTTATTTATCTGTTCCTTTAACCTTGTTCCTTTCTTTGTCATTTTTTTCATTTATTAATCGTTATTCTATTATATGTGTTTAGATTTTTATAATTTTTAATGATATCTTATTTACATTATATTTTTTTCTTTGTCATTTTTTTCATTTATTAATCGTTATTCTATTATATGTGTTTAGATTTTTATAATTTTTAATGATATCTTATTTACATTATATTTTTTTCTTTGTCATTTTTTTCATTTATTAATCGTTATAATATTATATGTGTTAAGATTTTTATAATTTTTAAGTATATCTTATTTACATTATATTTCCTTTTTTGTCATTTTTTTCATTTATTAATCGTTATTCTATTATATGTGTTAAGATTTTTATAATTTTTAAGTATATCTTATTTACATTATATTTCCTTTTTTGTCATTTTTTCATTTATTAATCGTTATTCTATTATATGTGTTTAGATTTTTATAATTTTTAAGGATATCTTATTTACATTACAGTCTGTTACATTGGTATAAACTCACCCCAATTTTTTCTGATTTTCCCACTTTTTGGAGTCAGAACGTTCTTAAATTTGGACCAAATATATAATAAACATTATTATTAAAAATGACATAAGTAGATTAGAGTTTGCGAAAAGAAAATTTTTTTTATCATTTTTTAAAATAATTTAGTCAATTTTGGACTGTTACATTTGTATAAACTCAGGTGTTTTTCTTTACCGTAAGTGATCCAAAAATTCTACAAAAATTCTTGTGAACATTCCCATCAATATCGAGTAGAAAAGCAAAAAGAACGAAGTCCATAAATTCGTTCTTCATTGAGATCTCAAACCCTCAAAATCAACTTAAAAATTATAAAAATCTTAACACATATAATATTATAACGATTAATAAATGAAAAAAATGACAAAAAAGGAAATATAATGTAGATAAGATATTCTTAAAAATTATAAAAATCTAAACACATATAATAGAATAACGATTAATAAATGAAAAAATGACAAAAAAGAAAATATACAGTCTGTTACATTGGTATAAACTCACCCCAATTTTTTCTGATTTTCCCACTTTTTGGAGTCAGAACGTTCTTAATTTGGACCAAATATATAATAAACATTATTATTAAAAATGACATAAGTAGATTAGAGTTTGCGAAAAGAAAATTTTTTTTATCATTTTTTAAAATAATTTAGTCAATTTTGGACTGTTACATTTGTATAAACTCAGGTGTTTTTCTTTACCGTAAGTGATCCAATAATTCTACAAAAATTCTTGTGAACATTCCCATCAATATCGAGTAGAAAAGCAAAATGAACGAAGTCCATAAATTCGTTCTTCATTGAGATCTCAAACCCTCAAAATCAACGGAAAACCGGGTTACAGTACTTCAAAAAATATTTTGACCCCCCTAGGGGTTATATAAAAATTTTATTTTTAAATAGACATAAAGAGCACAAAATTTGCTACAAAATACACTTGGTCCCATCTTGGAGAAAAATCTTACCGTTGAGGAGCTATCGGTTAAATTTAAAAATTAGAAATAATGACAATTTATGGGGTAATTTGAGTGATTTTATTTATCTGTTCCTTTAACCTTGTTCCTTTCTTTGTCATTTTTTTCATTTATTAATCGTTATTCTATTATATGTGTTTAGATTTTTATAATTTTTAATGATATCTTATTTACATTATATTTTTTCTTTGTCATTTTTTTCATTTATTAATCGTTATAATATTATATGTGTTAAGATTTTTATAATTTTTAAGTATATCTTATTTACATTATATTTCCTTTTTTGTCATTTTTTTCATTTATTAATCGTTATTCTATTATATGTGTTTAGATTTTTATAATTTTTAAGTATATCTTATTTACATTATATTTCCTTTTTTGTCATTTTTTTCATTTATTAATCGTTATAATATTATATGTGTTAAGATTTTTATAATTTTTAAGTATATCTTATTTACATTATATTTCCTTTTTTGTCAT
Organism: Meloidogyne arenaria; assembly: GCA_036172955.1. Lineage (NCBI taxonomy): Eukaryota > Metazoa > Nematoda > Chromadorea > Rhabditida > Meloidogynidae > Meloidogyne > Meloidogyne arenaria. Next base: position 3,823,941 of record JARQAB010000027.1, read on the forward strand.
TTTTTTCATTTATTAATCGTTATTCTATTATATGTGTTTAGATTTTTATAATTTTTAAGGATATCTTATTTACATTACAGTCTGTTACATTGGTATAAACTCACCCCAATTTTTTCTGATTTTCCCACTTTTTGGAGTCAGAACGTTCTTAAATTTGGACCAAATATATAATAAACATTATTATTAAAAATGACATAAGTAGATTAGAGTTTGCGAAAAGAAAATTTTTTTATCATTTTTTAAAATAATTTAGTCAATTTTGGACTGTTACATTTGTATAAACTCAGGTGTTTTTCTTTACCGTAAGTGATCCAAAAATTCTACAAAAATTCTTGTGAACATTCCCATCAATATCGAGTAGAAAAGCAAAAAGAACGAAGTCCATAAATTCGTTCTTCATTGAGATCTCAAACCCTCAAAATCAACGGAAAACCGGGTTACAGTACTTCAAAAAATATTTTGACCCCCCTAGGGGTTATATAAAAATTTTATTTTTAAATAGACATAAAGAGCACAAAATTTGCTACAAAATACACTTGGTCCCATCTTGGAGAAAAATCTTACCGTTGAGGAGCTATCGGTTAAAGGAACAGATAAATAAAATCACTCAAATTACCCCATAAATTGTCATTATTTCTAATTTTTAAATTTAACCGATAGCTCCTCAACGGTAAGATTTTTCTCCAAGATGGGACCAAGTGTATTTTGTAGCAAATTTTGTGCTCTTTATGTCTATTTAAAAATAAAATTTTTATATAACCCCTAGGGGGGTCAAAATATTTTTTGAAGTACTGTAACCCGGTTTTCCGTTGATTTTGAGGGTTTGAGATCTCAATGAAGAACGAATTTAGATTTTTATAATTTTTAAGAATATCTCATTTACATTATATTTCCTTTTTTGTCATTTTTTTCATTTATTAATCGTTATTCTATTATATGTGTTTAGATTTTTATAATTTTTAAGGATATCTTATTTACATTATATTTCCTTTTTTGTCATTTTTTTCATTTATTAATCGTTATTCTATTATATGTGTTTAGATTTTTATAATTTTTAAGAATATCTCATTTACATTATATTTCCTTTTTTGTCATTTTTTTCATTTATTAATCGTTATAATATTATATGTGTTAAGATTTTTATAATTTTTAAGTATATCTTATTTACATTATATTTCCTTTTTTGTCATTTTTTTCATTTATTAATCGTTATTCTATTATATGTGTTTAGATTTTTATAATTTTTAAGGATATCTTATTTACATTATATTTCCTTTTTTGTCATTTTTTTCATTTATTAATCGTTATTCTATTATATGTGTTTAGATTTTTATAATTTTTAAGTATATCTTATTTACATTATATTTCCTTTTTTGCATTTTTTTCATTTATTAATCGTTATTCTATTATATGTGTTTAGATTTTTAGCGATAGGCTCAGATAACGCTAATTAAACCTATTAATTTAATTTCCACACAACAAAAAATATTTATTTTCTTTCAATTAAATTTTACAAGTGATTAAAAGCGAGCGATAAATTGGCGGAAAAAACAATTTTATTGAACACTGAAGTGAGAAAAAGCTAATTGGTAGAAAAATTAAAAGTTATTTAAAGAAAAGGCAAAGCCAATATAAAATTGTAGATTGTTAAAGTAGATAAAAGGTCTGGGAAAAGTTTTACAATGATGAGTAATTAAATTTAAAATATATTTATAATTAGTTTTTAAAATCGCGTTTTATGGACGCGACACTCCCGGGGCAACAAATGGTTGGGCATTAAAAAATTGGAATGGCAGGAATGGAGTTGCGGGAGTTAGGATTGGTACCGCAACAAACGAAATTTGGGGATTGGGCATATAGATCGGAACAGGTGCAGAAACAACGGAAGGGTTATACAATGATTGAATGGAAGGGGCTGGAGTATTTTTTAGATTAGGCAGTAAATTTGGAGGTGGTGGCGGAGTTAGTAAGTTGTGTATATAAGTCGGGTTAATGTGGACCTTATTAAGGGGAGTGGGTTTCAAATTTGTGATTCTTTTGTGGATCCTTTTGTTTCTTGTCCTCTCCCATTTTCTTATCAAATTCTTTTTTATGGTGTGTTCATGGATGGGCAGGGCTTCGATGGTGCCGGATTCCAGAATGCGCACTCGTGAGGCAATGGTGTAGCGTTGTGGTAGTTTGAGAGCGGCCAAGGGAGCAGGACCATCAGGCAGCGGGATGTCCACGGCAGCAGGTTCGTCATCCGTTGTTTCCGGAGCGGCAGCAGGTGGTGAAGGCGGTTGAACACGTGGATGGGTCGGAGTAGTTTCTGTTGTTGGTGGTGGTGCTGAGGATTCAGTTGTAGCAATACCAATTGTAGAAGGAGGGTCACATTCCATAGTCGAATCTGTGGTTTCTGCCTGTTGCGATCTGTTATCTTTTAAAGAAATTTTAGATTTATCATTAGAAATATTTATAAATTTTAAATAACGTTGTATGTGGGCAATGTCTTTTGGGGAAATTTTGGACATAATAATATAAAATTTTAATTAATTTATCTTAAATAATAAAAGGGGATTATTAAAAATTGAATTTAACTTATTAAATTTAGTGGGGTTTAGTGTCTTGGGTTGGAGCGATTAACGAGCTCCTGGATGTTGGAACTCAAGTCTTGTAATTCAATAGGAGGCTCCGGTCGGGCGGTTTTGCCCTTGAACAAATGGAACAGGAAGATGGCTACTTTTCCTATTAACAGTAATACAAGGACAGATAGGCAGCCAAAAACGGATAGAACCGCTACAGAAATGTCGGGATGTTCAGTTAAAAATTGGGCAAAGGATTCAAAGCCTAGATAAACAGCCGATGTGGCTAAAATTGGGATAGTGCCCTTAGCAATAGGTTTTCCTAGGCGTTTAAAAAGAGGGGGTTTCTTGAATAATGGGTATTTACGGCCTGGAAATGAGTTAGTGTCGCTAACAAGAGCGATAAGGATAAAAAGCAAAATTACGAGCAAAGTCGGCGGGGGTGTCCACCGTTGAGTGTTTCGTTTTGGGTGGTGTTGTTTGACGAGGCAAATAATTAAAATTAAAATAATGGCGAAAATTGGCAGGACAATAGCCAACAAATTCCAGTTAAGCCAATTGTAGTTATCGGGTTCGGAAATAAATTGTAGTTCAATATTAATAAGTTCAAGGGAAATAAGACTACCCATTAATTCGAAGAAAACTGAAAAAGAATTTAAAATTAAAAATTTTACATTTAATTACAAAAATTAAAACGATTAAAAAATTTTTAAAATGATGGGGTAGGACTAAAATAAAGTGTTTATAAAATTCGCTCAAGCGCCCTCCACCCCAGGAAGTTGAATAGTGTTTTAAAAATTTAAAGGATGGGAAATATAATTGTAAAAATTAAAAATTTATTTAATATAGAAATTATTTAATGGAAAACAGCTCTATTCCGTAGTTGTAATACATTGGTCGGGGATCGAAGATTTCTCTCATTTTCTTCCTTTTTGTGTTGATTAATGTTTGGTTTTTCCTGTGAAAGTCTCTTTTCTACTTCTTCTGTCGTTTCTAAGGGGAATAAGTGCGATACGGATCTAAGCAAAGTGTTTCCACTATGAGAAGTTTTAACAATTGCTGTGTCTGGGAATTGTCCTTCGTTAAAGTGTACTTTGACAATAATAGCAATAGGCCAAAGAGCTTTTGGTGACTCACTGTGTATTAATACAAGCTCTCCTTTTTGAGGCCAACGTGGATTTTGTGAGGAAATTTTTCGGTATCGTTCCCTGAGGGAAAGTAAGTAATCATCTCGCCACCGTAACCAAAAAGCTTTGGTGGTTTTTGACAAACTTTTCCATAAATGTTCTAAACTTGAGGGATCACTTCGAGGGGAATAATCAGGATCATTCTCGGTTTCTTTGTTTATCATTAATGGCCAATTATGCAAATTATAGCCTAAAGGCCGCATAAAATCGATGGGCCTGAGTGGGAGGGGGTCAGCTGGATTGGAACTACAAAAACTAATTGGTCTCGAATTTACACAACTTTCAATTTCTGAGAGTGTGGTGAGGAAGTTGTCAAATTTGGAAATATGTGGAAAAAGTCCTTTTGCCAAGGACCTACGTAAATGAAATTTTACTAAACCTATAAGGCGTTCATAAAAACCTCCACGCCATGCGGCGTACGGTACTCTTAAATGCCAAACAATAGGGTGGGTTTTACATGAATTTTCAAAAAATTTCTTAAAAGAAATAAACGTTGGGGCACTGTCTGAATAAATTGTGGTAGGGGGTGAAAATTTGGCACAAAATCGCCTAAAAGCGAGTAGGAAGGATTCACTAGTTAAATCTGGCACATAATCGAGGGAAATTCCTCTAGTGGACAAACAAACCCAAATAACAATCCAAAACTTTTTTGTTTTCGGTGTACTGGCAGTTGAGGTTTTCGGAAATTTTTTATCGGTCCTTATGTGTAGTGGACCGCAATAATCTAGGCCTCTAGCTAAAAATGGCCGGGAAGGTGATACTCGTTCAAATGGTAATTGTGGAAAAGGCGGTGGGTCGAATGGTTTAACTTGAAACTTCCTACATGGAAGGCAGGATTTAAAAAGTACTCGTTCAACAGTGCGTCGACCTTTAGGGATCCAATACTGTCGTCTTATTATCGACAACGTGAGTAAAGGGCTGGAATGATGGTATATGAGATGAGTTTCGTAAATGATGAGTGCTGTTAAATGAGAATTTGAAGGGAGGTAAATCGGTTCAATCGTTTTCATTGGTAATGAGGATTTTCCTAGTCTACCTTTTGACCTCAGTATATTTTGGTTATCAGTAAAAATTCCTAGGGCTTCATTATTTTTATCAGTGGGTGGAAATAAGCGCTGTTCTTGTTGAAGAACAATCGAAAGCGCACGTCTATATTCTTTTACACTAATTTTCAAAGAGGGGCATTTTTCTTTAAACATTGGAAATATTTTGGATTTTGGTTTTAAATGGGAGAGAAAACGAATTACATACGCTATACAGCGCAACGCTTTGTATAGTCTAGAGTGGTGTGTTAGATCAAAAATTGATTGGAGTTGGGTAATGGCAAATGCGAATATAGGGTTTTCTGCTTCCTCTTGTTTTGGCCCTTTATATTCGTTAGAGAGAAATGGCTTGACCTCTTTATTGTCTGGCCAACAGGTGGAAGGGAGTGAGAGCCATAGCGGGCCGTTCCACCACATTAAATTAGAGGATAAGGACTTTACCGAGGGAATTCCACGCGTTCCTAAGTCGGATGGGTTTTCTTGACCGGAAACGTGACGAATAATCAAGTTGGGAATTTTTTGAATACTTTTAATTCTATTGGAAACGAAAATGTCACGGATGTGTATTTTTGTGTTTACCCAGGAGATAGCAACTGACGAGTCGCTCCAGAGATTCATTATTGGATCAATATTTAAATTTTCTAGGTGTTTGTAAACAAATTGGAGGGCTTTTGTGCCCATTAAAATAGCTATTAATTCTAATTGGGGGATTGTTCTTTTCGTTTTTATAGGCTTTACTTTCGTTTTACTAAAAATAAGTCTCACGTCCGTTTTACCATCTGGCAAGTTTTCAATTCTCATAAATATCGCTGCGCACATTGCTGCTTCGGAAGCGTCTGTAAAGCAGTGGAGTTGGTATTTTTGGTGTTGATTTGAATTAGAGAGTCGCCTTGGAATGTTAATAGGTGCTTCTTCAATCCATTCTTTTAATAAAGTATTCCATTTTTCAACCAAATCTACTGGAAGTTGGTCGTCCCATTTTAGTTTATTTTCCCATAGTGATTGCATAAAAATTTTTAAAGGTAAAATTAATGGAGTGATTAAGCCTAACGGGTCGAAGTGTGACGCTATGAAGGCTAGAATTTTTCGTTTAGTTAGTATTGGTATTAAAGGAAATGGCTTTATTTTTATCTCAAATGAATCGGAATCGGTGTTCCAACTGAGACCAAGGATTTTTTGTGAGGGTCCTTTTAATCTCTTTGCCTCCGGGATAGGATCCAGAGCTTCTTTTTTGTTACTGGCAAACTCTTGTAACTCCATGTTTGCTTTGTGGAAAAGCTCATTTACCGCAATTACTTTAGTTTGAGCTTCTGGGACATTTTGAGCGGAAAAGACAATATTGTCAACGTATGTGTTATTGCTAATTTCGTCTGAAAGGGCTGAAGGGTGTTGTGAAAGGTGGTGTAAAATAGTAGCTCCCAATAGGAATGGCGAGCAGCAAAGGCCGAAAGGGACTCTAGTAAAGCGATAAATTTGTACATTATTATTGGTTAAAGGCTCTTCAATCGATTTGAGCCAAATGAATCGGGTAGCATCTCTGTGTGAGGGGTGGACGGAAATTTGGAGAAAAGCTTTCATTACATCGGTTATAATTACAATTGGTGGAATTCGAAATCGGAGTAGAATTCCGACTAAATCTGGAAGAATTACAGGGCCGGGTTCTAATGTGTCATTCAGCGAATTTTCCTTACCAAGGTGCGCTGACCCGTCATATACAATCCTAAGTTTGTGAGTGATTACGGGCTGGTGGGGGAGGTAATGGAGGGGTGGTGAATATTGGCTAGGGTCTATTACCGGTTCAATAATTCCAAGTTTTAATTGCTCTTGGATAATGTTATTGTATTTTGTTAGTAAAGTGGTGTCTTTATTTAAAATTTTTAAAGCCGAACGGAGTCGTCCGTAACAAAGGCCATAATTTGAGGGCAGTGAAATAGTGTGAGGATCTGCTTTAAAGGGAAATTTTACCTCATACCGATTGTTAATAAAGCGTATTTCTTTTTTAAATTTTTGGAAGACTTCATCTTCGGTGAGTGCTGGAGGAGGGTCTGTTATACCAATACCTTCCAGGGTAAAGAAATCTGGGTTTGGTTCGAATGGGGTACTTTGGACGCAAAAATTAGTTATCGTGTTATAAATTCTTTGGTAAGTGAATTTAAAGGATTTTCCGGCAACAATTGGGCCGAGTAGGGTTTGTATGAGATGATAGCCCGAAGGCAAACGGCAAATTGGCGTAGGTTCTAAGTCATAATAAAAGTCGCTACCTAATAAAATAGTTGGGCAGGTAGATTTAATTGCGGGGGTTAAATCACTGTATTGAAGTACCTCAGGGCTAAAAGGTAAGTACGAGGTACTGTGCGTGAGGTGGTCTAATGTATTAGCTTTGACCTGTAATATCCGGCCATTCAATAATTGAATTCCAAATGTTGTCGCATAAGTTTGGGTGGGCTTAAATTTCGGGTTGTTAAACACTCCCAAATTCATAGTTGTTTCTTCCAGTGTCAATTTCAAGGACCTAGCTTCTTCTGTCCGGATGTATGAATTCGTGCTGGCGTCGTCAAGTAGTATAATTAATTCTTTATTAATTGCGGGGTAGGCAGGATTAAATATTTTGGCGCAAACACATTTAAGCAGTATTGGGCTTGAATTATTCTGCACTGTGCTGGTAGAAACGTTAATTTGGTGGTTGTCTTTTGTGTTGTTTTCCATTTCATTTGCTTGTGGTGTCGTTGCTGGTTTAATGCTTAAATTTTGTATGGGGACTGGGGATGGGGGGTACATATTGTTGTAAAAATAAGGGTTAAAACCCGGATATGGTTGAAAATTCTGGTAGAGGGGATACGAGACAGGTGTGTTAGAATTCGGAAATAGTGGGGAGATGTGATTAGAGTGTATAGGACTGTATTTGTTAGGGGTGGATGTGGATTGAATGTTGTTAGTCTGTGGATTACCTTTTTTCGAATTATTAGGACATAATGGTCGGGGGTGATTACCGTGACATTGAGAGCATTTACTTGGCGAAGGACAGTTATTAGCAAAATGATTGGGCTTCAAGCACCTAAAACATCTTTTGAGAGCTCTGAGTCGGGAGTGTCTTGAATTTATATCTGAAAATTTTACACAATTGGACGAAAAATGTCCAACCTCTTCACAAAAAAGGCATGGTAATTTTGGACTAATGGTTGGTTTAGAAAATTTATTTTGCTCTCTTCTCTGAGTAGCAAACGAGAGGGAAGAACTTTGTAACTGGGACTGATTTTGAGGAGAGTACGAGTCCAATTGGAACTGTGAACGAGTAAAAAATTTATTATTGTTAGTCGGTTTGGGGGGTGAATGTATTTCTTTGTTTTGGTCGCGTATAGCGCAAACCCCTAATTTCCGTTTAAGGATTAATTTTAAAGCATTACGTAACTTATCCGTGGTCCAATTGCCAGCTTCCTTGGCCTTGAGTATTTCTTCCAAAATTGGTGGTGGGAGCTTGCCTTCAATTTCCATTTGTATAGAGAGCGTGTTAGTGTCGAATTCCTGTTCTAACATTTGCAAATAAATTATTTCGAACTCGTCAACAAATGTCGAGAGTTCTTTACATAAAATTTCAGGTCCGTGGTTGGAATGGACCGTTGGTGCGGTCCTTTCCGCTCCTGCGGTCCTTCTGCGGTCCTTTCCGCTCCTGTCATGTTTGTTCTGACCGATATCCAATTTTCGTGTGTGGAGGAAATTTCAGAAATTGCTTCGGACACATATTCTAGCTCTAATTCTAAAGAGCTTAACAATTTGCGGGTTTCGGAATGGAATTGTGAAGTACTTATATTGTCTGGTGGAAGAGGGAAAGTTTTTTGGTTATCAAGAATTTCTAGACCTTGCTCATGGAGAAGAGTGAGCTGGTCACGAAAAAGGGCGGACATTGAAAAATAAATGAATAAATTTAAAAAAATTTAAATGTGTTACAAGCGGGAAGTCCGTACGCGTTAATTCCGCAGAACGCAGGCAAAATGAGGGAATAGTCCGGAACAGGTCACCGGCTGAGCTTTAGCGATAGGCTCAGATAACGCTAATTAAACCTATTAATTTAATTTCCACACAACAAAAAATATTTATTTTCTTTCAATTAAATTTTACAAGTGATTAAAAGCGAGCGATAAATTGGCGGAAAAAACAATTTTATTGAACACTGAAGTGAGAAAAAGCTAATTGGTAGAAAAATTAAAAGTTATTTAAAGAAAAGGCAAAGCGAATATAAAATTGTAGATTGTTAAAGTAGATAAAAGGTCTGGGAAAAGTTTTACAATGATGAGTAATTAAATTTAAAATATATTTATAATTAGTTTTTAAAATCGCGTTTTATGGACGCGACAGATTTTTATAATTTTTAAGGATATCTTATTTACATTATATTTCCTTTTTTGTCATTTTTTTCATTTATTAATCGTTATTCTATTATATGTGTTTAGATTTTTATAATTTTTAAGAATATCTCATTTACATTATATTTCCTTTTTTGTCATTTTTTTCATTTATTAATCGTTATAATATTATATGTGTTAAGATTTTTATAATTTTTAAGTATATCTTATTTACATTATATTTCCTTTTTTGTCATTTTTTTCATTTATTAATCGTTATTCTATTATATGTGTTTAGATTTTTATAATTTTTAAGGATATCTTATTTACATTATATTTCCTTTTTTGTCATTTTTTTCATTTATTAATCGTTATTCTATTATATGTGTTTAGATTTTTATAATTTTTAAGTATATCTTATTTACATTATATTTCATTTTTTGTCATTTTTTTCATTTATTAATCGTTATTCTATTATATGTGTTTAGATTTTTATAATTTTTAAGTATATCTTATTTACATTATATTTCCTTTTTTGTCATTTTTTTCATTTATTAATCGTTATTCTATTATATGTGTTTAGATTGTTATAATTTTTAAGAATATCTTATTTACATTATATTTCCTTTTTTGACATTTTTTTCATTTATTAATCGTTATTCTATTATATGTGTTTAGATTTTTATAATTTTTAAGTATATCTTATTTACATTATATTTCCTTTTTTGCATTTTTTTCATTTATTAATCGTTATTCTATTATATGTGTTTAGATTTTTATAATTTTTAAGGATATCTTATTTACATTATATTTCCTTTTTTGTCATTTTTTTCATTTATTAATCGTTATTCTATTATATGTGTTTAGATTTTTATAATTTTTAAGTATATCTTATTTACATTATATTTTCTTTTTTGTCATTTTTTTCATTTATTAATCGTTATTCTATTATATGTGTTTAGATTTTTATAATTTTTAAGTATATCTTATTTACATTATATTTTCGCAAACTCTAATCTACTTATGTCATTTTTAATAATAATGTTTATTATATATTTGGTCCAAATTTAAGAACGTTCTGACTCCAAAAAGTGGGAAAATCAGAAAAAATTGGGGTGAGTTTATACCAATGTAACAGACTGTATATTTTCTTTTTTGTCATTTTTTCATTTATTAATCGTTATTCTATTATATGTGTTTAGATTTTTATAATTTTTAAGAATATCTTATTTACATTATATTTCCTTTTTTGTCATTTTTTTCATTTATTAATCGTTATAATATTATATGTGTTAAGATTTTTATAATTTTTAAGTATATCTTATTTACATTATATTTCCTTTTTTGTCATTTTTTTCATTTATTAATCGTTATAATATTATATGTGTTAAGATTTTTATAATTTTTAAGTATATCTTATTTACATTATATTTCCTTTTTTGTCATTTTTTTCATTTATTAATCGTTATTCTATTATATGTGTTTAGATTTTTATAATTTTTAAGAATATCTTATTTACATTATATTTCCTTTTTTGACATTTTTTTCATTTATTAATCGTTATTCTATTATATGTGTTTAGATTTTTATAATTTTTAAGTATATCTTATTTACATTATATTTCCTTTTTTGCATTTTTTTCATTTATTAATCGTTATTCTATTATATGTGTTTAGATTTTTATAATTTTTAAGGATATCTTATTTACATTATATTTCCTTTTTTGTCATTTTTTTCATTTATTAATCGTTATTCTATTATATGTGTTTAGATTTTTATAATTTTTAAGTATATCTTATTTACATTATATTTTCTTTTTTGTCATTTTTTTATTTATTAATCGTTATTCTATTATATGTGTTTAGATTTTTATAATTTTTAAGGATATCTTATTTACATTATATTTCCTTTTTTGTCATTTTTTTCATTTATTAATCGTTATTCTATTATATGTGTTTAGATTTTTATAATTTTTAAGGATATCTTATTTACATTATATTTCCTTTTTTGTCATTTTTTTCATTTATTAATCGTTATTCTATTATATGTGTTTAGATTTTTATAATTTTTAAGAATATCTCATTTACATTATATTTCCTTTTTTGTCATTTTTTTCATTTATTAATCGTTATTCTATTATATGTGTTTAGATTTTTATAATTTTTAAGAATATCTCATTTACATTATATTTCCTTTTTTGTCATTTTTTTCATTTATTAATCGTTATTCTATTATATGTGTTTAGATTTTTATAATTTTTAAGGATATCTTATTTACATTATATTTCCTTTTTTGTCATTTTTTTCATTTATTAATCGTTATTCTATTATATGTGTTTAGATTTTTATAATTTTTAAGAATATCTCATTTACATTATATTTCCTTTTTTGTCATTTTTTTCATTTATTAATCGTTATAATATTATATGTGTTAAGATTTTTATAATTTTTAAGTATATCTTATTTACATTATATTTCCTTTTTTGTCATTTTTTTCATTTATTAATCGTTATTCTATTATATGTGTTTAGATTTTTATAATTTTTAAGGATATCTTATTTACATTATATTTCCTTTTTTGTCATTTTTTTCATTTATTAATCGTTATTCTATTATATGTGTTTAGATTTTTATAATTTTTAAGTATATCTTATTTACATTATATTTCCTTTTTTGCATTTTTTTTCATTTATTAATCGTTATTCTATTATATGTGTTTAGATTTTTATAATTTTTAAGGATATCTTATTTACATTATATTTCCTTTTTTGTCATTTTTTTCATTTATTAATCGTTATTCTATTATATGTGTTTAGATTTTTATAATTTTTAAGAATATCTAATTTACATTATATTTACTTTTTTGTCATTTTTTTCATTTATTAATCGTTATAATATTATATGTGTTAAGATTTTTATAATTTTTAAGTATATCTTATTTACATTATATTTCCTTTTTTGTCATTTTTTTCATTTATTAATCGTTATTCTATTATATGTGTTTAGATTTTTATAATTTTTAAGGATATCTTATTTACATTATATTTCCTTTTTTGTCATTTTTTTCATTTATTAATCGTTATTCTATTATATGTGTTTAGATTTTTATAATTTTTAAGTATATCTTATTTACATTATATTTCATTTTTTGTCATTTTTTTCATTTATTAATCGTTATTCTATTATATGTGTTTAGATTTTTATAATTTTTAAGGATATCTTATTTACATTATATTTCTTTTTTGTCATTTTTTTCATTTATTAATCGTTATTCTATTATATGTGTTTAGATTTTTATAATTTTTAAGAATATCTCATTTACATTATATTTCCTTTTTTGTCATTTTTTTCATTTATTAATCGTTATTCTATAATATTTGTGACGATTTTTATAATTTTTAAGGATATCTTATTTACATTATATTTCCTTTTTTGTCATTTTTTTCATTTATTATTCGTTATTCTATTATATGTGTTTAGATTTTTATAATTTTTAAGAATATCTCATTTACATTATATTTCCTTTTTTGTCATTTTTTTCATTTATTAATCGTTATAATATTATATGTGTTAAGATTTTTATAATTTTTAAGTATATCTTATTTACATTATATTTCCTTTTTTGTCATTTTTTTCATTTATTAATCGTTATTCTATTATATGTGTTTAGATTTTTATAATTTTTAAGGATATCTTATTTACATTATATTTCCTTTTTTGTCATTTTTTTCATTTATTAATCGTTATTCTATTATATGTGTTTAGATTTTTATAATTTTTAAGTATATCTTATTTACATTATATTTCCTTTTTTGCATTTTTTTCATTTATTAATCGTTATTCTATTATATGTGTTTAGATTTTTATAATTTTTAAGGATATCTTATTTACATTATATTTCCTTTTTTGTCATTTTTTTCATTTATTAATCGTTATTCTATTATATGTGTTTAGATTTTTATAATTTTTAAGAATATCTCATTTACATTATATTTCCTTTTTTGTCATTTTTTTCATTTATTAATCGTTATAATATTATATGTGTTAAGATTTTTATAATTTTTAAGTATATCTTATTTACATTATATTTCCTTTTTTGTCATTTTTTTCATTTATTAATCGTTATTCTATTATATGTGTTTAGATTTTTATAATTTTTAAGGATATCTTATTTACATTATATTTCCTTTTTTGTCATTTTTTTCATTTATTAATCGTTATTCTATTATATGTGTTTAGATTTTTATAATTTTTAAGTATATCTTATTTACATTATATTTCATTTTTTGTCATTTTTTTCATTTATTAATCGTTATTCTATTATATGTGTTTAGATTTTTATAATTTTTAAGGATATCTTATTTACATTATATTTCCTTTTTTGTCATTTTTTTCATTTATTAATCGTTATTCTATTATATGTGTTTAGATTTTTATAATTTTTAAGGATATCTTATTTACATTATATTTCATTTTTTGTCATTTTTTTCATTTATTAATCGTTATTCTATTATATGTGTTTAGATTTTTATAATTTTTAAGGATATCTTATTTACATTATATTTCCTTTTTTGTCATTTTTTTCATTTATTAATCGTTATTCTATTATATGTGTTTAGATTTTTATAATTTTTAAGGATATCTTATTTACATTATATTTCCTTTTTTGTCATTTTTTTCATTTATTAATCGTTATTCTATTATATGTGTTTAGATTATTATAATTTTTAAGGATATCTTATTTACATTACATTTCCTTTTTTGTCATTTTTTTCATTTATTAATCGTTATTCTATTATATGTGTTTAGATTTTTATAATTTTTAAGTATATCTTATTTACATTATATTTCCTTCTTTGTCATTTTTTTCATTTATTAATCGTTATTCTATTATATGTGTTTAGATTTTTATAATTTTTAAGAATATCTTATTTACATTATATTTTCTTTCTTTGTCATTTTTTTCATTTATTAATCGTTATTCTATTATATGTGTTTAGATTTTTATAATTTTTAAGGATATCTTATTTACATTATATTTCCTTTTTTGTCATTTTTTTCATTTATTAATCGTTATTCTATTATATGTGTTTAGATTTTTATAATTTTTAAGTATATCTTATTTACATTATATTTCATTTTTTGTCATTTTTTTCATTTATTAATCGTTATAATATTATATGTGTTAAGATTTTTATAATTTTTAAGTATAATGTAAATAAGATATAGTATAATGTAAATAAGATATATAAATAAGATCTTATTTACATTATAAAAATCTAAACACATATAAAAAATCTAAACACATATAATAGAATAACGATTAATTCATTTATTAATCGTTATTCTATTATATGTGTTTAGATTTTTATAATTTTTAAGGATCATTATTTCATTTATTAATCGTTATTCTATTATATGTGTTTAGATTTTTATAATTTTTAAGGATATCTTATTTACATTATATTTCTTTCTTTGTCATTTTTTTCATTTATTAATCGTTATTCTATTTAATTTGATTTTCTGGATGGTGATACGTGTGCATCTAGTATACAGTATACCATTAGAATCAGCATTAAAAGATGTATCTAAAATACAACCACGACCTGTACCCAATCAATATACAAGAAGATATAATCCAATATATAATTTTTAAATTTTTTTTAAATTGGATATATTTAAATTTGATTTTCTGGATGGTGATACGTGTGCATCTAGTATACAGTATACCATTAGAATCAGCATTAAAAGAAGTATCTAAAATACAACCACGACCTGTACTCAATCAATATACAAGAAGATATAATCCAATATATAATTTTTAAATTTTTTTTAAATTGGATATCTTTAAATTTGATTTTTTGGATGGTGATACGTGTGCATCTAGTATACAGTATACCATTAGAATCAGCATTAAAAGATGTATCTAAAATACAACCACGACCTGTACCACGACCTGTCTTATTTACACGATAACGAGAACTACCTAGGTCGGGATTCCCAAAGGGACTAGGAGTTCAACGTAAAAAACAATAGTCGAAAGTGTGTTGAGGATGATGATCGTCTTAATCCCAAAGATTAAGACGTGGCAAACCAAAAAAGGTGTTAGACGATTAGGCAAGGGTTTTTACGGATGGCCAAGTTTAGACGATAGACGAACAATTGAATATTCCCAAAGAATATTCAAAGAATATTACCAAAAAAATATTAAAGACAAGAATATATTAAAAATATTTATTTAATTAAAGAAAATTATAATTGTATGTGTGTGTGGTTATTGAAAAAAGGCTGGTTGGAATGAATGTTGGAAAGGTTATAATGAATGAACGAATGTTATAATGAATGTGGTTAACACGAATGTTGGTGTAAGGGGAAAAAATTGGCTTAAATAGGCCGGAATAAATGTGTGTTAAAGAATGTGGGGGAATGGCAAAAATGGAAAACATAGAAAAATTATGGTTTTAATAAAGTTGGGCGGAAATGCACTTTCTCCCTTTTTTCCCTTTTGGATAGAATTATTAATAATAATTTAGATTGGAATTTAAGATAAAATGGATAATTTTATCCATTTTATGGAGAAAAGAGAGAAAGAGCAAAGTAGGCGATAACGATCACTAAAAAGTGATGTCATAAAAATAGACAAGGAAAAATTAATAATTTTATTAATTTCATCCTTCGGCGAAAATTTAAAGAAATTTTCGACATTGCCGCGGGCAAGCTCTTCAGTGGGTCCTTAGTTGTTACAATTATATTGATTAGTCGATTTAAAGTGTTAGTCGATATTCCATTTGTCGATTTTACGTTTTATAAATTTTGTTGTTAAGATTTGGTTTGAAGATTTAGAATTTTAAATTTATGATGTTTCACCACGTTCTTTAATTGAAGTTGATTGGCTTCGCCAGTAAAATTAATTTTAATTTGAAAATGCTTTTAAATTTTTGATGATTGCTTTTTATATTAAATTTAATGATTTCTGTTGTGAAGTTTATTTTGTTGAGTTTTGACGTTAAGGGTTTAGACGTTAAAGTTTAGGCGTTTAGACGATATGATGACCATTTGACGAGGACCCATTTTGAAGACATTAGATTTGATGTTCCATCCATTCCAAACATTTGAAAAATTTACAAAGAAAGAGGTTAAGGAATTGGGGGAAAATACAAATATATGAAAAAAAAGGGGGAAGAAAGAGAAAGAAAGAAAAAAATTTTAAAAATTTCTTTACGGCGTTCCTCCACTCCACTTCCATGAGGTTGAAGGTTGTTCAGAGGGTGCAAGTTTTTGGACAAGTTCGATGACGTCGTTGATTTCATCTCTTGTCTTCTCAAGTTTGGTGATAATTTGTTGACGCGTTGCTTCGGTGATTACATGATTTTGACGAGGTTGCCGATCTTCTGGACGATCTTCAGTATGGTTTGCCAATGGTGTCGGAATAACGATTTCCAAGTTTTGTAGAGGGAAATAACTCTTGTGGTCGTATCCCATTTGCCAAGGGATAAAACCTAGACGTTGACGTTGGCGAGATTGTCGTGAAGTCCCGCGGATACCACCAAATTGTCGAAGTACAGGGAGATGAGGTTCCCTAATCGGTAGTCATTTAAGTTGCCAATGTTGTGCTACTGTTTCGCCGGGTTGAACAAGAAGCTTCTGTGCTGGTTTGTAGGTGATGCAGTCCCAGTCTGTAATGTTGTTGCCATTGGTGTGGTCACGTATCATTAATCCTCGAAGTTGACGGTTGATTTTGTCGATAGTCGCAACGGTTTTCCACCAATTGTTCCCAAATCGGCTTGCTAAATATTCATCTAGGCGTTCTGTAACTTCTTGACGTTGACGATTTCCGGTTCGACGAGAATGTAAGCGTGTTGGAGATATTTGACGATTAGACGGAGGTGGGTTTGATGCATGACGATTGCGAGGTGGGGAAGGTGTTCGTGGAAATTGAGGTCCCATTTGACGATAATTGCGAGGTGTTCCAAAACCTCCATTGTCGAAAGGGGATAATGGTCGTGAAGACATTTTTATTTTGACGTAGACAAGAAGAATGGAGTTGTTGAATGAATGAATTATTGTCGATTTAAATTGTGTATTTATAATGCTAGGCGTGTTGGTAATAAATTTATTTTCCCATTGGAATGATGATTGAGCGTGTTGATAGTCGATTGGAATTTTATTAGTTCTCTTTTCTATGATAAGTATGATGTCATTTTGCCGCTCAACTGGATTGAATATGGGTGGTCTAAAATTGTTTTCCTTTTTCTGAAGGGAACATCCGGCCGGCCACACAGAAAGTGCAATAATTATGATTGGAATGTAAAATGTGGAGTTGAAGGGTAAAATCGGCGTAAAACGTTTTTGGCGTTTTTGTGGGTGAAATGGTCGAAAGGGTTTTGGCGTATGTAAATAGACGAGTCGAAGCATTAGACAAATTATACTAGTCGAAACAACAACAATTCCAAGGAGATTCCATCCAAATGTATATTTTGACGATATAGGCGCAGACGAAATTCGTTCTGGTTTGTCGAATGTTGATATGTTGATTGATTGAACTTGTGCCAGAATTGTAAAGATGGAGATTGTTCTAGCCATTTGTCGATAGAGTCGAAATATTGGCGATAGTCGCATGAAGAGGTATACGGCGAGTAGAGCAAGTCCAATTGACGCTATGATGCCCAGAAATATTGGTCCACCTTGAAGAAGTTTGCCGAGTACCCATAAGTCGAATCCAAAATCGGGCCACAAACTAAACGTTTCAGGGTCCAAAATCAGTTGTTTTGATCGATGTTGCTGATGTCCCCATTGTCGTCGAAGAGGGATGTAATACAAGCTGCCGTTGAGGATGAAGTTAGTCTCTCCAGCCGGGCAGTCGACGGTACAAATTGTGTTGACATCTGGGTAGTCGACCGGGATTAATTCTTTGCCGAGGGTTCCATTTGTCGAACAATGGGCGACGAATAAAGTCCCATCTTCGCATTTGACGGTGGCTAAGACGTTGGCGTTGTCTGATCGGCATTTGTAGGTTATTTGTGCTCCGGCCCCACATCTGTAACATCCATGTAGTCGAGCTTCGTCCATGAAACATTTTGAATCACGAAGTTGAAGATGGAGTGCAAGGCTTTTCATTTGAAGATGTATTTGAATAGGCGCATAGACGTATGTTGCTGAAATTGATGGTCCATTGTTTTCCAGCCATACTTTTGCTCTGGTGATGGGTAGTCGAGTTTCTGGATTTTCCATCATTGCATCGAGGTCAACATCTCGGCAGTTGCATTCCACTGTTCCGTCGTTATGGTTTGGAAAACATTCTTTGCAAGCTTCTTGGTCGAGTGAACAGTTTAAGGATCGAGCTGCTTCTTCTGTCGCACAGTGTAGATCAACAGGTAGTCGACTGACGATTGAGACGGTTTGTCCATTAGTGACGAATGTCGATCCAAGTACTGGCATAGGCGGAAGAGAGATTGCCAAAGTTGTGATGGTAATGTTTCCCCATGAAGACTTGATACCAGGATGTAAAATGATGGATTTTGTTCGACGTTTGCCACCATTGGTTTCTAGATTGAGTTCGACGTCCATTTCAGGGCTCCAACTTGGGCACGTGAAGACTTCAAAGACGTTTGAACTTGTTGGTCGAGCAAAATATCTGTAGTATAGACATGCTGATGTTGGTAGTCCACAACTGTTGCCCCAAAAACTTGTTGATGGTATACAGAATGTGTTGCCGGGCAGTTCTCGTCCAACTTGTAGTTCTTTGACGTAACTATTCGGTCGAACATTTTCGCAATGGTCGTTGAAGCATGAGCCAGCTCGAGGGCATCTTTTGACGGCTGTTGGTTCGACGCGATAAGAACGTAACCAGGCGATTGATTGTTGATGACAGGCCATTTTCAAAGATGTTAGACGCATTGACAATGTGCCAAGAGTTAGTCCATGTTCGTCGCGAAGAAGCAATGTGTTGGTTTGGCCGGCAGGTAATAACGTAAGTGTGTTGGCGCTATTGACGGTGCAAGTTAAACCAGTTGTTCCTCTTAAGCAAGTTTCAGTTTGAGTTGTGATTGAGATAACTGCAATAGTCGGAATAATAATTGACGTGATGATTGTCGAAATTAGTATGATGTTTGAGACTCTTCGTCTGAATTGATGGCTTTGGTGATGAATATTTCGGAGTCTGGTAGTCATCTTTCTTTCGGCGTAATTTATTCGTCGTTTCCAGCCTTCTTTGTAGGTTTTGCCGAGAATCCAACGTAAAGGAAACGTTAAAGCGTTTAGTATTATCGTAGAGCCGTTGACGAATAGATTGACAATGATGCGGATGGAACTAAAGATGGTAATAAAGCATCCAAATAAACTGCTGAAGGCGAAAATTCCTAACAGAAATAGGAATGTCGACCATTTCGGGTTGCAAGTCGGATTGGCTAGTTGTTCAAAGCAAAAATAGCAGTCGAACAGATCACATTCATTTACGGCCGGGCAATTGATCTTCTTTGTTATGCTGTTGTGCGAGTTTTGCCAGAACCATGCTTCGCATTCATAGTCGTTAATGATGATTTCGGCGGCGAGTTCATAAGTGTATTCTTTCATGTCGGTGTGGTCGATACAATTCTTCATACAACAAACTGCTGTCTTTTGAACTTCAGGTGGCGCTTTGACGATTACTCCTTTAGTCGAACATTGGAGCTGGCAATTGTCGCACTTGAACTCGTAGAGGGCGAGTGCTGAAGCAATGGTCGATAAGCTGAGAAGACAAGAGTAGTCGTATTGGCCGCATCGGTACCAAGGTGTTGCAATTCCAAATGTTAAGATGTTGGCGAGTAAGACGATTAAAGTCACCAATGTTGTTGTATTGACGACTGATTTGCGTGGTCTGAGAGTCATTTGATGTTGACGGGTTGGCTTTGATGGTTCTTTAGGCGTTTCATCTTGATTGACTGGGGTGTTTGATGCTACATGATCGTCGATGTCAGTTTCCAATGGACATAGTCGGCTGACTGGACGAGTGATGATCTTTCCATCTCCAGTTACAAGGTTGACGCTTCGGATTTCGTTAGGCGATCCATTAAGTTCGACGATTTTTGCCAGAGGCCATAGATTCCGTGGTCGAAGATCCATCTCGACGAGTACAATTTGACCAATTTTCGGTGGTGATGTTGTTTGAGAACGTGGCCCTTTGTGTGTCCAACCAGCACGTTCTCTGATGGCCAGAATGTATTCGTTGCTCCAACGGGACCAAAAGACGTCTGCTGCTTCTCTATAGGCGTTCCAAAGTGCGGATAGTTTCTCCGGTCCAGACAATTTTTCGTCGTCGTAGTCGAGTTCGCAATCTGTTGGTCCAAGGTCGTTTGGTCCACTATTTTGGATGAGGTCTTTAGGCGTTAAAGGTAATGGTGCTCCAGGTTGGTCTGACACCCAAGTAATTGGTCGACTATTGACGCTTGCCTCCACTTCTGCCAAGAATGCACCTAAATCGTCGTAGTCGAGAATTCTTTTGCCGATGGTACGTTGAATTGCTCTTTTGACGAGTCCAATTAGTCGTTCATATGTTGCTCCCATCCATGGTGCATAAGAAGGTATGAAGTCCCAGCGTATGCCATTCTTAGTCGTGTAGTCCCAAGGCGGATTTTCAGGCGGCGGTCCAGTGAGTAGATCCAACGCTTTGTGAACTTGAATGAAGGTCGGCGCATTGTCGCTCAATATTCGTCGTGGTTTGCCTCGGCGACTGATGAATCGGCGTAAGACGTTGACGACTGAGATTGATGATATATCTCGAGTTGGTTCCAGGTAGATACCGCGGGTGACCATACAACAAATGATGATGATCCATGTTTTGACGTTTTGGCCGGCGTAGTTGGTGTTGGTCGGGCCAAGGAAGTCGATGCCAACAAATTCAAAAGGCTTTGCTGGTCGAACACGCATCGGCGGCAGTTGAGGCATTAATGGGCGAACAAATGGTGGTGCATGTTGTCGGCGGCATTGAAGGCATTTATGAAGGATTCCTCTGATGGTTCGACGAGATTGAGGCATCCAGTATCGGCTAAGGAATTCTGTCATTGTCCAATCGACGCCCGCATGTTTGAGGTCGACGTGTATTTCTTCCACCAATAATCGAGTTAATGGCGAATGACGATCAAGTAGGATGGGCAGTGCCATTGTTTCGGGTCCATTGCAGAAGTTGACACGGGTCTTTAAACATAAGAGTCCATCGTTGTTGATTGCCGTGGGGTGTGTTGTATAGTTTGCCATTAGACGTTTCTGTTCTTGTCGTATGATGAAAATTCGTGCTGCTCGGTAATCGTCGACGGTCATAGGTCCTTGGCGTGAGACTTTAGATGTTCCAATGTTGAGAGCATTTGGTCGATGTCGTCCCATGAAGCGAATGGTCCAAATTACCACTCGAAGGAGTGTGAAGATGGAGCTAAACCTTCCAGGGTCTATTGTCGGCGGTTCTGGTTCTTTAGTCGAGAATGTTATTGTGTCGGTTTTGTCGGTGGTGGTATTGTCGTCGGTTTGCTTGTCGATGTTGAAAGATAATTCGTCGGGCCACTCGTCGGATGGTTGAACAATCCATTCAGGTCCATTCCACCAAAGAGTCGACTGTTGCAGTTCCATAGGTGTTGAACCACGTGTCGCGATGTCGGCGGAATTTTGGTCGGTTCTGACGAAATGAAAAGTTCCTTTGGCGCCATCGCGAATTTCTGTTAGTCTCCGTTGCTCGAATTGAGGTTTTGGGTCGACGGATTGAATCCAGGCCAGAACAATGCGTGAGTCCAACCAGAAATGGACGGCACTGATTGGTCGATGAAGTTCGTTTTCGACGTGTATCTTCGCTCGGACGGCTATGAGTGCTCCAAGTAGTTCCATTCTGGGGATGGTGAGGCTTGACTTGGCTTTCTTCGGGCGCAGACGATTTCTTGCAAAAATAAGTGTCGATTTGACGTTTGAACCATTTGACGTTCTCAAATAGACGCAGGCGGCATAGGCATTTTCAGATGCATCGCTGAACACATGTAGTTGCCACTCAGTTGGGTTGTCTATAATTGCTTGTCGAGGAAGCGTGATGGTTTGGTCGTTCCAGCATTGCTTGATATTCTGCCATTCTATCGTCTCTTCTGAATTTATTGGCGTATCCCATGTTCTTTCGTTGTCCCATAGTCGTTGGAAGAATAGTTTGACGTGAAGCAGGCATGGGTTGATAAGTCCCAACGGGTCGTATATGCTGGCCAAGGCACTGAGTACGGTTCGACGAGTGACGATGGTGACGTCTTTTTTAGGAAATTTGTGTGTGATTGAATCATTGTCGGTGTCCCATTTGATGCCCAAGACTTGAGCTTTGGCTTTGTCGAGTCGGTCTTCTTCTGGTATTTGTTCCATGATTGTTTGTCGGTGGCTGAGGAATTCTCGAAGATTCATTGCCGCTTTCTTAAATATTTCTTTGGCTGTTTTCATTTTGTCGAGTGCCTCTTCTTCTGTTGAACATTGAAAGAGAATGTTGTCGACGTACGTATTCTTTGCCATTTCTTTAGATAATGCTGTGTTGAATTTGGCGTAGTGATGTAATAAAACTGCTGCTAAGACGAAAGGTGATGAGATGACTCCAAATACCATCTTAGTATAGCGTTTGACGACTAAATTGTCTGTTGTGATTGGCTTGTTGACATCTCGCAGCCAAAGAATTTTGCAGAATTGTCGATCCTCAGGCAGCATTTCGATGGTGTGAAAGGCAGCTTGGACGTCTGACAATATTGGAATAAGGCAAGTTCTCCAACGTATGAGCATTCCGACGAGTGTTGGTAGTAGAACAGGTCCTCGGTACAATGCTTGATTGAGGCTTGCTGCTCCGTTGGGATGAGCACTAGCATCTAAGACGATCCTTAACTTCTTTGGATTGATAACGGCGTGGTGAGGCATGAAGAATTCTTCTTTGTCGCGGCCGGTTTCTTCAATTATTCCTTTCTCTTCTTGGTCGCGTAGGTTTTTGTCGTATTTGGCGAGAAGTTCAGGTGATTGAATTAGGCGTTTGATGTTAGCTTGAAGGCGGCTATAGGCCATTGTCCAATTTGAATTGATGGTTGGTCGAGGTTCACGCCAAGGTAGACGAACAGTGTAGGTGCCATTGGGTTTTTGACGTATTGATTGTTCGAATAGTCGCATGGCTGTGTCGTCGTCCTTCTCAGCTGGGTTCTCTTTGATTCCGATAGACTCGAGCGCCCAAAAATTCTCGACGTCAATTGGTTTGTGAATGTCTTCTTGGTCGTCGGTGAGTGCCATGAATGTTTTAGGCGAGCTAGTCGTGTTGAAGCAAGATTCACCTCCTAAGACGTCTCCAAAGACGGTTTGAATTTTGTAGAGCTTGGGGCCAAGTTGTTGAAAGCCGGTGACGAATTTCCAGAATTCACGAATCCCAATTAATATTGATGGTGTTCCTTTAACTGGTTCGACGCAGTCGTCTTGTCCGATGAATTGGAAGGTTTCCATTGAAGTCGAAATTTCGTCGATGGTGTTAAGTTGCATCGGCTCCCATTCGCCGTCTTGACGTTTTAGACGAATTGAGACGAGTGGTGAATGGACGGTCTTCGGGTTTTGATTCGCAAAGGTGTGTATGCGAAGGACCTCTTCGGAAAGTTTCGGCGGCTGAAGGCGATTGACGAGTTCTTTGGCGATGTAGCTTGTTTGGCTTCCTGAGTCGAAGAAGACCATTGCTGGAATTCCTTCTCTTGGACCTCCCGGGCACGAGACGTTGATGATGATTGTCATTAAATGAGTTTTGTTGTCATTTTGTCGAGCAGTCAAATAAGTTGACGAGTCCGGTGCTTCTTTTGTTTCTTCTTTGACTTCTTTGACTTCTTCAGGTTCATTTGTTTCCTTTTGATTTTCATTGACTGGTGGTGTAGTCTCTTCTTTAACTTCTTTCTCAGAGTCTGTTGACTCTCGAAGCGAACTCATTGTCGTCGTGGCTCGCTGATTGTTGAGTGCTGCCGCATTCCCACCAGTTACTTTTGGCATTGGTCGTTCATTTCGGCGCGGTGGTGTTTGGCGTGGAGGCAACCTGGAAACTGACTGTTGCACTGATCTTGCCGTTGGTGTAGGCAATTGAACAGATGATGATTGTAGAGCTAGACGAGGCGCATATGAGACAGCTTGAGGTGTTGAATATCCAATCTTCGCTTGTGGTGGTATGCAGATGAGGAAGTGATGGTCGTCGCCTCCACACTGACGGCAAATAAAAGATCGCTGACACTGATCTGTCGTATGACTTTGCTGAAGGCACTTCAAACATCTGCTTTGTTCCAATAGACGAAGTTTGCGTTGTTGAGGTGTCGAATATGAGGGACATCTGCTTGGTCTATGTCCAACCATGGCGCATAAGGAGCATGATTGAGGAAGATTTTGTTCTTCACGGTTGACGTAATTGGCGTTGGCGAAATTGGCGTTGGCGTTATTGGCGTTGGCGAATACGGGAAATGCTCTGGTATGTTCCATTTGGCGTGGTAATTGTCGAACCTCTTGACGCACTTGTTGCTGATTACTTCTTTGCACTTCTTGTCGACGTGATGGTTCGTCGTGAAATGAATTCATGCATTCGTCGGTGGCTTGACGAATGTTGACGATGTTTTCCAATGCTCGTCGCAGTTCTTTATGTGTCCACTTCTTAGGCGCGTCAAGTTCTTTTGCAATGAGTTCCTGAAGAATTCCGTGTGGAAGTTTGGACTTGATGATGTTGCATAAGAACATAGGCGATTGGTTGTCCAAATATTCCAATTGAAGACAAATTCTTTCAATGTCCTTCTGGAATTGCGTGAGTTCGCGAAGGTTGTTCCTAATGGGCGGAAGTTTGAGAAGTTGTGCCTGAAGTTGGTTGCTGAGTTGGTCGTCGTTACCATACTTCTTCTTTAGAATTTCCTTGACGATTTTGTAATTGTCGTCGGATGGTGGATAACCAATAATCGCTTCTCTGGCTGCTGATCCTTCCTTGAGATATTGCAGAAGCAGGAGATGCTTCTGGAAAGACGGATAATGTTGCTTGTCGACGGCATGTTCAAAAGCAGACCAAAAGGTACGCCAATCCCGTATGTCGCCGCCAAATGTTGGTAGACGGACGCTGTCGACCTTCAGAGCATTAGGAAGCCCATATTGTGGTTGCTGGAATGAGTTGGTATGCTGATAGTCGTAAGTTTGGCGTGATGTCTCATGTGGGTTTTCAGCACTTGGTTCTTCAAAATCTGGCGCACTTGGCTGACGCATTCGACGATTTTGCCTCCAATCGCTTTCTTCTTCGTCGTCGGAAAAGAATTGACGTCTTTCTTGACGCAGAGGAGTTTGATTGTCGGCCAATTTTCCTGATGTTGATCCTTGTAGACTTGGCGCTCTTGGTGAATTATTACTGTTGCTTTCTGTCGTCATCTGTCGAATAACTCTATAAGCTTTGATGCGGTTGATCACTTCATTTGCTCTAATGACCAATTTTGAGACTGGCCATTGTTCTGTATTTTCCAAATTCTGGTCGGATTTTTTGTCGTAAGTTAAGAAATTGGCGAGGTAGTCTGCATGTTCGTTCTGCTGTTCTTCGTCGAGGCCATCCATAAATTGATTGTATTTGTCAATAATTGTTTTGAGTTCATTGGTTCGTTCTGTCAGATGGACGAGTTCCATTTCCACTGATGCTGCCAGTTCATCTTCTTTCTCAATTGACGGTTTAGATTTGAGTTGGACGATACAAGATTCGGCTATTTTGAGGTGTTCGACGAGTACTCTTGTCGTTCCATACAGTTCTTGTCGCAAAATTCGTGCCATTGATGGTTGGTTAGACGCGGTTTGCCAATTAAACTTAAAGGTGTACAGTTGGACGGCTTGTGGTCGCTGTACTTGCTCAACTAATAGTCGTTTGTTCTGCTGGGAATGTGGGTCTTTGTCGACGGCTGATCCTTTTGGCGCAGACGAAAATTAGTCGAAAATGTGTCGACTGCAAAAGTCGAATTGGTATTTGTGTGTTGACTGATGAATGTCGACGGCTGTCCCGGGTCGTGGCACCAATTTTAACGAGAACTACCTAGGTCGGGATTCCCAAAGGGACTAGGAGTTCAACGTAAAAAACAATAGTCGAAAGTGTGTTGAGGATGATGATCGTCTTAATCCCAAAGATTAAGACGTGGCAAACCAAAAAAGGTGTTAGACGATTAGGCAAGGGTTTTTACGGATGGCCAAGTTTAGACGATAGACGAACAATTGAATATTCCCAAAGAATTTTCAAAGAATATTACCAAAAAAATATTAAAGACAAGAATATATTAAAAATATTTATTTAATTAAAGAAAATTATAATTGTATGTGTGTGTGGTTATTGAAAAAAGGCTGGTTGGAATGAATGTTGGAAAGGTTATAATGAATGAACGAATGTTATAATGAATGTGGTTAACACGAATGTTGGTGTAAGGGGAAAAAATTGGCTTAAATAGGCCGGAATAAATGTGTGTTAAAGAATGTGGGGGAATGGCAAAAATGGAAAACATAGAAAAATTATGGTTTTAATAAAGTTGGGCGGAAATGCACTTTCTCCCTTTTTTCCCTTTTGGATAGAATTATTAATAATAATTTAGATTGGAATTTAAGATAAAATGGATAATTTTATCCATTTTATGGAGAAAAGAGAGAAAGAGCAAAGTAGGCGATAACGATCACTAAAAAGTGATGTCATAAAAATAGACAAGGAAAAATTAATAATTTTATTAATTTCATCCTTCGGCGAAAATTTAAAGAAATTTTCGACACACGACCTGTCTTATTTACATTATATTTATTTATATGTGTTTAGATTTTTATAATTTTTAATGATATCTTATTTACATTATATTTTTTTCTTTGTCATTTTTTTCATTTATTAATCGTTATTCTATTATATGTGTTTAGATTTTTATAATTTTTAATGATATCTTATTTACATTATATTTT
Source organism: Meloidogyne arenaria (assembly GCA_036172955.1). Classification (NCBI taxonomy): domain Eukaryota; kingdom Metazoa; phylum Nematoda; class Chromadorea; order Rhabditida; family Meloidogynidae; genus Meloidogyne; species Meloidogyne arenaria. The sequence continues at coordinate 3,851,005 of JARQAB010000027.1, forward strand.
TTTCTTTGTCATTTTTTTCATTTATTAATCGTTATTCTATTATATGTGTTTAGATTTTTATAATTTTTAATGATATCTTATTTACATTATATTTTTTTCTTTGTCATTTTTTTCATTTATTAATCGTTATTCTATTATATGTGTTTAGATTTTTATAATTTTTAATGATATCTTATTTACATTATATTTTTTTCTTTGTCATTTTTTTCATTTATTAATCGTTATTCTATTATATGTGTTTAGATTTTTATAATTTTTAAGGATATCTTATTTACATTATATTTCTTTCTTTGTCATTTTTTTCATTTATTAATCGTTATTCTATTATATGTGTTTAGATTTTTATAATTTTTAATGATATCTTATTTACATTATATTTTTTTCTTTGTCATTTTTTTCATTTATTAATCGTTATTCTATTATCTGTGTTGAGATTTTTATAATTTTTAATGATATCTTATTTACATTATATTTTTTTTCTTTGTTATTTTTTTCATTTATTAATCGTTATTCTATTATATGTGTTTAGATTTTTATAATTTTTAAGGATATCTTATTTACATTATATTTCTTTCTTTGTCATTTTTTTCATTTATTAATCGTTATTCTATTATATGTGTTTAGATTTTTATAATTTTTAATGATATCTTATTTACATTATATTTTTTTCTTTGTCATTTTTTTCATTTATTAATCGTTATTCTATTATATGTGTTTAGATTTTTATAATTTTTAATGATATCTTATTTACATTATATTTTTTTCTTTGTCATTTTTTTCATTTATTAATCGTTATTCTATTATATGTGTTTAGATTTTTATAATTTTTAAGGATATCTTATTTACATTATATTTCTTTCTTTGTCATTTTTTTCATTTATTAATCGTTATTCTATTATATGTGTTTAGATTTTTATAATTTTTAATGATATCTTATTTACATTATATTTTTTTCTTTGTCATTTTTTTTCATTTATTAAGCGTTATTCTATTATATGTGTTTAGATTTTTATAATTTTTAATGATATCTTATTTACATTATATTTTTTTCTTTGTCATTTTTTTCATTTATTAATCGTTATTCTATTATATGTGTTTAGATTTTTATAATTTTTAATGATATCTTATTTACATTATATTTTTTTCTTTGTCATTTTTTTCATTTATTAATCGTTATTCTATTATATGTGTTTAGATTTTTATAATTTTTAATGATATCTTATTTACATTATATTTTTTTCTTTGTCATTTTTTTCATTTATTAATCGTTATTCTATTATATGTGTTTAGATTTTTATAATTTTTAATGATATCTTATTTACATTATATTTTTTTCTTTGTCATTTTTTTCATTTATTAATCGTTATTCTATTATATGTGTTTAGATTTTTATAATTTTTAAGTATATCTTATTTACATTATATTTCCTTTTTTGTCATTTTTTTCATTTATTAATCGTTATTCTATTATATGTGTTTAGATTTTTATAATTTTTAAGGATATCTTATTTACATTATATTTCCTTTTTTGTCATTTTTTTCATTTATTAATCGTTATTCTATTATATGTGTTTAGATTTTTATAATTTTTAAGTATATCTTATTTACATTATATTTCATTTTTTGTCATTTTTTTCATTTATTAATCGTTTTTATTCTATTATATGTGTTTAGATTTTTATAATTTTTAATGATATCTTATTTACATTATATTTTTTTCTTTGTCATTTTTTTCATTTATTAATCGTTATTCTATTATATGTGTTTAGATTTTTATAAATTTTAAGTATATCTTATTTACATTATATTTCCTTTTTTGTCATTTTTTTCATTTATTAATCGTTATAATATTATATGTGCTTAGATTTTTATAATTTTTAATGATATCTTATTTACATTATATTTTTTTCTTTGTCATTTTTTTCATTTATTAATCGTTATTCTATTATATGTGTTTAGATTTTTATAATTTTTAATGATATCTTATTTACATTATATTTTTTTCTTTGTCATTTTTTTCATTTATTAATCGTTATTCTATTATATGTGTTTAGATTTTTATAATTTTTAATGATATCTTATTTACATTATATTTTTTTCTTTGTCATTTTTTTCATTTATTAATCGTTATTCTATTATATGTGTTTAGATTTTTATAATTTTTAATGATATCTTATTTACATTATATTTTTTTCTTTGTCATTTTTTTCATTTATTAATCGTTATTCTATTATATGTGTTTAGATTTTTATAATTTTTAAGTATATCTTATTTACATTATATTTTCTTTTTTGTCATTTTTTTTATTTATTAATCGTTATTCTATTATATGTGTTTAGATTTTTATAATTTTTAAGAATATCTCATTTACATTATATTTCCTTTTTTGTCATTTTTTTCATTTATTAATCGTTATAATATTATATGTGTTAAGATTTTTATAATTTTTAATGATATCTTATTTACATTATATTTTTTTCTTTGTCGTTTTTTTCATTTATTAATCGTTATTCTATTATATGTGTTTAGATTTTTATAATTTTTAATGATATCTTATTTACATTATATTTTTTTCTTTGTCATTTTTTTCATTTATTAATCGTTATTCTATTATATGTGTTTAGATTTTTATAATTTTTAATGATATCTTATTTACATTATATTTTTTTCTTTGTCATTTTTTTCATTTATTAATCGTTATTCTATTATATGTGTTTAGATTTTTATAATTTTTAATGATATCTTATTTACATTATATTTTCTTTTTTGTCATTTTTTTCATTTATTAATCGTTATAATATTATATGTGTTAAGATTTTTATAATTTTTAAGGATATCTTATTTACATTATATTTCCTTTTTTGTCATTTTTTTCATTTATTAATCGTTATTCTATTATATGTGTTTAGATTTTTATAATTTTTAAGGATATCTTATTTACATTATATTTCCTTTTTTGTCATTTTTTTCATTTATTAATCGTTATTCTATTATATGTGTTTAGATTTTTATAATTTTTAAGTATATCTTATTTACATTATATTTCATTTTTTGTCATTTTTTTCATTTATTAATCGTTTTTATTCTATTATATGTGTTTAGATTTTTATAATTTTTAAGGATATCTTATTTACATTATATTTCCTTTTTTGTCATTTTTTTCATTTATTAATCGTTATTCTATTATATGTGTTTAGATTTTTATAATTTTTAAGTATATCTTATTTACATTATATTTCATTTTTTGTCATTTTTTTCATTTATTAATCGTTATTCTATTATATGTGTTTAGATTTTTATAATTTTTAAGGATATCTTATTTACATTATATTTCCTTTTTTGTCATTTTTTTCATTTATTAATCGTTATTCTATTATATGTGTTTAGATTTTTATAATTTTTAATGATATCTTATTTACATTATATTTCTTTTTTGTCATTTTTTTATTTATTAATCGTTATTCTATTATATGTGTTTAGATTTTTATAATTTTTAAGGATATCTTATTTACATTATATTTCCTTTTTTGTCATTTTTTCATTTATTAATCGTTATTCTATTATATGTGTTTAGATTTTTATAATTTTTAAGGATATCTTATTTACATTATATTTCCTTTTTTGTCAAATAAGATATCCTTAAAAAATAAAAGTAAATAAGATATCCTTAAAAATTTTTTGTCATTTTTTTCATTTATTAATCGTTATAATATTATATGTGTTAAGATTTTTATATTTTTTAAGTATATGGTATTTACATTATATTTCCTTTTTTGTCATTTTTTTCATTTATTAATCGTTATTCTATTATATGTGTTTAGATTTTTATAATTTTTAAGAATATCTTATTTACATTATATTTTTTTCTTTGTCATTTTTTTCATTTATTAATCGTTATTCTATTATATGTGTTTAGATTTTTATAATTTTTAAGTATATCTTATTTACATTATATTTTCTTTTTTGTCATTTTTTTATTTATTAATCGTTATTCTATTATATGTGTTTAGATTTTTATAATTTTTAAGAATATCTCATTTACATTATATTTCCTTTTTTGTCATTTTTTTCATTTATTAATCGTTATAATATTATATGTGTTAAGATTTTTATAATTTTTAAGGATATCTTATTTACATTATATTTCCTTTTTTGTCATTTTTTTCATTTATTAATCGTTATTCTATTATATGTGTTTAGATTTTTATAATTTTTAAGGATATCTTATTTACATTATATTTCCTTTTTTGTCATTTTTTCATTTATTATCGTTATTCTATTATATGTGTTTAGATTTTTATAATTTTTAAGGATATCTTATTTACATTATATTTTCTTTTTGTCATTTTTTTATTTATTAATCGTTATTCTATTATATGTGTTTAGATTTTTATAATTTTTAAGGATATCTTATTTACATTATATTTCCTTTTTTGTCATTTTTTCATTTATTAATCGGTATTCTATTATATGTGTTTAGAATTTTATAATTTTTAAGGAGATCTTATTTACATTATATGTCCTTTTTTGTCACATAAGAGATCCTTAAAAAAGAAAAGTAAATAAGATATCCTTAAAAATTTTTTGTCATTTTTTTCATTTATTAATCGTTATAATATTATATGTGTTAAGATTTTTATAATTTTTAAGTATATCTTATTTACATTATATTTGCTTTTTTGTCATTTTTTTCTTTTATTAATCGTTATTGTATTATATGTGTTTAGATTTTATAATTTTTAAGAATATCTTATTTACATTATATTTTTTTCTTTGTCATTTTTTTCATTTATTAATCGTTATTCTATTATATGTGTTTAGATTTTTATAATTTTTAAGTATATCTTATTTACATTATATTTTCTTTTTTGTCATTTTTTTTATTTATTAATCGTTATTCTATTATATGTGTTTAGATTTTTATAATTTTTAAGAATATCTCATTTACATTATATTTCCTTTTTTGTCATTTTTTTCATTTATTAATCGTTATTCTATTATATGTGTTTAGATTTTTATAATTTTTAAGGATATCTTATTTACATTATATTTCCTTTTTTGTCATTTTTTTCATTTATTAATAGTTATTCTATTATATGTGTTTAGATTTTTATAATTTTTAAGGATATCTTATTTACATTATATTTCCTTTTTTGTCAAATAAGATATCCTTAAAAAATAAAAGTAAATAAGATATCCTTAAAAATTTTTTGTCATTTTTTTCATTTATTAATCGTTATTCTATTATATGTGTTTAGATTTTTATAATTTTTAAGGATATCTTATTTACATTATATTTCCTTTTTTGTCATTTTTTTCATTTATTAATCGTTATTCTATTATATGTGTTTAGATTTTTATAATTTTTAATGATATCTTATTTACATTATATTTTTTTCTTTGTCATTTTTTTCATTTATTAATCGTTATTCTATTATATGTGTTTAGATTTTTATAATTTTTAAGTATATCTTATTTACATTATATTTTCTTTTTTGTCATTTTTTTTATTTATTAATCGTTATTCTATTATATGTGTTTAGATTTTTATAATTTTAAGAATATCTCATTTACATTATATTTCCTTTTTTGTCATTTTTTTCATTTATTAATCGTTATAATATTATATGTGTTAAGATTTTTATAATTTTTAATGATATCTTATTTACATTATATTTTTTTCTTTGTCGTTTTTTTCATTTATTAATCGTTATTCTATTATATGTGTTTAGATTTTTATAATTTTTAATGATATCTTATTTACATTATATTTTTTTCTTTGTCATTTTTTTCATTTATTAATCGTTATTCTATTATATGTTTTAGATTTTTATAATTTTTAATGATATCTTATTTACATTATATTTTTTTCTTTGTCATTTTTTTCATTTATTAATCGTTATTCTATTATATGTGTTTAGATTTTTATAATTTTTAATGATATCTTATTTACATTATATTTTCTTTTTTGTCATTTTTTTCATTTATTAATCGTTATAATATTATATGTGTTAAGATTTTTATAATTTTTAAGGATATCTTATTTACATTATATTTCCTTTTTTGTCATTTTTTCATTTATTAATCGTTATTCTATTATATGTGTTTAGATTTTTATAATTTTTAAGGATATCTTATTTACATTATATTTCCTTTTTTGTCATTTTTTTCATTTATTAATCGTTATTCTATTATATGTGTTTAGATTTTTATAATTTTTAAGTATATCTTATTTACATTATATTTCATTTTTTGTCATTTTTTTCATTTATTAATCGTTTTTATTCTATTATATGTGTTTAGATTTTTATAATTTTTAAGGATATCTTATTTACATTATATTTCCTTTTTTGTCATTTTTTTCATTTATTAATCGTTATTCTATTATATGTGTTTAGATTTTTATAATTTTTAAGTATATCTTATTTACATTATATTTCATTTTTTGTCATTTTTTTCATTTATTAATCGTTATTCTATTATATGTGTTTAGATTTTTATAATTTTTAAGGATATCTTATTTACATTATATTTCCTTTTTTGTCATTTTTTTCATTTATTAATCGTTATTCTATTATATGTGTTTAGATTTTTATAATTTTTAAGGATATCTTATTTACATTATATTTTCTTTTTTGTCATTTTTTTATTTATTAATCGTTATTCTATTATATGTGTTTAGATTTTTATAACTTTTAAAGGTATCTTATCTACTTGATATTTCATATTTGTTTTGTCATTTTTTCATTTATTAATCGTTATTCTATTATATGTGTTTAGATTTTTATAATTTTTAAGGATATCTTATTTACATTATATTTCCTTTTTTGTCAAATAAGATATCCTTAAAAAATAAAAGTAAATAAGATATCCTTAAAAATTTTTTGTCATTTTTTTTTCATTTATTAATCGTTATAATATTATATGTGTTAAGATTTTTATAATTTTTAAGTATATCTTATTTACATTATATTTCCTTTTTTGTCATTTTTTCATTTATTAATCGTTATTCTATTATATGTGTTTAGATTTTTATAATTTTTAAGAATATCTTATTTACATTATATTTCCTTTTTTGTCATTTTTTCATTTATTAATCGTTATAATATTATATGTGTTAAGATTTTTATAATTTTTAAGTATATCTTATTTACATTATATTTCCTTTTTGTCATTTTTTTCATTTATTAATCGTTATAATATTATATGTGTTAAGATTTTTATAATTTTTAAGTATATCTTATTTACATTATATTTCCTTTTTTGTCATTTTTTTCATTTATTAATCGTTATTCTATTATATGTGTTTAGATTTTTATAATTTTTAAGAATATCTTATTTACATTATATTTCCTTTTTTGACATTTTTTCATTTATTAATCGTTATTCTATTATATGTGTTTAGATTTTTATAATTTTTAAGTATATCTTATTTACATTATATTTCCTTTTTTGCATTTTTTTCATTTATTAATCGTTATTCTATTATATGTGTTTAGATTTTTATAATTTTTAAGGATATCTTATTTACATTATATTTCCTTTTTTGTCATTTTTTTCATTTATTAATCGTTATTCTATTATATGTGTTTAGATTTTATAATTTTTAAGTATATCTTATTTACATTATATTTTCTTTTTTGTCATTTTTTTATTTATTAATCGTTATTCTATTATATGTGTTTAGATTTTTATAATTTTTAAGGATATCTTATTTACATTATATTTCCTTTTTTGTCATTTTTTTCATTTATTAATCGTTATTCTATTATATGTGTTTAGATTTTTATAATTTTTAAGGATATCTTATTTACATTATATTTCCTTTTTTGTCATTTTTTTCATTTATTAATCGTTATTCTATTATATGTGTTTAGATTTATATAATATTTAAGAATATCTCATTTACATTATATTTCCTTTTTTGTCATTTTTTTCATTTATTAATCGTTATTCTATTATATGTGTTTAGATTTTTATAATTTTTAAGAATATCTCATTTACATTATATTTCCTTTTTTGTCATTTTTTTCATTTATTAATCGTTATTCTATTATATGTGTTTAGATTTTTATAATTTTTAAGGATATCTTATTTACATTATATTTCCTTTTTTGTCATTTTTTTCATTTATTAATCGTTATTCTATTATATGTGTTTAGATTTTTATAATTTTTAAGAATATCTCATTTACATTATATTTCCTTTTTTGTCATTTTTTTCATTTATTAATCGTTATAATATTATATGTGTTAAGATTTTTATAATTTTAAGTATATCTTATTTACATTATATTTCCTTTTTGTCATTTTTTTCATTTATTAATCGTTATTCTATTATATGTGTTTAGATTTTTATAATTTTTAAGGATATCTTATTTACATTATATTTCCTTTTTTGTCATTTTTTTCATTTATTAATCGTTATTCTATTATATGTGTTTAGATTTTTATAATTTTTAAGTATATCTTATTTACATTATATTTCCTTTTTTGCATTTTTTTCATTTATTAATCGTTATTCTATTATATGTGTTTAGATTTTTATAATTTTTAAGGATATCTTATTTACATTATATTTCCTTTTTTGTCATTTTTTTCATTTATTAATCGTTATTCTATTTTATGTGTTTAGATTTTTATAATTTTTAAGAATATCTCATTTACATTATATTTCCTTTTTGTCATTTTTTCATTTATTAATCGTTATAATATTATATGTGTTAAGATTTTTATAATTTTTAATTATATCTTATTTACATTATATTTCCTTTTTTGTCATTTTTTTCATTTATTAATCGTATTCTATTATATGTGTTTAGATTTTTATAATTTTTAAGGATATCTTATTTACATTATATTTCCTTTTTTGTCATTTTTTTCATTTATTAATCGTTATTCTATTATATGTGTTTAGATTTTTATAATTTTTAAGTATATCTTATTTACATTATATTTCATTTTTGTCATTTTTTTCATTTATTAATCGTTATTCTATTATATGTGTTTAGATTTTTATAATTTTTAAGGATATCTTATTTACATTATATTTCCTTTTTTGTCATTTTTTTCATTTATTAATCGTTATTCTATTATATGTGTTTAGATTTTTATAATTTTTAAGGATATCTTATTTACTTTATATTTTCATTTTTGTCATTTTTTTCATTTATTAATCGTTATTCTATTATATGTGTTTAGATTTTTATAATTTTTAAGGATATCTTATTTACATTATATTTCCTTTTTTGTCATTTTTTTCATTTATTAATCGTTATTCTATTATATGTGTTTAGATTTTTATAATTTTTAAGGATATCTTATTTACATTATATTTCCTTCTTTGTCTTTTTTTACATTTATTAATCGTTATTCTATTATATGTGTTTAGATTATTATAATTTTTAAGTATCTCTTATTTACATTATATTTCCTTTTTTGTCATTTTTTTCATTTATTAATCGTTATTCTATTATATGTGTTTAGATTTTTATAATTTTTAAGTATATCTTATTTACATTATATTTCCTTCTTTGTCATTTTTTTCATTTATTAATCGTTATTCTATTATATGTGTTTAGATTTTTATAATTTTTAAGAATATCTTATTTACATTATATTTTCTTTCTTTGTCATTTTTTTCATTTATTAATCGTTATTCTATTATATGTGTTTAGATTTTTATAATTTTTAAGGATATCTTATTTACATTATATTTCCTTTTTTGTCATTTTTTCATTTATACATCCTTATTCTTTTATATGTATTTAGATTTTTATGATTTTTAAAGCTATCTTATTTACATTATATTTTTTTCTTTGTCATTTTTTTCATTTATTAATCGTTATTCTATTATATGTGTTTAGATTTTTATAATTTTTAATGATATCTTATTTACATTATATTTTTTTCTTTGTCATTTTTTTCATTTATTAATCGTTATTCTATTATATGTGTTTAGATTTTTATAATTTTTAATGATATCTTATTTACATTATTTTTTTGTTCTTTGTTATTTTTTTCATTTATTAATCGTTATTCTATTATATGTGTTTAGATTTTTATAATTTTTAAGGATATCTTATTTACATTATATTTCTTTCTTTGTCATTTTTTTCATTTATTAATCGTTATTCTATTATATGTGTTTAGATTTTTATAATTTTTAATGATATCTTATTTACATTATATTTTTTTCTTTGTCATTTTTTCATTTATTAATCGTTATTCTATTATATGTGTTTAGATTTTTATAATTTTTAATGATATCTTATTTACATTATATGTTTTTATTTGTCATTTTTTTCATTTATTAATCGTTATTCTATTATATGTGTTTAGATTTTTATAATTTTTAAGGATATCTTATTTACATTATATTTCTTTCTTTGTCATTTTTTTCATTTATTAATCGTTATTCTATTATATGTGTTTAGATTTTTATAATTTTTAATGATATCTTATTTACATTATATTTTTTTCTTTGTCATTTTTTCATTTATTAATCGTTATTCTATTATATGTGTTTAGATTTTTATAATTTTTAATGATATCTTATTTACATTATATTTTTTTCTTTGTCATTTTTTTCATTTATTAATCGTTATTCTATTATATGTGTTTAGATTTTTATAATTTTTAAGTATATCTTATTTACATTATATTTTCTTTTTGTCATTTTTTTTATTTATTAATCGTTATTCTATTATATGTGTTTAGATTTTTATAATTTTTAAGAATATCTCATTTACATTATATTTCCTTTTTTGTCATTTTTTTCATTTATTAATCGTTATAATATTATATGTGTTAAGATTTTTATAATTTTTAATGATATCTTATTTACATTATATTTTTTTCTTTGTCATTTTTTTCATTTATTAATCGTTATTCTATTATATGTGTTTAGATTTTTATAATTTTTAATGATATCTTATTTACATTATATTTTTTTCTTTGTCATTTTTTTCATTTTTTTATCGTTTTTCTATTTTATGTTTTTAGTTTTTTATAATTTTTTATGTTATCTTATTTACATTATATTTTTTTTCTTTGTCATTTTTTTCATTTATTAATCGTTATTCTATTATATGTGTTTAGATTTTTATAATTTTTAATGATATCTTATTTACATTATATTTTCTTTTTTGTCATTTTTTTCATTTATTAATCGTTATAATATTATATGTGTTAAGATTTTTATAATTTTTAAGTATATCTTATTTACATTATATTTCCTTTTTTGTCATTTTTTTCATTTATTAATCGTTATTCTATTATATGTGTTTAGATTTTTATAATTTTTAAGGATATCTTATTTACATTATATTTCCTTTTTTGTCATTTTTTTCATTTATTAATCGTTATTCTATTATATGTGTTTAGATTTTTATAATTTTTAAGTATATCTTATTTACATTATATTTCATTTTTTGTCATTTTTTTCATTTATTAATCGTTATTCTATTATATGTGTTTAGATTTTTATAATTTTTAAGTATATCTTATTTACATTATATTTCATTTTTTGTCATTTTTTTCATTTATTAATCGTTATTCTATTATATGTGTTTAGATTTTTATAATTTTTAATGATATCTTATTTACATTATATTTTTTTCTTTGTCATTTTTTTCATTTATTAATCGTTATTCTATTATATGTGTTTAGATTTTTATAATTTTTAATGATATCTTATTTACATTATATTTTTTCTTTGTCATTTTTTCATTTATTAATCGTTATTCTATTATATGTGTTTAGATTTTTATAATTTTTAATGATATCTTATTACATTATATTTTTTTCTTTGTCATTTTTTTCATTTATTAATCGTTATTCTATTATATGTGTTTAGATTTTTATAATTTTTAATGATATCTTATTTACATTATATTTTCTTTTTTGTCATTTTTTTCATTTATTAATCGTTATAATATTATATGTGTTAAGATTTTTATAATTTTTAAGTATATCTTATTTACATTATATTTCCTTTTTTGTCATTTTTTTCATTTATTAATCGTTATTCTATTATATGTGTTTAGATTTTTATAATTTTTAAGGATATCTTATTTACATTATATTTCCTTTTTTGTCATTTTTTTCATTTATTAATCGTTATTCTATTATATGTGTTTAGATTTTTATAATTTTTAAGTATATCTTATTTACATTATATTTCATTTTTTGTCATTTTTTTCATTTATTAATCGTTTTTATTCTATTATATGTGTTTAGATTTTTATAATTTTTAAGGATATCTTATTTACATTATATTTCCTTTTTTGTCATTTTTTTCATTTATTAATCGTTATTCTATTATATGTGTTTAGATTTTTATAATTTTTAAGGATATCTTATTTACATTATATTTCCTTTTTTGTCATTTTTTTCATTTATTAATCGTTATTCTATTATATGTGTTTAGATTTTTATAATTTTTAAGTATATCTTATTTACATTATATTTCATTTTTTGTCATTTTTTTCATTTATTAATCGTTATTCTATTATATGTGTTTAGATTTTTATAATTTTTAAGTATATCTTATTTACATTATATTTCATTTTTTGTCATTTTTTTCATTTATTAATCGTTATTCTATTATATGTGTTTAGATTTTTATAATTTTTAATTCTATCTTATTTACATTATATTTTTTTCTTTGTCATTTTTTTCATTTATTAATCGTTATTCTATTATATGTGTTTAGATTTTTATAATTTTTAATGATATCTTATTTACATTATATTTTTTTCTTTGTCATTTTTTTCATTTATTAATCGTTATTCTATTATATGTGTTTAGATTTTTATAATTTTTAATGATATCTTATTTACATTATATTTTTTCTTTGTCATTTTTTTCATTTATTAATCGTTATTCTATTATATGTGTTTAGATTTTTATAATTTTTAATGATATCTTATTTACATTATATTTTCTTTTTTGTCATTTTTTTCATTTATTAATCGTTATAATATTATATGTGTTAAGATTTTTATAATTTTTAAGTATATCTTATTTACATTATATTTCCTTTTTTGTCATTTTTTTCATTTATTAATCGTTATTCTATTATATGTGTTTAGATTTTTATAATTTTTAAGGATATCTTATTTACATTATATTTCCTTTTTTGTCATTTTTTTCATTTATTAATCGTTATTCTATTATATGTGTTTAGATTTTTATAATTTTTAAGTATATCTTATTTACATTATATTTCGTTTTTGGTCATTTTTTTCATTTATTAATCGTTTTTATTCTAGTTTATGTGTTTAGTTTTTTATAATTTTTAAGGATATCTTATTTACATTATATTTCCTTTTTTGTCATTTTTTTCATTTATTAATCGTTATTCTATTATATGTGTTTAGATTTTTATAATTTTTAAGTATATATTATTTACATTATATTTAATTTTTTGTCATTTTTTTCATTTATTAATCGTTATTCTATTATATGTGTTTAGATTTTTATAATTTTTAAGGATATCTTATTTACATTATATTTCCTTTTTTGTCATTTTTTTCATTTATTAATCGTTATTCTATTATATGTGTTTAGATTTTTATAATTTTTAAGGATATCTTATTTACATTATATTTAAGGATATCTTATTTACATTCATTTATTAATCGTTTTTATATATATATCATTAAAAAAAAATAAGATATCATTAAAAAAATAAGATATCATTAAAAATTATAAAAATCTAAACACATATAATAGAATAACGATTAATAAATGAAAAAAATGACAAAGAAAAAAATATAATGTAAATAAGATATCATTAAAAATTATAAAAATCTAAACACATATAATTGAATAACGATTAATAAATGAAAAAAATGACAAAGAAAAAAATATAATGTAAATAAGATATCATTAAAAATTATAAAAATCTAAACACATATAATAGAATAACGATTAATAAATGAAAAAAATGACAAAGAAAAAAATATAATGTAAATAAGATATCATTAAAAATTATAAAAATCTAAACACATATAATAGAATAACGATTAATAAATGAAAAAAATGACAAAGAAAGAAATATAATGTAAATAAGATATCCTTAAAAATTATAAAAATCTAAACACATATAATAGAATAACGATTAATAAATGAAAAAAATGACAAAGAAAAAAATATAATGTAAATAAGATATCATTAAAAATTATAAAAATCTAAACACATATAATAGAATAACGATTAATAAATGAAAAAAATGACAAAGAAAAAAATATAATGTAAATAAGATATCATTAAAAATTATAAAAATCTAAACACATATAATAGAATAACGATTAATAAATGAAAAAAATGACAAAGAAAGAAATATAATGTAAATAAGATATCCTTAAAAATTATAAAAATCTAAACACATATAATAGAATAACTGTATCTAAAATACAACCACGACCTGTACCCAATCAATATACAAGAAGATATAATCCAATATATAATTTTTAAATTTTTTTTAAATTGGATATCTTTAAATTTGATTTTCTGGATGGTGATACGTGTGCATCTAGTATACAGTATACCATTAGAATCAGCATTAAAAGATGTATCTAAAATACAACCACGACCTGTACCACGACCTGTCTTATTTACACGACCTGTCTTATTTACATTATATTTTTTTCTTTGTCATTTTTTTCATTTATTAATCGTTATTCTATTATATGTGTTTAGATTTTTATAATTTTTAAGGATATCTTATTTACATTATATTTCTTTCTTTGTCATTTTTTTCATTTATTAATCGTTATTCTATTATATGTGTTTAGATTTTTATAATTTTTAATGATATCTTATTTACATTATATTTTTTTCTTTGTCATTTTTTTCATTTATTAATCGTTATTCTATTATATGTGTTTAGATTTTTATAATTTTTAAGGATATCTTATTTACATTATATTTCCTTTTTTGTCATTTTTTTCATTTATTAATCGTTATTCTATTATATGTGTTTAGATTTTTATAATTTTTAAGTATATCTTATTTACATTATATTTCATTTTTTGTCATTTTTTCATTTATTAATCGTTATTCTATTATATGTGTTTAGATTTTTATAATTTTTAAGGATATCATATTTACATTATATTTCCTTTTTTGTCATTTTTTTCATTTATTAATCGTTATTCTCTTATATGTTTTTAGATTTTTTTAATTTTTATTGATATGTTATTTAAATTATATTTAAGGATATCTTATTTACATTAAGTTATTAATAGTTTGTATATATATCATTAAAAAAAATAAGATATCATTAAAAAAATAAGATATCATTAAAAATTATAAAAATCTAAACACATATAATAGAATAACGATTAATAAATGAAAAAAATGACAAAGAAAAAAATATAATGTAAATAAGATATCATTAAAAATTATAAAAATCTAAACACATATAATAGAATAACGATTAATAAATGAAAAAAATGACAAAGAAAGAAATATAATGTAAATAAGATATCCTTAAAAATTATAAAAATCTAAACACATATAATAGAATAACGATTAATAAATGAAAAAAATGACAAAGAAAAAAATATAATGTAAATAAGATATCATTAAAAATTATAAAAATCTAAACACATATAATAGAATAACGATTAATAAATGAAAAAAATGACAAAGAAAAAAATATAATGTAAATAAGATATCATTAAAAATTATAAAAATCTAAACACATATAATAGAATAACGATTAATAAATGAAAAAAATGACAAAGAAAGAAATATAATGTAAATAAGATATCCTTAAAAATTATAAAAATCTAAACACATATAATAGAATAACGGTTAATAAATGAAAAAAATGACAAAGAAAAAAATATAATGTAAATAAGATATCATTAAAAATTATAAAAATCTAAACACATATAATAGAATAACGATTAATAAATGAAAAAAATGACAAAGAAAGAAATATAATGTAAATAAGATATCCTTAAAAATTATAAAAATCTAAACACATATAATAGAATAACGATTAATAAATGAAAAAAATGACAAAGAAAAAAATATAATGTAAATAAGATATCATTAAAAATTATAAAAATCTAAACACATATAATTGAATAACGATTAATAAATGAAAAAAATGACAAAGAAAAAAATATAATGTAAATAAGATATCATTAAAAATTATAAAAATCTAAACACATATAATAGAATAACGATTAATAAATGAAAAAAATGACAAAGAAAAAAATATAATGTAAATAAGATATCATTAAAAATTATAAAAATCTAAACACATATAATAGAATAACGATTAATAAATGAAAAAAATGACAAAGAAAGAAATATAATGTAAATAAGATATCCTTAAAAATTATAAAAATCTAAACACATATAATAGAATAACGATTAATAAATGAAAAAAATGACAAAGAAAAAATATAATGTAAATAAGATATCATTAAAAATTATAAAAATCTAAACACATATAATAGAATAACGATTAATAAATGAAAAAAATGACAAAGAAAAAAATATAATGTAAATAAGATATCATTAAAAATTATAAAAATCTAAACACATATAATAGAATAACGATTAATAAATGAAAAAAATGACAAAGAAAGAAATATAATGTAAATAAGATATCCTTAAAAATTATAAAAATCTAAACACATATAATAGAATAACGATTAATAAATGAAAAAAATGACAAAGAAAAAAATATAATGTAAATAAGATATCATTAAAAATTATAAAAATCTAAACACATATAATAGAATAACGATTAATAAATGAAAAAAATGACAAAGAAAAAAATATAATGTAAATAAGATATCATTAAAAATTATAAAAATCTAAACACATATAATAGAATAACGATTAATAAATGAAAAAAATGACAAAGAAAGAAATATAATGTAAATAAGATATCCTTAAAAATTATAAAAATCTAAACACATATAATAGAATAACGATTAATAAATGAAAAAAATGACAAAGAAAAAAATATAATGTAAATAAGATATCATTAAAAATTATAAAAATCTAAACACATATAATAGAATAACGATTAATAAATGAAAAAAATGACAAAGAAAAAAATATAATGTAAATAAGATATCATTAAAAATTATAAAAATCTAAACACATATAATAGAATAACGATTAATAAATGAAAAAAATGACAAAGAAAAAAATATAATGTAAATAAGATATCATTAAAAATTATAAAAATCTAAACACATATAATAGAATAACGATTAATAAATGAAAAAAATGACAAAGAAAAAAATATATGTAAATAAGATATCATTAAAAATTATAAAAATCTAAACACATATAATAGAATAACGATTAATAAATGAAAAAAATGACAAAGAAAAAAATATAATGTAAATAAGATATCATTAAAAATTATAAAAATCTAAACACATATAATAGAATAACGATTAATAAATGAAAAAAATGACAAAGAAAAAAATATAATGTAAATAAGATATCATTAAAAATTATAAAAATCTAAACACATATAATAGAATAACGATTAATAAATGAAAAAAATGACAAAGAAAAAAATATAATGTAAATAAGATATCATTAAAAATTATAAAAATCTAAACACATATAATAGAATAACGATTAATAAATGAAAAAAATGACAAAGAAAAAAATATAATGTAAATAAGATATCATTAAAAATTATAAAAATCTAAACACATATAATAGAATAACGATTAATAAATGAAAAAAATGACAAAGAAAGAAATATAATGTAAATAAGATATCATTAAAAATTATAAAAATCTAAACACATATAATAGAATAACGATTAATAAATGAAAAAAATGACAAAGAAAAAAATATAATGTAAATAAGATATCATTAAAAATTATAAAAATCTAAACACATATAATAGAATAACGATTAATAAATGAAAAAAATGACAAAGAAAAAAATATAATGTAAATAAGATATCATTAAAAATTATAAAAATCTAAACACATATAATAGAATAACGATTAATAAATGAAAAAAATGACAAAGAAAAAAATATAATGTAAATAAGATATCATTAAAAATTATAAAAATCTAAACACATATAATAGAATAACGATTAATAAATGAAAAAAATGACAAAGAAAGAAATATAATGTAAATAAGATATCATTAAAAATTATAAAAATCTAAACACATATAATAGAATAACGATTAATAAATGAAAAAAATGACAAAGAAAAAAATATAATGTAAATAAGATATCATTAAAAATTATAAAAATCTAAACACATATAATAGAATAACGATTAATAAATGAAAAAAATGACAAAGAAAAAATATAATGTAAATAAGATATCATTAAAAATTATAAAAATCTAAACACATATAATAGAATAACGATTAATAAATGAAAAAAATGACAAAAAAGGAAATATAATGTAAATAAGATATCCTTAAAAATTATAAAAATCTAAACACATATAATAGAATAACGATTAATAAATGAAAAAAATGACAAAGAAAAAAATATAATGTAAATAAGATATCATTAAAAATTATAAAAATCTAAACACATATAATAGAATAACGATTAATAAATGAAAAAAATGACAAAGAAAAAAATATAATGTAAATAAGATATCATTAAAAATTATAAAAATCTAAACACATATAATAGAATAAAGTTTAATAAATGAAAAAATGACAAAGAAAGAAATATAATGTAAATAAGATATCCTTAAAAATTATAAAAATCTAAACACATATAATAGAATAACTGTATCTAAAATACAACCACGACCTGTACCCAATCAATATACAAGAAGATATAATCCAATATATAATTTTTAAATTTTTTTTAAATTGGATATCTTTAAATTTGATTTTCTGGATGGTGATACGTGTGCATCTAGTATACAGTATACCATTAGAATCAGCATTAAAAGATGTATCTAAAATACAACCACGACCTGTACCACGACCTGTCTTATTTACACGACCTGTCTTATTTACATTATATTTTTTCTTTGTCATTTTTTTCATTTATTAATCGTTATTCTATTATATGTGTTTAGATTTTTATAATTTTTAAGGATATCTTATTTACATTATATTTCTTTCTTTGTCATTTTTTTCATTTATTAATCGTTATTCTATTATATGTGTTTAGATTTTTATAATTTTTAATGATATCTTATTTACATTATATTTTTTTCTTTGTCATTTTTTTCATTTATTAATCGTTATTCTATTATATGTGTTTAGATTTTTATAATTTTTAATGATATCTTATTTACATTATATTTTTTTCTTTGTCATTTTTTTCATTTATTAATCGTTATTCTATTATATGTGTTTAGATTTTTATAATTTTTAAGGATATCTTATTTACATTATATTTCTTTCTTTGTCATTTTTTCCATTTATTAATCGTTATTCTATTATATGTGTTTAGATTTTTATAATTTTTAATGATATCTTATTTACATTATATTTTTTTCTTTGTCATTTTTTTCATTTATTAATCGTTATTCTATTATATGTGTTTAGATTTTTATAATTTTTAATGATATCTTATTTACATTATATTTTTTTCTTTGTCATTTTTTTCATTTATTAATCGTTATTCTATTATATGTGTTTAGATTTTTATAATTTTTAAGGATATCTTATTTACATTATATTTCTTTCTTTGTCATTTTTTTCATTTATTAATCGTTATTCTATTATATGTGTTTAGATTTTTATAATTTTTAATGATATCTTATTTACATTATATTTTTTTCTTTGTCATTTTTTTCATTTATTAATCGTTATTCTATTATATGTGTTTAGATTTTTATAATTTTTAATGATATCTTATTTACATTATATTTTTTTCTTTGTCATTTTTTTCATTTATTAATCGTTATTCTATTATATGTGTTTAGATTTTTATAATTTTTAAGGATATCTTATTTACATTATATTTCTTTCTTTGTCATTTTTTTCATTTATTAATCGTTATTCTATTATATGTGTTTAGATTTTTATAATTTTTAATGATATCTTATTTACATTATATTTTTTTCTTTGTCATTTTTTTCATTTATTTCATTCTTTATTTTGAAAACTCGCATAAAACTATTTATTATTATTCGATATATTTTAGTTTATATTAGGGTGTGGGTAAAACATTAGTTTAAAAATATTTTAAAAGTCCTATATAAATTTTTTAAAATACCCTCTTAAAAATACCCTCTTTTTAAAATACTCTCTGTACTACTCTGGAACCTGTTTGGAACCGGTTCCAGAACTGGAACTAAAAAAATTCAAAAAGCAGTTTAGAACTCATACAAGTTCCTGAAAATTTGGAATTTTCCATAAACTGGTCGCATTGACTTAGAAGCATTTCAATATTTTCCATTTTTGGCATTTCCAACATTTCCGATTTCCCATTTGTAAAATTTTGCACTGCTTTCCGATTTACAATTTTGAGTAGCTTATTATTTCCGGCACTTCCGATTTCTGACATGCCCGCCCGCTACTCTGTCTGCTATAGAGAGCGACTATTTGTCTGTCTTGAATAGAGCGACATAGACGTCGCGCAAAAATTTTTAATAAAACAGAGAGAGAAATACACGTGGATTAAATAATGAATAATTGATTGTGGAGTCGTTAGCCCAACAAAGACATTGATTTTGAATGTTTTGTTAAAAATTGAAGTTAAACATAGATGTTGAATTCAATAGAATCAGACTTGAGTTGCATTTACCTTTCAGGTAGAATAAAACATATCTTTAAATGAGAGCCAAAAATACTTTCGTTGGAATCTCACTTGTATCTCACCTTTCAGGCGAAGAATTTAAGATTGATGGAACTAAGTCTACGTAGGCAAAGTTTGAGAAATTTGGATGATATCGTTCTCCTTTTTTACATATCCCGGACTCTACGCTTATTTTGGCAACACAGCATTGAAAACATTAAAGACATTTCATTTTTTGCGCTGAAGGTTTTATCTATTTGCGCACAACGCTGTATGTAGAGCCGGGAATCGTGTGGAGGCAAGGCATAGGCGCGAGCTTGTTAGCGACTAATTTAAAGAGGCTGTAGACGGCTTCTTTATCGATGCTCTCTGCTATAGAGTAAGCTATTTGCCAGTGCTTGATTAGAGCTACATAGACGTCGCGCGACAATTTTTAATAAAACAGAGAGAGAAATACACGTGGATTCGATAATGAATAATTGATTGTGGAGTCGTTAGCTCAACAAAGACATTGATTTTGGATGTTTTATTAAAATTGGAGTTAAACATAGATTTTGATATAATAAAATCAGACTTGAGTTGCATTTAACCTTTCAGTTAGAATAAAACATAACTCTAAATGAGAGTCAAAAATACTAATGTTGGAATCTCAATTGTATCTCACATTCAAACGAAGAAAGCAGGCAAAGTTTGAGTGACTCTGGATGATATCGTTGTCGTTTTCTATATAGGTATCCCGCTCTCTAAGCTTATTTTGCAACACAGCTTTGAAAATATTAAAACATCTCCTTTTTTGCGCTGAAGTTTTGTTTATTTGCGCACAACGCTATAAATATGGAGGCGGGAATCATGTTGAGGCGAGACACAGGCGCGAGCCTGCTTTCGACTGATTTAAAGAGAGGTCATATATTTATTTTCTATTCATTTTCCTTTTAAGACCTATGTACATCCCTCTCTACACTCTACATCCCCTCCACAGTCGACTACCCGATTTCAATTTTGGCTAAAAAATTTTATCACATAAAATTTAAATAAACATAATGAAGAAATAATTGTTTTTGTTTTGTAAATTTTACTTAATGTTTCAATAAATGATTTTTTAATTTTAAATATAGAGTAGGACTTAATCTATGGGGATATTTATTAATATAATAAATTTAAAAAATTTTATGACCAAAAAATTTGTTAAAAACTCAAAAAATAATTTTTCATTTTTAAAGGATGAACTTGTCAAATTTTGTGATTTTTCTTTTATTTATTTTTAATTTATTTAATTTAACATTTTGCGGTTATGAAGAAGGAGGTAATAGATTCAAATTAATTTATGTAACTGCTTGTATTAATTATGAAAATATTCCTTAAGGATCTTCAGATCCTCGTCGAAATGTTCAACCTCCTCCTGGTTTTACTCAACGTCTCGGACGTAATCCCCAAACTCGTCCACAAAGTAGATTTTTAAATAATACTAATGATTGAGGTTTTGATTTTATTAATAAACTTAGATGTCTCACAAACTTCTGCGCATCCTTTAAGTGTGGTGCCACATACCACAACAGGTAGTTTTCTAAATTAATTGTAAATGATTACAGTATTCCAATTAGAATAGCTACCTATAGCATCCTTTATAAAGGCCCTTTGTAGGGTGATTAAAAAATATAAAAGCAGGCCTTTCTAATATAGGAAATATGGTAATTTATTTGTTTTAGGAAGATCATAATTAATTTTAAACCTAGATAGTGTATCATTATAATCTTAATTCACCATAAAATCATTTTTAGCTAGACAATACAGCAATCTTTTGCAACAAAATGTCCAACCGGTCATCTTGGCTCCTAGACAAGAGATCCTATCTAGTTCTCACGGGATCAGAACACTTTACGATGGTAAACCCTAGATATCTGCGGGAAAGCTTAATTTTCATAAATAAGAGTTGCTGTAATAACTCTCTTACGGCCACATTTTTTATCAAGAGTACTCTCGGCAAATGGATTTTTCAATACCAATACCTAAAGTTCCGAGAATTACTGGTATTGAACGAGTACACTCGCCAAAGGTCAAAAATTCTTATTTTTATAAAATAAGAGGAAAATCACATCGTTACTATCGCTAGTACCGAACTATGCAGAACACTAATCGAGCAATCAGGATTTGTCTTATAATACATTTAAGGGCGGGAAAGAGCATCCAATTTTGATTATTTTGCACGAGGCGGAGAGATTCAATTTGGTTAGTATTAAAATTAATTTTTCTAAAAATTATTAAAAATACAATTAAGGGGGTCAGTCGGATGGTGCAGACAACAATATGATATCATTTACTCAACATGGTAATTTTAATTCTATGCATAAGATCTGCAGTTGTTTTCTGCAGTTGCTTCTGTAGTTGCTTTTAAATTATTATTTTTATTCTATTTTAGAAGTATGAATACATCCATAAAATAGATCCCTTACCTCTTGAGGGATCACGCTACTATTTTTTGATATTAGAAACAAATTTAAAATCCCTATACGGTTTCCAAAATACCGATACAAAGGCCGGCATTCCAAAATACCGATATCAATTTTGTTTCGTGACCTTGATGCCGGTCAACTCTAGTATATTGTCATATTTTTCGTTTTTATAAATGATTTTCATCCTTGCCATGAATTGCCTTTGACCATATAGTAATCCAAATAGAAATTAGAATTGAAGGCATGAGAAGGAAAAAGGGTGGGGGGGGGGGGCATAAAAAATGCGGTCGGATAACACAAGAGTATCTTTTGTTTCATAAATAAACTTAGATGTACCTATTGCTGCTCAGCCTATAAGTGCAGTGCCACATTACCCTTCAGGTAGTTTTTAATATATTGTAAATTAATACCATATTCCACTATAAGAATAGCACCTTTAGCACCCTTTAAAAAAGGCCCCTTTGAAGGATGCTACCATACCTTAACAATAATTTGTTGGGACCGATTCAAAAACAATTATTTTGGTAGTTATAAGCGCAACCGGGATGTGTCGGTCATTATTTTTCTTATAACTAGCCCACAAAACTTTAACAAATCAGAAATATTCTTGATAACAAGACCGGTATTAAAACTCTGGGCTGAAAAAACGAGATAGTTGTCAACACAAATTTGTTTTGTTCTGACTGCTTACACTTGATTAGTCAATTCTTAAATTGTTACAGTAAATAAAATATAAATAATTCCTCGAATTTCATTAAGAAAATTTCTTATCATGGATTTAAATCAAAAATAAATTTTATTTTACTGAAGGAAGTCAAGATATTGGGTTTGAACAAAACAGACGTCGTGCAGGGAGAGCCAGAGGAAGCCGTGCCTCTCGTAGTCAAGGTTAGTTTATACTTTGTTAATTTTATTTTTTATTTTACCCGAGGTGAATATACATATTACCCTATTTAACAGCATTTGCCTATTTTTGAACATTTCACCCTATTTTCCCCACTTTCTTCTTTTTCCTTATTTTATAATATTTATACTCGTTACGGTTTTCCTGAATCCGGGTTTCAAAACCGAGTTTCCGGGTTTCAAAACCTAGCCAATACGGCGCAAGCTACAAATCAGGGATCCGGTTCCAAAAAATCAATTATTTTGTTCACTAATTTATAGCATTTCGGAATATTTTTCAAATTTTTTAATGAAATGGCATTTTGTAAATAAAATGCTGAAAAAAATATTTCTCGAAAAATCCAATTATACCAACAATAATTTATTCAAAACTCATTAAATGTTTTCTATTTTGATTTATCTAAACCATTAATATTATTCAGGGATTCACATTTTGGAATCATCTGATATGTCTCCTCAGCCAGGTAATGGAAATTCTAATTATTAAAAAATAGAATCTGATAAAAAAACCGAAGAATAGATAGTAAAGCAGCTGTGCTAGCTAGTGCAAAGGGTTAATCGGCGGCTGGGTGCGAACCAGTATCCTTACTAGACCGGACTGATGTGTTATCCATTTCACCACTCAGCCTAATGCATAGCCTTAAGAATTAGACTATATATGCTTCACCTCCATCCCCGGGACTGCATTGAAAACATTGCCAAAAATAATTAAAATTTTACTGGGGCGGAGGACATATTATTCAGAGGAAATACGGTATATACATGTCCAAAATTCCAATTTTATTTAAAGTCAATGAAAATATTCCTTAAGGGCCATCAAATCCTCAGCACAATTTTCAAACTGCTGGTCCTCCTGGTTTTGATCAACGTTACGGAATTTATGCCCCGATACAACAACAACGTTGGCTTTTAACTAATTAGGCTAATAATTAAGTTATTTTGGAGAATTAACAGTTTAATTGAGGTATCGAGTTATTTAGGGTCTAGGGATCAGCATAGATATAGATTGATTTCGAAAAATGGCATTTAAAAAACATAAAATATTCTCAAGTCCATTGTATAACTAAATTATTATCTATTTTTAAGCTCCGTCTTATATTCTTACTCAAACTCAGCACGATGGTAAATTTATTAAATTATTTTACGCTACTATTACTATAAAGGTCAACAAACTGGACGTTATGGCAATTTAATTTCTACTGTTCCAAATGTTCCAGGATATACTTTACCAAGTAACAGATCTTTTATCATTTAGTAAAAAAAAATTTAAAAATTTTTAAATGCAAATTTAAAAAAATGTCGAGCGAGTCCATAACCTTCTTAAACGGAGTATGACTGTTCTAATAAATCGAAATTTTCTAGTGAAATAAAAAAAAGAATCAAAGAAAAGACGATTTTTTGTTCAGATCTTCAGTTCCGATTCAGATATCTAAAAATTTCTAAAAACACTTCACTGGTGACAATTGAAAATTGCATCGTTATCCTTTATCTGTAAATACTATAATATCTGAGATCCTTTTTAACTGGAGCTAGTAGGTGTTAGATCTTAAGAGTGCAACACCTTTTGTGCGTTTTAATTAAAAGAAAGCTGTAGTCTTAAATATTCCTTGAACAAATATCAAGCAAATATAAGTATAGGAATCTGTGAATATTCGGTCGTGATTTCTAATTGTGATTAAATGAATAATCGCCGGACTCTCTTGCTTTCATATCTATTGCATGCATTTAATATGTTATTTATTATTTTAGATCGTCCACATAATGGGCAACAGTAAATCATGATAGATGACATAACGAAGATGATTTTTAAAAATTCTTTTCTAGATTTTGATTTTTTTTTTGATTTTCGGATATTTGGGACTATTTAGACGCACTGTTTCTTAGTTAAAATTTCAAACTCATTTCTCTCATTTAAAATTCAAAATGTTGCGATTTTTTACTTTGATTAAAACTTTTTGATTTTCAATATACAGCTTACTCTCGTTTCAAGAATTTTTATTTACAATTTTTTCGGAGCGGAATATTCGTCACCGAGTTAAAAACGGAATATTCGTCACTGTTTGCTGGGCTTAACAACAGTAACATAAACCTATCCCTTTTTACCGACCTACACCTCTTCAGAACTTTCTGGGTTTCCGTCAGTTCTGCTCAGTTATAATAAGGAAAGCTTATCTACTTGAGTAGACATCAAATTACTGAAATTTTAGAAATAAATTTTTTTAAAGAATTCAGAGAGTTTAAATAAAATAAAAATATTTTATAGACATTTCCAAAATTAATTAGAATATTAATTAAGCGAAGAAAGTATTAGTTTTATTGAATCACAAATTTAAAATTTTCTCACATAAAAATATTTAATTAAAAAATCCAAAAAGCTAGTCCGATGATTATTCTAAAATTAATTTTTATTACCCAAAATTTACCAAAATTGTACAATTTTAACCAAATTTAATTAAAGGGAATTGTATGATTTTAGCATAGAAAATTAATTTTGAATCTATTTCCCATGAATAATCATCAAAACAAATTTAACCTAAAAAGGGGTATATAAACGAATAAATTTTGGATTGAAATTAGGTAAATTAAATGAAAATTTAATTCATTTTATTGAATTTAATTTAATTAATTATTAAATACTCAAAAATATTTTATTTATTTTCTTAATTATTTATCTGATAATTTTCATCCAACTCTCCTCAATTCAGCTTTTTCATCAAAACAATGGGTGTAAAGCTACTTGAGGTGTTTGCCGTATAACGCGAAGAGAAGGGAAAACGTGGGACTTCGACACTGAATTGGAAGATCTTTGGGACCCAGAATCGTTCTTTTTATATGATTGGATTGGTTTGGCAGAAGCATCTAAGGAAGGGAGTCGATTTTGTTGTCCCAGATTTTCTACAAAGAGGGGCAAAACAATTAAAAAAGAGGCAACTTAGAACAACAGACCACATAGACTGCCCACATAAATTGAAATTATTTGCAAACATTTACGAGCTGGCTGTCAGTAAGAAATTCAATAAATAGCAAAGATGCGAATCAAGAATGCAAAATTATTGAAAATGATTACAGTAGGAAAAAGCCAATATAAATCAGAAAAATTATTCATATTTCTTAAAATTTGTTTTACTATCGAATTAGATCACTGTCAAAATTATATAGCAACAGTTTAAGCTAATAAAGATTTAAATGAAAAATAGCAAATTTATCTCTGAGGTTAAATCTAGTAAAAAAGTTTTTTTAAAGGGAGGGAAGCTTTTTAAAGTTATGATAGTAGCTTCCTTTGTCTGCGTTAATTTGTGTAATATCTTTAATATGATCGCGAAAATGGGGATCATCATAGTCATCATGTTAGTAAAATGGTTCGTAGAACGTTGAAGAGAGCTACTATTTATGTTAGAAAAGGAGAGTTAATCCAAGTTAGACCCTAAACATGCTAAAACGTTTGTATGAAAATCCCAAAGAATCTTAAAATATGCGGGACATTGTAAAGAAGAGTTGGATTTTAAATTTTAAATTAATTTTTTATAAACGATCTAAAATGGATAAAAGAGAAAGCATTAATCGTTGCCCCTGTAGCTCAGTGGTAGACTCAGTGGTAGACCCCCGGTAACTCAGTGGTAGAGCGCCTAGCAATAAATTTCAGGAGACCGCAGGTTCGAATCTGGCCCGGTGGTACGAATCCTGCCCGCAACTCTTCTTTAAAAATTTCTAAAAAAATTCCCAGCTTCTCAATAAACTAAATCTTGCTTTCAATACTTAACATTCTTGGGATAAAAGTCAAATACACTTCTCATCTTCTTACTACCATCCTCCTCGTCATCAGAAGAATGTTCATCATTTTTAAACTTTGATGGATGCTCTAAATAATAAATTTCATGATCGTTTTGATTTACAAATAAATTTTTTTATAACAGCGCCAATCAAAAAACTCACCATCTTGAGGTTCATCTTCTTCCATGATTTCACCTTCTTCAGGTTCTTCCTTTGCTTGAGGATGGTGTCTACTGCCTAGAAATTTATCTTATATTCATTCGTTCCAAAATAGTCTTCTAATAAAGTGATAACAATAGCTCAAAGATAAATCACAAGTGTCCTGTTGGGGCCCCGTTGATAATCTTCCTATGAAGTCCAACATACTAATTTTACACATCATTCCTCACAACTGGCGTATGGAGGAATTCAAAAGGACCTGTCAGCCCTGAAGATCTTCCTATTAAACTATCATTATGAGGAAAGATACAAGCATCCTTTAACCAATTTATTAAAATACCTTCGCCTGCAGACGAGCTAGCACGGCGAATAATCTTTCCTTCACGATTTTTAGGGAATGAAGCACTTTGTTTCAATTGTTTGCGAGGACTATTAGATGCTTAAATAGATGTTTAGAATTAATTATTAGAAATTATAGATAGAGTTAAGCTCAAAATAAAACATGATCTTTTGCTCGAATAGGAATTTTTTCTAAATCGTTTGTGAAACACGAATGGGCATATCGAAAATAATCTTAGATTTTTCAATTATTTGGTTCGTGTTAATCACAAACAATTTTAGTTATTTCCTAAATTAATAAATAACGATGGTGGTTATAGTACCATTTTTAGAGGGCAGATGCCTCTTTTTGACCTTCTCGTTACTTTTTCCCCCATTTCCCTTTATGATACTTGCTGAAATGGAAGAAAGCTGACATCTAGGCCCTCAAAATTGTCAAAATTTTCGATTTTGGCGCGTAAATGGAAGAATTTTTGGTCAATTTTGCCCCCTTTTGCCACCTTCTTAAGAAGCCTTGCCTACTTTTAAAGATTTGGAAAGAGTCAGCCTGATATAAACTTGCAACATCAGTATCCTACAATTATAAAAAATTACCTCCGCCTCCAAACTGCATAGCGCGTCGTTCACTCTGTTTTTCAGAAGTTTTAGAGTACGAAAATGAAGCACTTTTTTGCAGCGTTTTACTAGGTCTATTAAACTCTTAAATAATTTTTTAGAAAAAATTATAAGTAAAATTATTATTTTTGAATTGATTTTTATATTTTTTGTTATAAAAATCCTTACAATCCTTATACATCCCTCCTAAATACAATTAAAAGAAATTACCTCCGCCTCCAAACGGCATAGCACGTCGTACATACTGTTTTTCAGTATCCTTAGAGTACGGAAATGTAGCACTATGTTGCAGTGGTTTTCCAGGGCTATTAAACTCTTAAATAATTTTTTAGAAAAAATTATTATTTTTGAAATTAATTTTTATATTTTAATTTAATTTGTTAATTATGATCATTGCTGGGTATTGGCCATTTGTTGGCTCCGGCCCCTGAGTTTTCAAAACCTTGGCTCCGGCTCGCCTGAACCGGGATACGGAGCTTCTAACGGAGCCATACCCAGCACTAATCATTTTGTCATACTTGTTATTGGCCTATTCTTCTTTCCACCGAGCGGAATAAATCCTCCTTTATGGTAGTCAACCATTTGTTCTAAAATTTTAATTTCTAATTATTTATCGTCTGAATTTAGTCTCACGGTTTGATGGTATATTTCTGCCTGGAACTTTTGGAATTCGTATTCCTTTTTGTCGTTCCTTCTGTGGTGCAGAACCTTGTTCTGGTTGCACTTCGCCTTCTTCAAGTTGCATATTATCACTCTCCTCGACTTCCATTTCTTCAGTAAATTCCTTATTTAAATCTGTTAAATATTTAAAAATGAGCGAAGTCAATGGTCTAAAATTCAAGCGGACATCGCTATAGATACACTCAATACTTCTTAATTAAAGAAACGGTATTTGAATTTAGTTAGTCAATGGATGAGAATTGTCTAAATAATTCTTAAAAAGTTTAAAATAAATTTCTGTAGCGTATTTAGGTTTGGAAAAATTTTTTCATTATTTATTTAAATAAAATATACAATTGTACTTCAACTATTTTAATAAAACGATTTGAAAAATTTTTTCGATCGAAAAAAATTTAAGTATCGTTTAGGTAAAGCCATCCCTTTATTAAATCAACTTTTTGAATATAAGGAAAAATCGGTTACCAAGATTAAGCGGATTTTTTCGAGGAGGACTATCGTCACCACCGCTTGCTCCAAATCTCATCATGCTTTTCGTAAAATTGAATAGAATGAAAATAAAAATAAAAAAATATAATAACTTCATCCTTGAAAGTAGAAAAAATTATTTTAGAAAATAATTTTAAATCTAGATAGGGACACAATTATATTAAAGTTACAACACTTATCGGTCTTCGTCGGTTTTCTAAAGCCAAATTTCTGTTCTTGTTCGGTTATTCGTTTGTGTAAAATCCTAGTTAAAGCAGATTTTTTCAGCACAAGAAGGGAATAAGCATAAACAGCCTGGTGAATAGTTTATGGGCAGGTTGTGTGAATTTTAGTCTGGCTTCGCCTCACTGATAAATCGCATTTAGAAACTTTTTTATTTTATATTATAGCATTTTTTGCGACTTTAAAATGATATAAATTTATAGAAAAATATTTCCATTTTATAGACTAACTGTTTTTATTTTTAATCAAAAGACTGAAGGATAATTCTCCTGCCTCAAAAACTTTTAATAATAGGCTGCATTAATGAATGCTCTGCTTAATAATTAAAAAAAGCAAATAGAAAATAATATTTAAATTTTTTTAAATAATTTTAAATGAAGCCCTAAGCAAGCTTCTTGGGCAAGCTTCTTGCATTTACGCACGCCTAGGAAATGCTATAGCCTCTTCTCCGGCAATTTTTCCAATAATACACGTATAATAAAAAAATAGTGTTTATCAGACGATAAAGCAAAAGACTTCCACATATAGGCACTCCCTTATAAGCACTCAGGCCTCTTATAGAGACTCAAGAATGGAGAGAGTTACAGCTATCTATGTAGACGCATCGGAAAGATGGACGTCTCCCTTTCCGGCCTTTCTAAATTAAAGACTCCTCGAATAGAGAGGATAAAGTCGATAAGGCAATATAGTAGATTCAAGAGTAAATTTGTATAATTTAAAATAAAATTTGCTAGTCAATTGCACTCTTCCGGCGGAAACGGATAAAATAAAAAGGAAACGGAGACATAATTGAAAACGAGACCATTACAAGATTTTCTAGTCAACTAAGCTTTTTTTTAATTTTATGTTGAAAACAAATTTGCGTCGGGTTAAGCAAACTTTATTTCACGTCTTTGCAATAAAATCAAAACTTTCGAAAATTATTTCTTTATGCTTTATACATAAAAGCCGCTTTTCATCTTACGACTAAAACAGATTTGAAAATAATCAAAGATAGAATAGCTTAAAATCTAAAACAAATCAAAAAAGTCAAAAATATATGCCAAACATCGTTTATTTTCTTGACGTATCCTTTATCATTATTTTGTTTATACGTTTTGGATGATCTAAAAATAATAAAAAAATATACAACATATATATTGGGCAAAAATTTGAAGTATTAATGCTAAAGTTATTCTAACCAGAGGTGGGTCGGAACAGTCAGAGGTGTCGGAAATCGGAATTCCGACCCACCTCTGATTCTATCATCCACAATATTATTCTCTTAACGCATACCTCTTTAATATTCCCATTATGCAAATATTCCTTATGAGATAGGGCCGATGACCGAAGATTTTTAGGATCCCTGACCACGAGTGTATATCCTAAACCACAATACCATTCCCGTCAAAAGAAATTCAAAAAGCTGGAGAAGGGGCTTCCTATATTTTCACCTCCTAATAAATAATTAGAAAATAATTAAATCTTTTTTCACAGTTTGGTAACTAATTGGAATAACCTTCCAATTTAAGTATTTAAATGGTAGTTAAAAATTAGAAGTCTGCCTAAACATTATAACCAAAAAATGGCATGGCTATGAAATTGGTATGATAAAATTTGGAGTATAACTCTAGTTTATATTATAAAACTTTCAATTAATATTTATTGGGTTAATTAATTAATAACAAACTTTGTGGGGGAGAGATTCTAGAAAAAAAAACGTGGAGCGAAACCAGGAGGAACATCCACGTCCTTTTCTTGAAAATTTGTTAGAGAATTTTGTTTAGTATTTGATGAATCTTTTGGAGTATTTTCAGGTAATTAACACAAAAATTTAAATAAAATTATAATTTATCACCTCCATTAATTTTATGTTCCACACAAAATGTTAAATTAAATAAATTAAAAATAAAGAAAAGAAAAATAACAAAATTTGACCACTCCACCCTTTTAAATTAAAATTATTTTCAGAGTTTATTTAGCTAATTTTCAAATATTTTATTACACAATATGGGGGGGGGGTCTTTGTTATTGTAAATTTCGTCTATTTAATGTCTAGACAGCCAATAAATAAATAAAAATATTAGCCAAAATAAAATAATATTTCGAAAATTATTTAATTGTATGATGAAATTTTTATTTAATAAAAGCAATTAATAGCTTGTTAATTGCGTAGTAACATTTAACTAGAAGATCTTTAACTTAATTTTAATAAAAATTGGAGAAAACACTAATCGCGATTACCGTATTTTCTCTAAAATAGGCCCCCCTCCAAAATAAGCCCCCTTTAGAGGTCGATCGAAAAAAATAAGCCCCCCCCTCTAAAATAAGTCCCCCCCCTCCTAAAATAAGCCCCCTCCCTCATAAAATTTTTAATTGTTGATTAATTGTTGCGTCCCCTCAGATGAGTCTCCATGGAGGGATATAGAAGGATTAGAAGTGATTAAGAGGGTATTTGGAAGATTAACAGATATATAAAGGGATCAACGTACATAGATATCGAGGGATTTGAGGTGATTAATAGCACTATCGGAGGATTTGTTGGTTTAATGGGATATACCTATATGGATAGTTAAGATTAAGGGAGATTGGGAAGGATATCGGGGGATTAAGAGGGATTTCTGTAGATTAGGAGATTTAGGTGATTGACAATTATTTCAAGGATTAATAGTGAGTTCATTGGATTAAGATGGTTTGATCGAATATCCGGGGATTTCGTTGGATATCAGATATATTCGTCATTTGTAGAAATATCGTAAAATGAATATCGTAGGATGAATTAACGACGGATATCTGGTAAATCCTTCGCTATATCCTCTAAATCCCATCAAATCCATTAATACCCTTTTAATTACTGAAAATGCTTTTTAACCTTTATCCCCCGACATCTCTTAATCCACCAATATCCTTTGATATCCATACTAATTCCCAAAACACAACATGCTCCCTCTAAATGTCTCAATATTCACTTTAATCCTCCGATATCTTCAACTTAAATATATATATCTCCAACTTAAAGGCATATATAAGCTGAAGGATCAATTGACAGAGTACTTGATGAGTTTTTGGACAAGGATTTTTCTTGAAGAGACTTAGTATGGGATGAATTTTATTGAATTTTAGAAAAATTTTTCTAAATGTTTGGTAATAAATTTTAGTTTTTGAAAAATTTAAACATCGAAAAAAATAAGCCCCCCCTCCAAAATAAGCCCCCCCTCTAAAATAAGCCCCCTCTAGAGGTCGATCGAAAAAAATAAGCCCCGGGGTCTATTTTAGAGAAAATACGGTATCTAAAGTTGTTTAAATTACAGTTGTGAAAAAATTTACTTAATATGAAATAGTTGAAATATAATTTGTATAAAACTAGCCATGTCGATGATAATTAATTTGAAAAATAAATACAAATATTAAATAGAGAACTATGAAACTTATTTCTAAGTTGTGTCGGATTTGTGTTTGTTGATAATATCAGCTCAAAAAATAGTCAGTAATATGGGAACGACTGCTAAACTGATAGCGGCTTTAGTACTCTAGAAATAGTTTGATTCCGTATTTAGTGGATATTCGTATTTTACTGCTCAGTTCTATCGTGCACTACATTTAGCAGGAGATATCTCGGTTGATATCTTAGCATTTTTGCATTTCAACGCCCGACAGCTAATAAAATCTTCAAATTTACAAGTTTCTTTATATTTTACTACAAAAAAATGATTAAAATAAATATATATTTTTAATTTACGAATCAAATAAAACTTAAAAATAAAGGTACTTATCGGTTATCTCCCCACACATTATTTTCCTTTTATTTCCCCCTCTCCTTCTTCCCAAAAGTTACAAAAATGCCACATTTTCTTCCCCTGTTTTTCCTCTTCTCCTTCCCAAAAGTTACAAAAACGTCACAGGCAAATAATTGTAATTAATAAATTTATTTTTAAAAAGAGAAAATTTAATTTATAAACATTATTTAGGGGGCCAAAAATGTGCTATTTTCTTTAAAATCCATTTGAAAATACAAGTACCTGGACTTATATACTTGCTAAAAGGTGTGACACATAAAAGGTTGTGACATTTTGTAACTTTTGGGAAGAAGGAGAGGGGGAAATTAAAGGAAAATAATGTGTGGGGAGATAACCGATAAGTACCAAAATAAATCTATCTAATAACAAATATGAAACCAACATTCACGGTTATAGGCTTAGCTAATTTAATGGAAATTTTTTATGCCTTTTGAAATATATCATGCCTTTTATATTATCCTTTTTTCGATTTCTAATTTTCACCTTCAAGTTTTTGATCATTTGGATGTTTGCGATCGTATCCTAGAAACAATAATGTATGCTAAAATTATGTGCCCAACCCATATTTATTCCGTGCCCTATCATTGACTTCTTTGTTTAGTAGTACCGCTCCTAGGTATCGGAACCTTTATTTCCGCCTAGAACCTCGCCAAAAAATCGGGTCGAATTCTGGATCGGGTTTCGGCTCGGGACTAAAGATTAATTTCTCAATGGATCTTACGTCAATGGAATTTTCATCAATGAATGAATGCTTTTAAAAAAGTTAGGAAATTAATCTCATGATCTCTCGATACCACGCTCAAATTCCTCGATATTTCTTTTAAGTTTTAAACGAAGTTCTTCCTTTTTTCAGCGCAGCAGGCGAAAATTTTGAGAATTTTGGAAGACCGAGTCACCAAATTTTTTCCTTTTTCAGCGCCGCAGGCGAAAATTTTGAAAATTCTGGATGGCCAAGAGGCCAGATTTCTTCCATTTTTGACGTCGGACTAAAGATAAATTTCTTCAAAAATAATGCCGTCATTAGGGGTGTATTTTTGCGGAATAGGGCAGAAAATCACAAAAAGCGGAAGCGGAAGACGGAAGGCGGAAGGGTCAAAAAAAGCGGAATTCTGCGGAAGGCGGAACGCGGAAGCGGAAGCGGATCCAGCCCTGTTTAGTACCCACACCCTAGCCTCCTTATCCAAAAATCCCTTCCAAGCGGAATAGAAAACATTGTATTCCCTTGGTAATTTTGTGACGCCGATCCTGTGCCGAAGTTTTCGTGCCGCCGATTCCGTTCCTGACTCAATAAATACTCAACTTTATTTTTTTAGGCGTAGTCATCATTAATGGTTAAATTACCTTTAAGAAAGTGCTTTGCACTTTTCTCATCAGGAAATAATTGATCAAATGTAATATCCACTCCAGGATTAAACTCGTAATGAAACATTCTCTTTTTATGATCTTGAAATTAAAAATAATTTTACTCAACTAACGAGAATTTTTATTAAGTCTTTGAAAGTCTTTATCTCCTAGTGTCATTCTTAATGTCACATTTCAATTATCCGTACATTTTACTAATTTGAATACAATGTTGAGATAATTACAAAAATTGATAACCTCACTCCATTGATAAAAGAAAATTTTTTTTTCAACTTGACTTAGTCCAAGCGAACCTTATGAGTTCAATCAAAAAATAATTGTATTTTTTTACGTATTGCAAACTAGGGGTATGGTTTTAAGACATTTCTTCATGTTCCGGACCTAAGCCCACTGAGTCTGGGACCATTCCTTACCCTATCCTTCAAAATTTCTGAAAGTTATAGCCAATTTTTAAAAATTTCAAAAAAAATTTTCATTTTCAAAATTTTGAGGAATAGGGTTGGGTTCTTGGGTTCGTTTTGGCGTCTTTAACATCCATGACTACCTCCTCCAGAAATTTCAGAATTTTTCATCCAATATTTCTGAAGTTATAGTCGATAGACCTCAAAAAATTAGCCATTTTCAGAAAATCAACATTTTTAGCCATATTTTCTAAGATTTTTGCTCAAAAATTCGGAAATACGAATGTTATTATTGCAAAATTTTATCATTTTGATAATAAACTCGCTGTGTTATAAGCCCCTGAGGAATATGGTATGGAACGGACCCAGAACCATTGGGCGTAGGTCCAGAACATGAAGTCTTGAAATTAATTAAATGAAAATATAAAAAATTTCAGTTTTTAATCTCGTTAAATCATACATAAATAACTATGTATACCTTCTATAACGATGCCTTTGTTAGAGCTTTCATTCTGAATGTTTAGAAGCTCCCGACGATCATTCATAAGATTTTTACTCTCCTCGCGACGTTTATTTTTTAAAATTTCTATACGTTTAGACTGTTCTCCTTCGTGTTTACTTGTATTATCAACATGACTCTCGTCATTATTCATGCATTCAGATAAATCGAGTAAAATGCAAATAAGTAGAAAAATTTCATATTTTTTCAAGTTCATGCTTAAATTCAAAAATTTATATGGAATAAACTAGAGTACATCAGAAACACAGACAAACATGATAATAAAGAATTGATTCATTACTAAGCAAATTAAATAATTAAATTTTTAGACAAGGAGTTATAGTAATAAATAGGGTTTCGGTGGCAGTGACGAAGGTTGAAACAGACTCGGCCCTTCGGAAACTGAATCAGACTAAATTTACAAAAGTAATGGTTTAAGCAAGACTATGCATCTCTGCCGCATCGTGCAGCTTAGATTATTGCCCGGCAGCTAAACTTTTGCTTAACTCTTACTCTATTTCTATTAAAATTCAAAATTAAACTTTAAAATAAGGAGAATATAAATAAAATTTTGAAAATAAATATTTTTGACTTTCAAAATAAATATTGCTATAAATGAATTCTTAAATCAAGACTTTATGCCGTGTTTAAATAAAAAGCGCCATGCGTTTTGCAGCGAAAATTTCATTGAGAAAGAGACGAATTTTTATGAGAGTGAGAGAGAGAGTGAGACAGAGAGAGAGAAATGAGATGCGATTTTGTCTCTCTTCATTTAAATGCTATTTATGCTGTAAAAGGTGTTGCGACAATTGAGGATACGCATTTGAGGATATGACAAATGAGGACGACAATTGAGGTTTTAAATAATAATAAAAAACGGTGATCCTTGACATTCTGAAATATAAAAAAGTTCCCCTGCGGCGCTGAAAAGAAGAATTTTTCTTTATTGGCCTTCCTAGTGGGGATCTTCCATGTTTTATTGGTCTTCCAAGTTTTTTTATTTTACATAGTAAAGCAGCTGGGCTATAGCTATTTCTCTCCTTTAGCTAGTGCAAAAGGTTAATCGGCGGCTGGGAGCGAACCAGCATCTTCAGTAGACCGGACTGATGTGTTAGCCATTACACCACGCCGCCTACTGCTCAGCCTTAGGAAATTAATAGCTATATGCTTTACAACATTTCTATCCTCATATGTCGAACTCAATTATCGTCCTCATTTGACGAATCCTCAAGTGCGTATCCTCAATTGTCGTACCGCCTTGTAAAACGCAAGACGCTTTTTATGTAAACACGGCATTAGACATAGATGCGTGCGACCTCTAAATTCGATAATTTTATTTAGACAGAATGTATTTTTCTATATTCTTAACTGTTTTCCGCTATTTTATATCCAACGAGAGCGTTTTTAAAAAGTAACCGCGCACTTGTGTAAACAACATTGCGCGCATAGCTGCCCTTATAGCAAAGGATGCCGCTTTACAGGATGCCTGCCATTTTCACGTGGAATAAATAAAAATAAATTTAAAAATAAATAATTAAAATTTAAAATAAAATATTCCAGAGTAAGTTGGGGGAGTGTTTAGTAGCATTTTGGAGCGCGTACATTGACGCGTATGAAAAGCCTGCGGCTTTAAAACTGTGCTAGGTTTATTTTTTGCTTGGAGATTTGCGTTAAATGTATTTAGATTATTATGTAACTATTTTGTGACCTTTAGGGAATATATACTTTTTCGGAGCTTACCTTGAGTCTGTGGGAGGTAGGGACTAAAATCCTCTTGGATGAAATCCTCTCTTCCTTTTTTAGATGGAAGCGCGAAGCGCGTTACACCACGCCGCCTACTGCTCAGCCTTAGGAAATTAATAGCTATATGCTTTACAACATTTCTATCCTCATATGTCGAACTCAATTATCGTCCTCATTTGACGAATCCTCAAGTGCGTATCCTCAATTGTCGTACCGCCTTGTAAAACGCAAGACGCTTTTTATGTAAACACGGCATTAGACATAGATGCGTGCGACCTCTAAATTCGATAATTTTATTTAGACAGAATGTATTTTTCTATATTCTTAACTGTTTTCCGCTATTTTATATCCAACGAGAGCTTTTTTCAAAGGTAACCGCGCAATTGAGTAAACAGCATTGCGAGCATAGTTGCCCTTATAGCAATGGATGCGCTTGCCATTTTCACGTGGAATAAATAGAAATAAATTTAAAAATAAATAATTAAAATTTAAAATAAAATTATCTAGAGTTGATTAATCTCCAAATGCGGAAGGATGAGCCCCATCGGTGGCGGGACAAGGGCCGAAGGCGAGGGGGACGAGGGTCAAAGTGCAAAAATTTGTCTTAAAAGTGGGGGAACGAAGGCCCGAAGTGACTCAAGTAGAAGGATGAGTCCTAAGTGGGGGACGAGGGCCGAAGGCCCGAAGTCCTTTTAAATGCTTATTTTAAATGCTATTATTTGCCGTAAAACGCAAGACGCTTTTTACGAAAACACGGCATTAGACATATGTAGATGCGTGCGACATCTAAATTATATAATCTTATTTAGACAGACTGTATTTTTCTATATTCTTAACTGATTTTTACTATTTTATATCCAACGAGAGCGTTTTTCAAAGATAACCGCGCACTTGTGTAAACAACATTGCGCGCATAGCTGCCCTTATAGCAAAGGATGCCGCTTTACAGTATGCCTGCCATTTTCACGTGAAATAAATAAAAATAAATTTAAAAATAAATTTCTAGAGTTATTTTACATTCTCATACGCAGAAATTTAGTCATAATTTCGGATCAGTGCCCGGAAAATGCGTCAGTGGATAATGAGTTAGTAGAAAATGCGTCAATATAGCACTATTTTAAAAAACCTAAGTAATATTAAAGTTGAATAATTATGATTAGGGATCGGATTTATATTGAAATAAAATCGGTAAATATGGCCATAAAATATTGAAATAAAATGACAAAATATTGACAAAAATGCCAAAAAGTAGCTAAATATTGAAATAAATTATCGTTTAACCACTAGCAAAACTCCAAAAAAAAGTCTAGAAATTTTTTGATTGACGAAATGAGGATGTGACATATTGTGGGCTTGTCCAATGGGACATTTTGGGGGTTTTTGTTGGGACATTTTGAGGGCGAAATATTTTGTGATGGGCCTTTATGGGGATTTTTGTACAGTACACATTTTAATATTGTAAAAATAATTTCTGGAATCCTGGAGAATTTACCCGATTTCGGACCGGATGAATCCGATGGGTTTTTCCGGATTTGTCAAAAAAATTTAATCTATAATGTTAAAATGTTTTTTAGAGGTGTTTGCCTCCATCCACGTTAAAATGTTTGCCTCCATTAAATGCTATTTTTGCTGTAAAACGCAAGACGCTTTTTATGTAAACAAGGCAGTAGACATAGATGCGTGCGACCTCTAAATTCGATAATTTTATTTAGACAGAATGTATTTTTCTATATTCTTAACTGTTTTTCTGCTATTTTATATCCAACGAGAGCGTTTTTAAAAAGTAACCGCGCACTTGTGTAAACAACATTGCGCGCATAGCTGCCCTTATAGCAAAGGATGCCGCTTTACAGGATGCCTGCCATTTTCACGTGGAATAAATAAAAATAAATTTAAAAATAAATAATTAAAATTTAAAATAAAATATTCCAGAGTAAGTTGGGGGAGTGTTTAGTAGCATTTTGGAGCGCGTACATTGACGCGTATGAAAAGCCTGCGGCTTTAAAACTGTGCTAGGTTTATTTTTTGCTTGGAGATTTGCGTTAAATGTATTTAGATTATTATGTAACTATTTTGTGACCTTTAGGGAATATATACTTTTTCGGAGCTTACCTTGAGTCTGTGGGAGGTAGGGACTAAAATCCTCTTGGATGAAATCCTCTCTTCCTTTTTTAGATGGAAGCGCGTCGGACTGTGTCATTCATTATTGATGGGCCGCGTTGGGCCTTCTGCCCTCGCCCTCCCTTTTAGATGGGCGCGCGTAGTACTCTGCCCTTCATTATTGCTGGGCCGCGTTGCCTCTTCTGCCTCGCCCTTCCTTTAGTAAAGCATTTATAATAGATAGCGAAAGAAATACACGTAAATTTAATATAGAATTCATTGATTGTGGAGTTGTTACACGTATTTATCACATGTATTCATTGTTTTAGATGTTTTATTAGAAATTAATTTTAAATTTAGATGTTGAATTTAAATATTTATTGACTTGCGGGGTGTCCGATACTAATAGAAACACTAGAATAACTAACGAGGTTTATCATGAAGGTAACGATACAACAGAATAATCGAGATATGCGCTGGACCTACAGTGAAAATAGAATTGCAAAGATAGAGCATCTAATGCCATACAGGCATCTTAATTGCGCAATTTTGTTTTTAAAAGAAACGCGCATGTTGGGAATAAAATAGTAGAAAATATTTAATAATAGGCAAAGATACAAATTACCAAAAAAATTTTTTTTATAGCGAATTTTTCAAATTTAGAGGTCCTATCCTTTATAAGTAAGTAAAATCCTAATCCATATACGCGCGCAGTATTGTATTTTTAAATTGGCAGGGCAAGCTAATTTATTCATTTACCTCTTCTTTATATTAAAAAATGTTTTTATTAGCTTTAAAAAAAATTTTTTAACCAGGTATTATGTCTGAGATTAACTAAAAGTTGATAGTTGATATTTAATAGTTACTCGGACATCTATCAACTAAAAGTTAATACAGTAAAGCAGCCGGGCTATAGCTATTTCTCTCCTTTAGCTAGTGCAAAAGGTTATTCGGCGGCTGGGAGCGAACCAGCATCTTCAGTAGACCGGACTGATGTGTTAGCTTACAAAACGCCGACTACTGCTCAGCCTTAGGAAATTAATAGCTATATGATTTAAAATAGTTAATAATTGATAGTTTAACACCTATTTGATAGTTAATAGTTATTAAATAGGAAAACGTTTTCGGCTCCGGAAATGTCTTGATTTGACTTTTAAGTTTTGTTATGATTTAGAATTAGGCTAGCGAACCTTATATCGTTCAGAATGTTTTTATGGATGGGAAATGTGAGCTCAATGTCAAAGATTGCAATGAGGCAAAATACAAGACTCTTGCTTTTTTTCATTAATTTCGATTAAGCAAATCTTGAACCTTGAATTCTTATATGGCATTTTTTATTTTTAAAATCCTAAAAATACTAAATTCTTTTATATTTTCCTTATATTTAAAGGTAAATTCTGAAATGCCTAAGCTTGCAATTTTTTTGCTCTCAATTCTAATTTTTTCGGAGACAATAGAATGTGCGGATAAAGGAAAAGGTATCGCTGGGGAGGAATCTAGTGGACAAGAAGGAGGAGCAAGTAGTCAACGTCGTAGAGGAGGAGGTCGAAGAGGTCATGCTCATATACCAACCCCTGAAAGTGAACCAACCCAAAACTGGAATGAGGAACACGAAGGGGGACCAACAGAGGGACATGCCCAAAGCCTTGACGATGAAATCCAAAATCAACATGAACGTCTTATGCAAGAAAGGTTAATGCATTTACAACAGGAAAATCAAATGTTGAATCATATCCAAAATTTAACTGAACAGTTTAATCCCCCGCAAGAACTTGACAGAAATCTACGTAAAAATGCAGAAAAGTTAATGCATGATACACAAAAGCAAAATAAAAAATTGGCTAAGCTCCACAAAGAAAAAGAAAAAAGTCTAAAGAAAAAAGAAAATGCTATACTTGATCAAGGCAGAGAGTCCTATCTCGATAAAATTGAACTTTCGAAAGAAATGCATAAAATTGCAAAGGAAAACAATAAAGATTTGAAGGAATTTTCGAAGATGAAGATGGCTGAAGTCCAAAATTTATACGGTAAATAAATTTTCTAGAAATAAAATTGAAGTTTTATGGTGTAAACTAAAATCGTGATAAAATTACATAATAAAGCTGGATTTTCTTCCGCTTTCGCTTTTTAAAATTCAAACTTATCCAGCCCTGTTACATAATATATTCTATTTATTTTGATGATAATAAATGTTCTGCTAACTTAAGTCACGCTTACTTGAGGAATTTCTCGGCACTTGTAATCATGTGACTTTATTTTCAGCGAAAAATATATTTTGGCCAATTTATTCAGTCATTATGGAAAAGTAATCAAATAATATATTTAATTTTAGGACACGCTGCTGAAGATGATGTTGTTCATGATGCTAATCCGGTTCATTATAGATGGGAGGGTGGAGAACCTCAACCCTATATGCCTGGTCAACACATACAACCTCAACTGCCTCCAACTGGTTTTGGCCCGATTACTCAATATACTGGACATCCTCATCATCAAGGTTGGCCTTTGAATAATTTTATTTATTCATTGCCTTGTAATTGGAGGAGTCGTGAGCTGAGTTAAAAGATCGTGAGCTGAGTAATGGCACAAAAATCAGTCCAGAAAATTCAAAACTGAGTCGAGATAAAAAAGCTGAAAATATTCAAAGATTTATGTCAAGATCCCTTTAATTTCGGCGATTATATTCTCATTTTAAGTTGCTTCAAAGTCGAAAGTAACTAGACGGGCATTGGTTGCTAGATTTTGTACGCGTAAAATAAGCCCGCTTAATTTTCGCAATTTTCAGCAATGCATAGCAATGCTATCAGCATAGCAACCCCTTAGAAGAACAGTAACTTTTAATCCAAACAATTAGCTTGGTTTCGTTTTCAGGTCTAATAACTGTGAAAAGGTCAAAGTATTCATCGTTAGGGATAACTAAAACATGTTTGAGTTGTTAAGCTTGCCAAATTGCCGTAATAACGAAACCTGAAAATTTTAAAATTTTGCCTGCCATCAGCGCGAAAGGAAATTTTTTAAATATTTTTCAATTGGATCTTTGATGGATTATCTATAAAGTTTCTGATAGAATATGAGTGTATTAAGTGAATATTTATTTAAGGGCATCAGATGTCGCATACTGATTTGTTAAACCAACAAATCGCTCAAGCCAATCTTATGGCACAAAATCTTCAACTCATACCTCATCCTTCAAGTGAACTTTTATATTTATTTATATTAAATTGTAAATAATTTGGGATATGTGTAGAAGTCACTAGACGGGCATTGGTTGCTTATAGATAATTCCAAAGTGATTGTAAAAAATTTTTTAGAGATTTTAGTTATTATAACTTACAAAATTATTCAATGTTGATATATTTTTGGGATATATTGAGAGTTGAATGTAATCCAAATTTATTTGGTTATGCTCATTTACCTCGTATGGAAATGGATTGAAATTAAGGAAGGAGGAAAGTCTGACCATTCCGTACATATTAAAAAACAAGAATGGGAACCTAGTCTTACCCTGCTCTTATCGTAAACAAAGCAATTCAGTATACCTATATACTTTATATATTTATACTAAGGTGAATCTTTTAACGCATGGTTAAATCCACAGGAACAAGGAGCATCTTCTGCTATCCCAGGTGAATCCAAAATTTCTAGCTGATTATAATATTAACCAAGTTTTATTTCTTGAAGTAAATACTTAATATATATACATATAAATAAGTTTTCTGAAATTGTTTACAAAATGTAAGGCAGATAGCTATTTATTTCATAAAGCTTTACAGTAGGCGGTGTGGTGATCTGGATAAATATCAGTCCGGTCAACTGAAGATGTTGGTTCACTCCCAGCTGCCGGATAACCTTGTGCACTAGCTGGAAGAGAGGAATAGCTATAGCCCAGCTTTGCTTTACTAAAATTAAAAAGTTTATAACAAGAATTTTAATTGATTCCTTTATAGAAGGAAGTCATGCTATTGGACATGGATATATTGCACAAGGACACCGAGTTGGCGGAGACGGGCAGCGTGGCAGTGGTAATCGTGGCCGTGGTAATCGTGGCCGTGGTAATCGTGGACGTGGTAATCGTGGACGTGGTAATCGTGGACGTGGTTGGTTTTGAATTTATTTAATTACTTTTTTAAAATAACTAGCTGACGGGTGCGTAGCTGGGTGCATGTCAGGACACTGGCGGTTAGGTTACGCTGGTAGGGAACGTTTAGTTCTGCGGCGCTTTTGGGACGCTTCCAGGGACTTAAATATATTTCCTTGTTTATATACATATAAAAATTAATTTAGTTTCCCCTCCTCTCTAAAATTAGTTTTTATAAAGTTTAATTATTAATATTGTAGATTCAACTGTTAACCGTTCACAAAAT
Organism: Meloidogyne arenaria; assembly: GCA_036172955.1. NCBI lineage: Eukaryota > Metazoa > Nematoda > Chromadorea > Rhabditida > Meloidogynidae > Meloidogyne > Meloidogyne arenaria. The sequence continues at coordinate 3,895,605 of JARQAB010000027.1, forward strand.
GTTATTGTTATTTCTGATGATGAAGAAACTAATGAGGATAATTGAGATATTGAAGGCTGAAGAGGAAGTTGATAAGCACAAAATTGACTAAACAAACAAAGAGAATGTACCGTAAATCCTCTAAAATAGGCCCCCCCTCCAAAATAAGCCCCCCCCTCTAAAATAAGCCCCCTCTAGAGGTCGATCGAAAAAAATAAGCCCCCCCTCTAAAATAAGCCCCCCCTCTAAAATAAGCCCCCTCTTTTAAATTTCTAATTATGTTTGGCATTATGTTTTTATATGTATGTCATTGTGTTTCTAATGTTTTATTTATCATTTATAAGTATTTTTATGTATCTTTTTCACTTTAAAATATTTAGGTATTGCATTTAGAAAAATGAGTCAAAATAAAGTTGTTGTTAATGTTAGTGAAAGTGAAACTTCTGAAAATGATGAAGGCCCAAGTAAACCAAAACAAATTCGACGTTCTTTTACAATTAACAAAAAGCTCGAAATTATTGATTTTGCAAAAAAGAATTCTATTCATTCAGCCAGCCGAAATTTTAAAATTGATAGAAAAAATATTAGAGTTTGGATGGAACAGGAAAAGCAATTAAGGTATGTAAGATTTGGTTGATTATTTTAAAAACTATTTATAGAAATACTGAAGGGAAAGCAAAACATTTACCTGGGTCTGGCCGTCATCTTACAAATAAAGAATTTGATGATGAATTACTTGAATGGATTTTTGCTAGACGAAATGAAAAACAACGAGTTTCTCGACGGGCAATCCAAGTTCAGGCATTAAAAATATTAGAAAATAAAGATGAAGAGAATGATCTAAAGGTGAATTTCTATAAATAAATTAAATAAAAGGTCTAATTCAGGCAAGTAGAGGATGGCTAGAAAAATTTTTGATTCGCCACAACCTAAGGGCACGTCGACATACTACTGTTTGTCAGAAAGAGCCATCTTGTTATGTGGATGTATTAGTTAAATTTGTTTTGTACATTCGTCGTATGCGCAAAGAAAACAACTATAATTACATTTATGGATCCGATGAAACAAGTGTTTGGCTCGATAGTTCCAATACCAAATGTATAGATAAATGTGGGGCAAAAGAGGTTGGAAAATTCACTAAACATTTATCTAATGTAAAGCTATCAAGGTTGCGGTTTTAAGTACTGGCCACGATAAACAACGCATAACAGTTATGCTTACTGCAAGAAGTGACGGGTACAAGTGCCGACCATTTGTTTTGTTAAATCGTCGAAGGCCAGACACCAAAGTTGTGGAAAAGTTTAAAAACCGACTTTTTCTTTCATGGGCAGGTATCCTTCTAGGAAAATTTTTTACTCACCTATAATTTAAAGGCACGACTTGGATGAATGATCTATTGACTGAGGAGTACTTGATGAAGGTTTTTGGACAAGGATTTTTTGTGAAGAGACTTTTAGTTTGGGATGCATTTAGGTCACATATAAGCGAATATACAAAAAAGGTAATTGAAACTCAGATATTGAAGAAATTTAATTTAAATCAATTTCAGGTTTTGCATAAAATACAATTGGATACTGCAGTTGTACCATCTGGTTGTACCAAATTCTGTCAGGTTTTTTAAATTACAAAATGTTAAATTATTAATCAAATTAAGCCGGCAGATCTAAGCTGGAATTGCCCGTTCAAAGCGCAAATTAGAAAATTCTACGATGATTGGCTCCTTCACAGTGAAAGAGAACTTACAGCTGCAGGAAATCCACGCCCACCTTCTATGATGACTTATCTGAGTTGGGTAGCTGATGCTTGGGATAGTCTACCAGAAGAAGACATTAAAAAGTATGTAGCCTTTTGCCTATTTATCTGCTTAATCCTTTATTTTAAGATCTTTCAAACATTGTGGTATAACTAATGACATTAATGGCTTGGAAGATGATCAAATTCACTGCTTCAAAACTCAAATTCCTTCTGGTTTAGCGACATTGAGAAGAGCTGCAGAAACTGAATCGTTAAATGATACTACTAACTTATTTGATGAAATCGATTTGTTACAAGATGAAGAAAATGGTGTTTTAAGTGATGATTCTATTGAATTTTAGAAAATTGTTTTTCAATGTTTATAAAAAATTTTAGTTTCGAAAAATTTAGGCATCGAAAAAAATAAGCCCCCCCTCCAAAATAAGCCCCCCCTCTAAAATAAGCCCCCTCTAGAGGTCGATCGAAAAAAATAAGCCCCGGGGTCTATTTTAGAGAAAATACGGTATCTAAAGTTGTTTAAATTACAGTTGTGAAAAAATTTACTTAATATGAAATAGTTGAAATATAATTTGTATAAAACTAGCCATGTCGATGATAATTAATTTGAAAAATAAATACAAATATTAAATAGAGAACTATGAAACTTATTTCTAAGTTGTGTCGGATTTGTGTTTGTTGATAATATCAGCTCAAAAAATAGTCAGTAATATGGGAACGACTGCTAAACTGATAGCGGCTTTAGTACTCTAGAAATAGTTTGATTCCGTATTTAGTGGATATTCGTATTTTACTGCTCAGTTCTATCGTGCACTACATTTAGCAGGAGATATCTCGGTTGATATCTTAGCATTTTTGCATTTCAACGCCCGACAGCTAATAAAATCTTCAAATTTACAAGTTTCTTTATATTTTACTACAAAAAAATGATTAAAATAAATATATATTTTTAATTTACGAATCAAATAAAACTTAAAAATAAAGGTACTTATCGGTTATCTCCCCACACATTATTTTCCTTTTATTTCCCCCTCTCCTTCTTCCCAAAAGTTACAAAAATGCCACATTTTCTTCCCCTGTTTTTACTCTTCTCCTTCCCAAAAGTTACAAAAACGTCACAGGCAAATAATTGTAATTAATAAATTTATTTTTAAAAAGAGAAAATTTAATTTATAAACATTATTTAGGGGGCCAAAAATGTGCTATTTTCTTTAAAATCCATTTGAAAATACAAGTACCTGGACTTATATACTTGCTAAAAGGTGTGACACATAAAAGGTTGTGACATTTTGTAACTTTTGGGAAGAAGGAGAGGGGGAAATTAAAGGAAAATAATGTGTGGGGAGATAACCGATAAGTACCAAAATAAATCTATCTAATAACAAATATGAAACCAACATTCACGGTTATAGGCTTAGCTAATTTAATGGAAATTTTTTATGCCTTTTGAAATATATCATGCTTTTTATAACAACCTTTTTCGATTTCTAATTTTTACCTTCGAGTTTTTGATCATTTGGATGTTTGCGATCGTATCCTAGAAACAATAATGTATGCTAAAATTATGTGCCCAACCCATATTTATTCCGTGCCCTATCATTGACTTCTTTCTTTAGTACCCACACCCTAGTCTCCTTATCCAAAAATCCCTTCCAAGCGGAATAGAAAACATTGTATTCCCTTGGTAATTTTGTGACGCCGATCCTGTGCCGAAGTTTTCGTGCCGCCGATTCCGTTCCTGACTCAATAAATACTCAACTTTATTTTTTTAGGCGTAGTCATCATTAATGGTTAAATTACCTTTAAGAAAGTGCTTTGCACTTTTCTCATCAGGAAATAATTGATCAAATGTAATATCCACTCCAGGATTAAACTCGTAATGAAACATTCTCTTTTTATGATCTTGAAATTAAAAATAATTTTACTCAACTAACGAGAATTTTTATTAAGTCTTTGAAAGTCTTTATCTCCTAGTGTCATTCTTAATGTCACATTTCAATTATCCGTACATTTTACTAATTTGAATACAATGTTGAGATAATTACAAAAATTGATAACCTCACTCCATTGATAAAAGAAAATTTTTTTTTCAACTTGACTTAGTCCAAGCGAACCTTATGAGTTCAATCAAAAAATAATTGTATTTTTTTACGTATTGCAAACTAGGGGTATGGTTTTAAGACATTTCTTCATGTTCCGGACCTAAGCCCACTGAGTCTGGGACCATTCCTTACCCTATCCTTCAAAATTTCTGAAAGTTATAGCCAATTTTTAAAAATTTCAAAAAAAATTTTAATTTTCAAAATTTTGAGGAATAGGGTTGGGTTCTTGGGTTCGTTTTGGCGTCTTTAACATCCATGACTACCTCCTCCAGAAATTTCAGAATTTTTCATCCAATATTTCTGAAGTTATAGTCGATAGACCTCAAAAAATTAGCCATTTTCAGAAAATCAACATTTTTAGCCATATTTTCTAAGATTTTTGCTCAAAAATTCGGAAATACGAATGTTATTATTGCAAAATTTTATCATTTTGATAATAAACTCGCTGTGTTATAAGCCCCTGAGGAATATGGTATGGAACGGACCCAGAACCATTGGGCGTAGGTCTAGAACATGAAGTCTTGAAATTAATTAAATGAAAATATAAAAAATTTCAGTTTTTAATCTCGTTAAATCATACATAAATAACTATGTATACCTTCTATAACGATGCCATTGTTAGAGCTTTCATTCTGAACGTTTAGAAGCTCCCGACGAGCATTCATAAGATTTTTCGGCTCCTCGCGACGTTTATTTTTTAAAATTGCTTTATGATTAGACTGTTCTCCTTCGTGTTTACTTGTATTACCAACATAATCATCGTCATTATTCATGCATTCAGATAATTCGTGTAATATGCAAATAAATAGAAAAATTTCATATTTTTTCAAGTTCATCTTTAAATTGAAAAATTTTATATGGAATAAACTAGAGTACATCAGAAACACAGACAAACATGATAATAAAGAATTGATTAATTTACTAAGCAAATCAAATAATTAAATTTTTAGACAAGGAGTTATAGTAATAAATAGGGTTTCGGTGGCAGTGACGAAGGTGGATTATTATTATTGACGAAGGTGGATTATCTTTGATGGATTATCTATAAAGTTTCTGATAGAATATGAGTGTATTAAGTGAATATTTATTTAAGGGCATCAGATGTCGCATACTGATTTGTTAAACCAACAAATCGCTCAAGCCAATCTTATGGCACAAAATCTTCAACTCATACCTCATCCTTCAAGTGAACTTTTATATTTATTTATATTAAATTGTAAATAATTTGGGATATGTGTAGAAGTCACTAGACGGGCATTGGTTGCTTATAGATAATTCCAAAGTGATTGTAAAAAATTTTTTAGAGATTTTAGTTATTATAACTTACAAAATTATTCAATGTTGATATATTTTTGGGATATATTGAGAGTTGAATGTAATCCAAATTTATTTGGTTATGCTCATTTACCTCGTATGGAAATGGATTGAAATTAAGGAAGGAGGAAAGTCTGACCATTCCGTACATATTAAAAAACAAGAATGGGAACCTAGTCTTACCCTGCTCTTATCGTAAACAAAGCAATTCAGTATACCTATATACTTTATATATTTATACTAAGGTGAATCTTTTAACGCATGGTTAAATCCACAGGAACAAGGAGCATCTTCTGCTATCCCAGGTGAATCCAAAATTTCTAGCTGATTATAATATTAACCAAGTTTTATTTCTTGAAGTAAATACTTAATATATATACATATAAATAAGTTTTCTGAAATTGTTTACAAAATGTAAGGCAGATAGCTATTTATTTCATAAAGCTTTACAGTAGGCGGTGTGGTGATCTGGATAAATATCAGTCCGGTCAACTGAAGATGTTGGTTCACTCCCAGCTGCCGGATAACCTTGTGCACTAGCTGGAAGAGAGGAATAGCTATAGCCCAGCTTTGCTTTACTAAAATTAAAAAGTTTATAACAAGAATTTTAATTGATTCCTTTATAGAAGGAAGTCATGCTATTGGACATGGATATATTGCACAAGGACACCGAGTTGGCGGAGACGGGCAGCGTGGCAGTGGTAATCGTGGCCGTGGTAATCGTGGCCGTGGTAATCGTGGACGTGGTAATCGTGGACGTGGTAATCGTGGACGTGGTTGGTTTTGAATTTATTTAATTACTTTTTTAAAATAACTAGCTGACGGGTGCGTAGCTGGGTGCATGTCAGGACACTGGCGGTTAGGTTACGCTGGTAGGGAACGTTTAGTTCTGCGGCGCTTTTGGGACGCTTCCAGGGACTTAAATATATTTCCTTGTTTATATACATATAAAAATTAATTTAGTTTCCCCTCCTCTCTAAAATTAGTTTTTATAAAGTTTAATTATTAATATTGTAGATTCAACTGTTAACCGTTCACAAAATGTTATTGTTATTTCTGATGATGAAGAAACTAATGAGGATAATTGAGATATTGAAGGCTGAAGAGGAAGTTGATAAGCACAAAATTGACTAAACAAACAAAGAGAATGTATATACGTAAAACATTTTGCTACATGTAGTTTAGACAAAAATTCACTCTAGTAGAATTCACAGATATAGAAGAAACAATAAATACATTTAGGTATTTACATGTTTATTCTGTGATTTATTACAACATGCATTTTATTTAACGATAAATTTGTTAGATTTACTCTTAATATTAATTTGGTAATATGAAAATCGGGAATTATTAAATTTGGCTATAGCTTTCTAATTAATACAACAATAATTTCAATTATTAATAAATAGGGCTCGGATTTATATTTAAATAAATCACTGAAACGGCCCTGCCCGCTAACTGACCACTGTCTCTCCATTTTTTATGACATCTTGTAGAATTCACAGATATAGAAGAACTGGTCATTTCTGTCTTTCTTCTATTAGAGCTCAATGGTCAGACACTGGTCAGTCAAGGCTTGTTCATGACCAAGGTCGTTTTTGTGCCTTATTTAAATATAAATCCGATCCCTATTAATAAGAGAAATTTGGATAATATCGCATTATACCGCCACATGTCCGCAAATGTTTGTCCGCAAAATTTCCCCTTTTTTCTCTCCTCTCATAAAGATGAAAAATGTTTAAGGAGTATTAAAGGTCAGGCAAATAAAATGTTACTTTATAAACATAATTTCGGAAACTGAATCACTGATAATTCCGCACATATCTTTTCAAAAAATCTTTGCTTTCTTGTCTAAACAGAAAGTCCGCAAAGGATCTTCCCAATGTTGTGTTCAGCATGTCTATAATATATCAAATACCTAGTTAATCTATTATAATCTATTACCAATGTCATTCAAATACACTCCATGTTATAACCATTATAAGTCATATATCACATAGGTTTCTATTCGATTTATTTTTTGCAAAAATTCGAATTTTAAAGAAGGCAGACTTTATAGAAGAGATCCAAGATATTAAAGCTAATGAACCAATCTCAGAAAATTGCAAAAGTTTGGATGGTGACTTAATCATATTAGTTCTCCGATGCAAGTTTATTAACCAACAAACAATCCTACATTTAAAACAACCAACACCACACTAATCATTTTTGATCTGCTAGGCTGGAAGAGTACCCCGCCAAACTTTAATAAACTCAAACAATTTTTAAAGATTCTAAAAAATATTTACTACTATACTTTTGTTTTTAAAAAAATAGATAACTTTGTTTAGGTTGTTTCACTGGAGTGAAAATAAATTGTTTTTAGTTATGGGAAAGGAAAAAGTAACATGCAATTTTTGAAAGTTTAAAGTTAACAAAGAACCCCCTATAATCTTCTTTTCTCTTTTTTAAATGTCATAGACATTTCTTAATCCTCATCCGCTTCATTTTCTTCTTCAGAACTTGGCTGTTCCTCATCAGGAATGTCGATATTTGAAGTTCTCGAATTTCTGGAGTCTTCAAAATATATAAAAAATTTTTAAATAAATATCTAAAAATCCAAACCTATTCGTTGTGTAGTAGCCGGATGCAGAGGCGGTAATCCATATTCTTTACTAGTTTTGCTGCTAGGTGAATAGCTGGCTCTAAAACTCGACATACGCTCAAATGTTGGCTCTTAATATTTTGATAAATACTTAACTTTAGTTTATTTTAAAAATTAAATACTGAGTATCTAAATTAATGAATTTATGCTAATTATTTTTTTAGCGCCAAAGCTTATAATATCAGGAAAAAGATCCAGAAAGCTGAAGCATGAATTTGACCAGAAAGCTGACGCATTTCATATCTTTAGATATGGGGTTATTTGATCATGTAAGTATGATTCACATAGCATCATTTAAACGTTTAGGAAGTGGTTAAATGAACATAAGGAGAAACGAGAAAGGACATTAACCGTTGCCTTGTGAATCCTGCCATGTGGTTAAACTTTTGCAGAACTCTTCCCATGATATTTTATTAAAACTTTTGTATATTTCATTAAAATGGACAGTGACGGTATATGCATCTTTTCCTAGCAGCCACTACTTCAAAATTTTATATCAATTTAGACTGATTAAAACTTACTTCCTTTCCCCTTCCCTTTTCCTTGAGTTTGTGGCATTTCCTTAACTCTCATTGGAATTCCTCCTTCATTAAATTGTATTCCTTTTCCTTTATTTTGAGCTGCAGCCAATTGTTTAAAATATTCTCTCCTAAAACTAGGTGGCATATCAGATGATTTATGTTTTACACGCATTGGTCGAATATTCAGTTGCTCACCAGCCATTCCATGCCCAACAATTCCTTCCTCAGCCCTTGCATGTTCAGACATTCCTTCTCCTGTGATTGGTGGTCTTCGGCCACCCGTTATGCGCCCACGTCCTCTGCCTCTAGAGCGTCCCCCGCTCTCTTCTACTTTTCGTGGTGAAGAAGGTTCTTCATCAGCTTTTTCTTTGCCATTACCGCATTCTATTGGATCAAATAAAACAAAAAAAGTAAATAGAATGATTCCAATTTTAGAAAAATTCATCTAAAGTTTTTTAAAATTAAAATGGCTAATGTTTATTAGCTTAGATTATGAGATTATTAAAAGAAAATTTCTAAAATTTGGATGTTCCTGAAGAAACTTGGTAGACTAAAGCAGCCGGGCTATAGCTATTTCTCTCCTTTAGCTAGTGCAAAAGGTTATTCGGCGGCTTGGAGCGAACAGCATCTTCAGTAGACCGGACTGATGTGTTAGCCATTACACCACGCCGCCTACTGCACACACATAGGAATTAAATAGCTATATGCTTTACATTATACTACTGTATTAATCATCATTTCACCTGTCTCAAAATCACAAGCAATAGCATCACAAATTGTCTGTTCATCAATTCTAGCGAATTCTTCCAAATTAGCCAATTCATTAAATTCTTCCTCCAAAACCATTTCCCCCTTTTTATTTTTCTTTTTATTCTTTTTCTTATTTTTCTTTTTTATTTCCTTTCCGTTTTGCTGTTTTGTGGCCTTCTTTTGTTGCAAACTTTCTTGTTGTAATTTTAATTGTAATTGTTGTTCAGTCAATTCTTCCTCGTTGTTTTGTTCATTTTCTTCGATTTGTTCTGGACTAGCCTTTACTTCAACTTGTGAAACTCCTTTTAGTTTAAACTCGGAATTGTCTGGAGTTGTTTGGGGTTTGTTTGGAATAACTGAAAATTTTATCATTTGATATAAGGCTATATTGGATATATAGATCTTATATGATATAATTTCACACAAGTGATTGGAAACTTGTACTAGGTTCGTACTCGTACATCGTAATTAGTGGATAATCACAAAAATGGAATTATTCAAAGTATGAGTACGATCAATTTTTAAATTACCAATCACTTCCACACATTTGGATTTTCGAAGATTTTTTTCATTTTCTGAGTTCCTAAGCCTTTTTATATACTGAAACAGACCCGGCTTGAAGATTTAAAGGGTTGGTCTTGACAGGGTTAAGATTCTGGTCCGTTTTATAATATTAAATTCAATTACACTAGAACACACAAAATAAATGATCAAATCAAGGTATTCTTGATGAGAGATTGAAGCATTAATTAAGCAAGGTATCGAGAAGTAATGAAAGATACCGTTAGAAACTTGTGCCTTATCAAGTTGGTAAAACCCGTTTTGTTTTTGGGGAGAATTTTGTTGTTGGGTAGGAATCGGTAGCCTTTGTTGTTGCGTTGTTATAGCTGTCTTGTTATGTTTTCCTTTCTTTTTAACCGATTTTCTTGATGGGTCTAATAATGGTTGTTGTTGTGGATTAACGACAGATGAATGTTCTATGCTTGGTGGGAAGTCTAATTGCTGGGATATGTCCTGGAAATTAAAGAACATTTAATTCTTTGAAGCCAAATCCCTTAAGTTCATCTCATAAATGATATGCGGGTTGGGAAAAAGTCGGGCCGGATTTCAGAGATTTCGGATAACCCAATCCGCGTGTCTGATAACCCATTCTATTCCTTCAATGTATCCAAAAAGGAAAAAACGGTAGTGAAATTCGAGTGATTTAGCAGTGGTTTCTCAAGATCCGTAATTCAGTTAATCGTTTCACATTGTGATTTGGCTTTTGTATTTCCGATAGTGATCCCAATACAAATAATTTTAATTAGAATTATTTTAAAGCATTGATCCTGAACTCCTATAACTTTCCCAGTTCTATCTCGAATTCAAAAATTCACATTATAAAATAAATTTAAAATAAAATAAATTTAAACATATAAAAAATTCTAAAAATTAAAAAGAAAGAGTAAATGAATTTGCGCTGCTTGCCCAGTCAATTTAAATGCGCGATGAGCAGCTTGACTGTCAATTAAAATGCGCGCGTATATGGATTAGGATTTCACTCATTTAGAGTGATGGGCCTCTAAAATTTTAATTTTTTTCTCTAAAAATTATTGCAAAATTTTGCCCTATGTATTTTTATTTTAGCCGACAGGGCGCATATACAAGTCATATGTGGGCAGCTATAAATATTTCATAATAATATAATTTTTAAAAAAACAAGATAAAAAAGTTTTATTATACTGTAAATCTCTTTAATAATTTAATTTTCGTTTAAAAATTCAAAATCTTTAGTTTTAATTTAGCTTTTCGGAGCTTGCCTTTCGTTTTTCGGAGTATATGTATACATATGTACATTTTCGGAGCTTACCTTAAGTCTGTGGGAAGTGGGGACTAGAATCCTCTTGGATGGGCTTGACTTCCGGACTCCGGCCTTCCTTTTTAGATTGAAGCGCGTTGGGCTTTGCCCTTCATTATTGCTGGGCCGCGTTGCCCCTTCTGCCCTCTCCTTCCTTTTTAGATGGGCGCGCGTCGGTCCTGCCCTTCATTATTAATGGGCCGCGCCCTCGCCCTTCCACTAACAAATAAGACCTCTTTTAGATGGGCGCGCGTCGAGGCATCTTCACTCGCCCTTCCTTTAGGTAATGCAATTTATAATAGTTAGAGAAGCAAATACACGTAAATCTAATATAGAATTCATTGATTGTGGAGTTGTTACACGTATTTATCACATGTATTCATTGAGTTTAGATGTTTTATTGAAAATTAATTTTAAATTTAGATGTTGAATTTAAATATGTATCGACTTACGGTGAGTCCGATACTAACAGAAACACTTGAATAACTAACAAGGTTTATCACGAAGGTAATAATATATACAACAGAATCTATATCCCTCTTAATCCCCCAAATCCCTCTTTATCCACCCAAATCCCGCGTAATCCCTTGATATCCCCCTTAATCGCTAACGATAACCTCTTAAATATCCAAATCCGAAAAAAGTGGCTCCTCAGATGGGGCCAAAATTTTAAAGGCCCGGAGTCGGAGCCAATTTTGAAAAAAGTCGGCGCTAAAAAATGTTCTCGAAGAGATCAGTTTTCTGTTGAGCAGTATTTAAAAGTTCAAAAGATTGCGTCTAATAGGCCAAAATACAAAAGAACTATTATTTTTTCTTTTTAATTTTGACGAATAATTATTTTGGATGTTTAGAAAATGTTTTAACACGTCGATAAAATTATTGAAAATTCTCGACAACCGATCCTGAGTCCTTAGGTCACTTCTCGAGCCGGCTCCCGTTTCTCGATTACCGAGTTTTTTCTTCTTTTTATCTTCTATTGTTTAAGTTTAACAATATTGAATTTTTTAAATTTTCCATAATTAATTTCTCCATATTCTTCCCAGTTTCCGGAACTGGGACCGATGAAATTCAAAAAGCAGTTCTAGAACTGGAACCGGTTCCAGAGAAATTTTGGAACTTTTGTATAAACTCAAACATTTTTAAACATTTTTTTTCAAATTTTTTTATTCTTGTTTTTAAAAGAAAAATATATAATTTTGTTTTGTTTGTTTCACTGGAGTAAAAAAAGAATTGTTTTTTAGGAATGGGAAAGGAAGGAAAAAACATGCAAGCATGCATTAATAATTTTGAAAGTTTTTAAAGTTAACAAATCACGCGGGAGGTTTAAAAAATATAATAAAGAATTGTGGAAAGGTTTATCCTTCTTTTTAAAATTTCTTTTAAATTTTTTTAAATTCAAACTCAGAAACCTATCGGCAAATAGAAAACGTGAGTTCATAAAATAACCCAAAAATTTCCGAAAATCTTGGAATTTAACATGGATACAGTACTTTATTTTCTTAACGACCCTCTGTGAAAGCTTCAGGATTTTTAATTTTGTATTTCAAAACATGGTCAAAATTTGAGTAAAATGCCTATTTTACTCAAGTTTTGACCACTAATTTGATTATATCCTTGCAGAATTATTTTTCGATTATGGAGAAATTATTACGATTTTTTATACACGAATCCTAACAAAAAATTTTTTTAACATAAAAAATTTAAAAAAATTTTAAAAAGAAAGATAAACATGCCAAATATATAAAAATAATCATAATAACATTTAACTAGAAGATGTCTAATATAATTTTAATATAAATTGGAAAAAACACTAATCGCGATTATCTAAATTTGTTTAAATTAAAGTTGAAAAAAATTTGCTTAATATGAAATAGTTAAAATATAATTTGTATAAAACTAGCCATGTCGATGAATAATTAATTTGAAAAATTATTATAATACAAATATTATATAGAAAACTACAAAACTTGTTTCTATAGAATCTTGTTGGGTTTGTGTTTGCTGATAATATCAGCTCAACAACCGATCAGTGATGTGGGGAAGACCGCTTTACTGATAACGGCTTTGTACCCGAGAAATACGTTTGGTTCGGAGATAACAATTGAGATAACAACATTTCTGTTGTTTTTGAGCAAACAAACAACATTTCTGTTGTCGGTTGAGATAACAATATTTCTGTAATTACATCCAACAGAATGTAAATCTCTAGAATACAAGCTTCGCTCTTTTTTACTACAAAAGAATTGATTAAAATTCCAATAAAAATAGATATATATTTTAAATTTACGAATCTTTATAACACCGGATAAACTGTGGAATATTCAAGGGGAAGAAAATGAAAGCAGATTAATAACAGAAATAGAGCAAATTTAAAATTATCTAATCAAATTTATTAATTTTCAAATGTTTATTTACACATTTGTGCCATCGGGATGTCCGCATAAATGAAAAAGAATGTGGTAATTAATTAAAAATAGAAGAATGAGGCTAGGAAATTTAATACTATTGATTCAAAAAAAATTTTTTTTATTTTCCTAGCCTTTTAAATATAAATAATGATTGTAACGATCAAAATGTTCGAACCATAATTATATAGTAGAGAAGATGTCCACGGAAACATTCCAAAACCAGTGCGAATAAGGTTTAGTTTAAGAGGTTTAAGAAGGAAGTTTAGAAGATCTTAGTTTAAGACTCATGTGGAGTCTTGAAATTCTTTATTATATTTGGAGAATGGATTACGACGGGAAAAAGACATATCTCAAAACCTATCGATCTCACTAATGCAGATTTTTTAGAAATCTCGTTTCGCTTCGTTCTCTACTATATTCCAATTTTAGTGTAAATTTTAGTGTAAAGCGCGGAGGTTCTGAAATTCGTTTCATGCTTATTTTAATTAATCAAATATTATATATGGAGTAAATGAAAGTTTTGAAGAATGAGGAAACACGTTAAAAACAAAAAATATTTTTAACGTTTAACAAACAAAAATTTTTTGAGGTGTGGAATTGAAAGAGCCGAGTGTTTTGCATTTTATTTGGATAAAGTTCTCTCAAAAGTGGTAGATGATTAAATAAAAATAATTATTAAAGGAAGGAACGGCAGCTTTCTGGTAAAAATAATAACGGGCTTTGTTAAATAAAAATAAAATTTAAAATGCCAAAAGAATCTCTCCAATATTTAAAAAATAAAGACTCGGCCTTTAAAACGCAATAAATTTAAAATCAAACATGGACGTCATGATGGGTTCTAGAACATTAAGAGGAAACTAAAATGAGAGGAGACTATGAGCGATAGCGCTTAACATATACTCCCAGGAGGTCGCCCGAATCAAAAAATTTTGTTCCTGCCCGAGTCAAAAAATCTTTCTCTTACTCTAAATCATCTTTTCTCCAAGTCTTAATAAAATCAAATATGATTTTATTAAAAAATTTTCTTTTGGCATTTTTAGTAACAAAAAAACAACATAAAAATAAAAAGGTGGAATATTTCAAGGAAATCAAACAACAAAAAATAATAATTTTTGGCATTCTGTATTAACAAAATCGGTAAACAATTAACAATTCAGGAATAATATGGTGCAAATTTTGTGTTAAAGTGCCTCAAAAACTTAAAAATTTCGTCACAGAACGTTTTTCCCTAAAAATCATAACGCCAAAACAACGCCAACTTTCAAAAAATTAAACAGCCTGCCAATATTTGGATTCACTCCATTTGTATTTCCTCATCTCTCAATTCCTCCTCGTCATCCTCTTCCCCCTCTTCATCATCCCCTTCTTCCTCTTCGTCATCTTCCTCTTCCGCTGCCTCAGCGGCAAGTGTTGACACTGTCCCACGCATCATTGGACTGTCTGTGTTGCTGCTACAGGTGCCCGAACTGCTTGAAGACGCGGCAGAGGTACGCCTTCGAGCGTCTCCATTGATTACGGAACTATTTGAATTGTGTTGTGTAAACGTTAGAAAAGTTAAAAGAATGTCATGTTCAATAGTGTTAAAGTTTGGTTGTTGTTGTTGATATTCAACAAATGCTTGGACCAAGTTGGAAATGTGTGAAGCTATTTTCTGCAAAAATTTTTGTTTTATTAATGTATTATTAAAAAAATAATTTATATTAAACAAAAGTTCTCAGAAAATAATTCTAATAAAATCTAATCATTATAAGGGGACATAAGTTGAGTCATACATATCAGCTCAATGGTATCACCCTCTAATAGTCTGAGAAACATTTTAATATCATTCGATAGAGAATTTAATGGGCTACAAAATTATATAAAATCATCAAAATTTTGAATGACTGATAATAGAGTTAAGGCTTGTAAACTAGCGAAAGTAGGCATTTTCTGAGATTTGATGAATTTTAAGTACTTAGATTTTCTTTGCAGTAAATTTAATTGTCTATCGAATGCTTTAAAAATTTCAAGAATCTGTTCATCCGTTAAAAAGTTATAGTCCAAAAACTAACCCCCACTCATAAATAATTTCGCTCAAATCCCTTACCGTAATATTCGTAACAAGCATTAACAATCTTCCAAAACGTCCAATTGCCAACTGCATTTGTGGACATTGATCTACCAAATGCAGAAAGAGGGCATTCTGAACTGAATCTCGAGCAACATTAAGCAAACGTATTGTCTCTCTCCCCAGCCCTGGAGTGTGAGGTTCGAGAGCGATGATAGCCTTTAAAGTAACATATTCTACTTCGCTAAGAGAAAGTTGTTCAAGAGATGGCTGCTGAAATTTAAAAAAAAATTGATGGTAAAAGGCAAACAGATCCTTCAATCATATGGAAATTTTCCCTATTGAACATACTCAACGTAGATACCTAGTCAAGCATAAAGCTCAACTTACAAAAATAATCGAATTCAAAAAAGAAACTCAACTTGTCTCTGCGAATTATATATAGGTATATAATAATCTAATTAAAATAACATATACTTTGCAAATAAAAAACTTATGCTAATTGTAGTAGTATGCAGGTCCTATATATTTCTCTACCGAATTTTCGGTTTTGTTCGTTCGTTTCGTTAACTCCCTTAATAATCCTTAACCAAGCCTAATGGCCCCGGTAATATTCAAAAATCCAAAAACGAACCAAAGTATTTAGCCATTCAGCCCGAATAGTCTCCAATCTCCATCGAAGCATTGGAGGACACATTGCCCCCTTTCTAGGCAAAAGTAAATCCAAAGCAGTGTGTGCATCAATGAATAATCCATTGGGTAACAAAATGTGTTCACTTTGATGTGCAAAAGCACTTTGACAGGCTACCGCAAAGACCGTGAAGGGTAACAAAGTGCCTCGTAGGAGAGACAACTGAAAAAAGGAAAAAATTAAAGCCGGAACAACTTATAAAATTTTCAAGGAAGGGATGACTCTGTCACATCTATTCATACTACAATTCAGAAAATGAAACCAAAATTAAGCTCGGGTCTCAATTTGAGCCCAGATATTGTCTCATAATTGTAACAAGAATGTAGGAGACCAGCTTATTTTTGTTCTCATCAATTCTGGGATACTTCTTGCAACCCAAAAATTTTCGAAAATTTTTGGACCATTTCTGATTTGCAAAATAATTTTCACAAAAAATTTCTCACCCTTTCCACTTGTGCCAAATCAGCAATAGGTTTAAGTGTATTTGCATAGTCTATAGCTAGCAACAATTGTCGACGCAAAGCATAACGTAATTCTGTCCATTCTGAGAGTGATCGTGTACCAGAATAATTTAACTAGAAAAAAATAATTATTTGTAACATATATATTAGTTCATTTATATATTGTAATAATAATTTCACTAATGTGACAAGTGAATTTGTTAAACATTCTGTCCAAAATATTTTTGAAAGTCGGGAAATTTGTTCCTGACTAAATTAATTTTTGCCCAAAAGTCACTAAAAAAATGGTCAAGTCACTATATATTCTGATCATCACGATCTAACAAGTTTGGACAAGGTTATGACTCCCGCCTATGTTTTTCGATGTTCGGGGACATATCTCGGTCCACAGGCATCTCCGAAAAAAAGAGTGGCACCATTTCACTCAGCTCGTCGAGACAAATCGAATGGTATGGTTCTTATATCGAAACCATTCCACAGGTATACTATACTATATCCAAGATTTTTTAAAATTATTTTTTAGTTTTCTCCCCAAAATCCCTCCTAATTTTTACTTAAATTTCCCTCAAAATTTTTTCTTTTTTTTCTTTTTTTTCACGCGGTTATTCTCATCTATGTACTTTTATAAAATTTGTACTATTTATTTACATTTTTATTTTTAAATTTCCGCCAAACGGACTTTAGTCTTTTCCCGTCGACCAACGATCTATTTTTTCTTATTTTATTATTTATTTACACCCTCGCGACATTTGCGAACACGACAATTGCGGCGTTTCTGTTTAGTAATAGTCATGGGTCGTATTTCATGGGCAGAAATATTAAAGAGGATTACAAAATTTTTATCAGTGACAAGATATCAGAAATAAAATTTTCCTTTAAATTTTAAAATTTATTTTTGCCTAAGACCGCAATTTTCGGTGCGCAAATGTCGCGTCTTGATTTTCACGCCAACGCTCTTTTTCCTTTTTTTTAATGGCACAACGACCAAAAAGAAATTTTTTTGACGGAGACAAGACCCAATTTGGCAGACACTCAAAAACATTTTTTTCTCTTTTTATTTTGTCCTAATAGAAAAAGAGAAGGGAAAAAATAGACATTCACTCTGTACTTTCTTTTACACATTTCCGCCAGCTGGGTGTCACGAGGAATTTTTGTTCTTTGTCAACAAGTTGGTCTCTTATACCCTAGAGATCACTTTTGGACTATTTGAGCTATTTTTGGGTGTATGATTATAAGAAAAAGTTTCAAAAAATATTTTTTGAAAATTTAAATTAGCATAATATTAAATATTATATTTACGTTTTTATTTAAATAATTGTGTAAAAGACTTTACAAGATATGTCAGGTTGTGGCACATTCATTATTTTTGAAAGCTAAGCAAAAATAGCTCGGCTACTATAGTGTGTTTATACTTATTATTAAGTCCTAAGACATCCACTTTTTTAATTCGATACTTTATTACCAACTTTAAAAAATCACCCTCACCTCAGTTCGATCAGCAATAAGTTTGGGTTGTTGTAAAGCAGCCAACATTTGATCCATTTCACTCAAATTCCCAGCTCTAATAGCCAAATCAAATTCTTTACGCATTCTTTCATCATCTTCCAATTCTTGTTTGTTTTTAGGAGACAAATTGAGTAGTGGAGATTGTTGTCCTTGTTGTTGTTGTTCTGATATACAAACAATACGCTCAATCTCTCGAAGCGTCTAAAATATTTTTTAATTGAACAGTTTTATAAAATCGTGTTCAGATTTCATAGAATGATACAAATTGAATTTGGATCTTGAGGCTATTCTATAATAAGGTGTTATCAACTAAACATCTTCTAATCAAATCACGCTTAAACAAAACTCCCTCTAGAATTAGTCAAGTTGTAACCTTGACTTGCAAAAATATAGGAGTCTTCCTATCCGTAACAAATGTATTAATGGCTTTATATTAACAAACTTATATTCAAAGCAAACAAAATTAATTAACATTAAGTAAACCATTCTGGTTAATAATGCAAACAAAATAAGCTTGGATGAAATTTGTAACCCACCCAAAGCATTACCAAATTTATTTCAAAATTTAGTCTATGTTTACGACATGACTTACAAAAATACACTTTCCATAACACGGAACCTAAATAGTTGCATCTCTAATTTAAAAACATTTAAATAAAGCCAAACTCAGTTAATTAATATTAAGTAAATCTTAGTTGGAGCCTTATTGTAGAATATGTATTGTATTTACTTGAAGAACATTTAGTCCCTTTAAATAATATTAACATAATTTAATTAATATTAAGTAAATTAATCCTCTTTTTACATTAACCAATAAAATTTTCCGCACAACAATTAATTTCAAATTTCCCACCTGTATAATCAAAGCCTTCTCCTGACTCATTTGTTCAAATTCTGGAGACGAAGCCCCTCCATTTCCATTAACTACACTCGCACTTTCAGATATACGTTGTAATTGTTGTTGGTCATGATCTCTTTGGGAACGCCTAATTTCCTCTGCTAAAGAGCGAAGGTCATTTATTGTGTTGGCTCGTCGTCTAGCTAGAGGGTCGTTTTGCATTGCTTAATTTATATTATTGAGAAAGTGCATAATAAGAGGATAAAGGGGAATACTAAAAATTTGGGCTAGAACAGAGTCAGGTCATAGGAACGGTTCTCGGCACTATAACGTGGAACAGTTTTATAAAATCTGGTTTTTATGTTTACATTACGAAGTTTTAAGCCAGAAACCCCAGCTTCGGTTTTACAAAATATTTTTCAAGTTATAGCCGATGAACCTAAAGGAAGCGACATTTTTGGTCATAATTTTTGTAAATTTTGCATAATATGAATTATTTACATTAGCAATGTTTATTAATTTTTATAAGTAAACTACGAAAAGGTTCACTGACCTCAGGAATAAAGAATATTTTTGTAAGCCATTTTATAATGGCTAAAACAAATTTCTTTTATTATCGGCTCGAGTTCTGAAATCCTTGTCATAAAATTGAAAAATTTACCATTATTTTGGCAAAAATCCTCGTCAGTAATTAATTGATTTAATTCTCCAGCCACAGAAGTATTTGTTGATTGAGATTTTATAGTTAAAGTACCCCCAGACGTAGTTCCATCAAAATAACCTCCGTTTGAATAAAGAGAGGAGGTACCCAAAGTGTGGGAAGAACGTCGAGGATTTCGTTGTTTTCCAGTCTTGTCGCGGTCTGGACGGATTGCTTCTGGTTCCATACCGACGGTTAAACATTTTTGGAAACGGCAAGCACGGCAAATGTTGCGGCCGACTGAAAAAATTTTTTTATTTTTATATTAAGCGAAGGTCTTGAAGGTATTTTAAAATTGCCATTTTCGAATCATGGATGTTATAAAGGGTCATAAAAACGACTTTATATAGTGACGAATTTTTTATCCTCGGTAAAAAAAATATGATCAAAATTTTTTAGCAGTTTTGCACAATAGCACCTATTTCATTTGATTTTTATTAAAAAATCAGTTGTTAAATATTCTGTATTAACCTTAACAACAACAGTTTGTATTTTTGAAAGCCATTCCCTAATGGTTAAAATTATAAGATTCATATAATGAACATTCGAGCTTCATATGAATAAAAATTTCGGTCACTTTATAGATCAGTTTGTCGTAAAATTTCAAATTTGTCGTAAAATTTGATTTTACCTTTATCAATTTGACATTTTTCTTCATATCGACAATTGTACTGTTTATTAGCCCGCACAGTTCTACGAAAAAACCCTTTACAACCAAAACAAGTGGAAGCACCGTAGTGGCGACCAGAAGCTTCGTCGCCACAAACATTGCTTAAAAATTAAAACATTTTGATTTTAGATATTTAACAAAATAAAAGTTTTTTTAGTTTTGAATAATAAGTATGTTTTTTCTTTTAGAAATCTTTGTATTTTGGATTTATATAGAGTTTCAGGCTAAGAGAAATTCTAATAAAAGGCATAAATTAAAGCAATGTATTTTACCGTGTCACGACACTTGCAGATATGAATTTGCAGACCCGACACTTGCAGACCCGACTTTTGCAGATACCGACACTTTTTACTTGCAGATCAGACATTTGCAGATCCGACTTTTGCAGATTAGACCCATTTCGTTCTCTTCTTTACCTTACCTATACACCATGGAGTGTTTGCTGCTGCGGAGGAATCCTGGACTGCCCATCTCATCGATGATAGGAATAGGATCATGTTACGAGCCCAGAGCCCAGCGACCGTTGACTCCCCGCGAGGCGCGTGCCGCAAAACCCCGCGCGAAGCGCGGGGTTTTGCACAAGCGCCTCGTCAACGCTCCATAGGTCTACGTTGAA
Source organism: Meloidogyne arenaria (assembly GCA_036172955.1). Taxonomy (NCBI): domain Eukaryota; kingdom Metazoa; phylum Nematoda; class Chromadorea; order Rhabditida; family Meloidogynidae; genus Meloidogyne; species Meloidogyne arenaria. Next base: position 3,916,441 of record JARQAB010000027.1, read on the forward strand.
CATTTTGAACCTCCGGAAAAAAGAGAATCTCCGGAAAAAAGAGTGGTGCCGTTCAACTCAGCTCGTCGAGACGAATTGGTATGGGTCTTATATCAAAACCTTTCCACCGGTATATCCTTTGATTTTTTAAGATTTTTAAATTTTTTTAAAATTTCTATATCTGCAAAAGTCGGATCTGCAAATGTCTGATCTGCAAGTGTCATATCTGCATGTGTCGGTATCTGCAAATGTCGATCTGCTAAAGTCGTCTGCAAATGTCATATCTGCAAGTGTCGTATGACCGTATTTTACACAATATTTAATTTATCAAATAACTATTTTATAAAGTCTGTCAGTGCCTGTAAGTGATGGTCGGTCTCGAAGCCATTGCAAGATATTTTTGTAAGTCGTAATTATTTCGACTAATATTATCGTTTAGATACATTCGTGTCAGTGAATTTTCGGACTGATACATTGTGTATTCGTGTCAGGGCAAAAAAATTTATGTCTTAAGATTGATAAACCAACCAAACATTAATTTCCATAGGTTGTCCATTAGTTGGAGTATCAGCAGAAGAATTACTACTTTGTTGTTGTCCTCCATAGAGTTCCAAACACCCCTCAGATTTATTTGAATTCAATTTAGCGGCCAGAGTGAATTTTCCTATTTGAAAGTGTGGAGGGTCACCATTTCCATTAATAAAAGGTTTTGGGTTTGTTGTGGAAGATACCATTGGGGTGGGTGTGGTGCTTCGAGAAGAGGAACATGGTGAACTGGAAATTGAAGAAATTTTTAATGGTATGTTGTCTAAAAGTCTTAAAATTATATGAGGAAATAATTTTTGCTGTAAATCCAAAAATAATCAAATTAACTGAATAAGCAAATTAACAAAGTGCATAATATCGCATATTTCATTAAGATTATAATTAAAATAAAAAATTATAGGCAAACGGTAACGCTACACCCGAATCCCCTGGTTATATTTTTGTAAGCTGAACTTTTTTGTTTAGCTAAATTATGAATCGCTAAAAAATCTTTTTGGATTTTTTGGTTTAAGACATTGCGTCTAGTCAACTATACATAAACTAGCAAGCGTTTTCAGCTTGCTTACAAAAATAACGTGATCGCCGCATGGTCTTCTTATATTATTCAATTTGGTAAACTATTTATGATAGTTTAATAAAATATTAGATATTATGCAAAGGTATTTTTTGTATGTTTATTTGGGCAATCTCATAAATAAGGCCCACGCTATTTGATACACGCTGTAGCTGTATGAGGAATATTGGAGTATACCCTTAATACCTCTCTAGTTTTGGGAAAATCTTAAAGATGGTGCAGCTTTTAGTCTAAAAATCTCTATAATTTAAATACCTTTGTTGATTAAAAATTTCTTGTTGGTTATATCTCCCTCCATCATCCAACAATGTTGGTTTGTTGTATTTATTAGACAAGCCATTAATTAGAGGGTTATTAGAATTATTGTTTGTTGTTTCTATATTTGTAGCTGAGGAAGTAGAAAACGTTTTTTGTTGAATTTGGGAATTTTCTATTTTTGGGGCATTTTGTCCCAAGGAAGATGAAGATGTTTGTTGTGGGAGAGCACTCACAAAGTTTTGCTAGAAAATTTTGGAAAAATTAGAATACATTTATTTAATATAATAAATTGATTATAACACGAGATTAGACCTTAATGTTAAATAACATAACGCCGGAAGCTTATGTCCGATTTTTGAGCTAATAATGCAAAATAGCGATTATTACATTTATGCATTAATAAAATTACTAGCTGCTTTAGGTAAATATCTGGAGGATATTGACCAAATAGTTATTTTTGAAAGTCAAGTATAATTAAATACTTTGGCTAAAAATTTTCTGTTTTGAGTGAGTTTACGGCTCGTAGGCAGAAATTACTAAATCGACTCAGATTTTTTCATTTATCTTCACAAACGCAATAAGGACAAATTCATATCATAGAAGGTATCTATAACAACCTGGACCGGCAGAGAAACGATATGTAATTGTATTTAGCAAAATGTAATAATATTTAGATAAATTTAGCCAAAGCATTACCGCTTGGCTTACAAAAATAACTTACTTCAAGAAAAAAATGGCGAGTGCATCTCTTTCATTTATTATTAAATTTAATTGGAATATCTGATATTATTCAAATTGATTTATATAATTTTTTGATTAAAACCCTAACCCTGAAAACCCCGTCTCTAAATACAAAATTAAATTTTATTTTACCAAAATAGTATTAGCAGCAATAACAGCATTCGATTGAGACGACTGTAAAGCATACAATAAAGAATTGGCTGTAGATGCCAAATCTGCTAGAGAATGTGGAGGGGCTGTGGAATTAGAAGTTGGTGGAGGGGGTGGGGGAGAACCAAAAGCACTTAACATTCCCTCTTCCCTTCCAGAATTGTTTGAAGTTAAAGAAGTTGGAGGAGGATTGTCGTTTAAAGTGTGTCTGTGTTGTTGTTGTCGATGGCCTCCAAAAGCTTCGCCCAAGGAAAACATTTTTTGAAGAATTAGTTTGAAGTTTGGAAGATTTTTGAATTTCTCTAGTTAATGAAATGTGTTGTTTATTTTTAGGTATTTTTGCTGTTGAAGAGAAAGGCAAAAGAATAAATTTTTAGATTTTATTTCTGAAGGATATTGAACTGAAAGATTTTAATGAGATAATCAAAGTCTTTATTTACACAATATCATTTAATTCAATTATCTTTTATAAAAATAAAATTGATAGACAGGAGAGTTTAATTTGTTTTGCCCGTTGTGTTTTATTTTTGCAAGTCAAACTAATGTTTGACTAAAAATGACTTGTCTGTCTGTATTTAATTTTTTTAAATTTAGATTGAGGATAGTGAAGTGAAAAAATAAAAATTAATTTTAACTTTGGCAATATTAATCTGCCTTTATGTAATACAGGGTTTTCAAAAATATACACTTTGGGTTTTATCATTTCTAAAATTAGGAAAAATCTACAAAAATTCAAGAGAAAATTGAAAAAGAATTAGGCCAATAATTCATTTCAGTGTCGAGATCTTGTTACCCTGAAAATCAACGTAAACAGGGTTTCAACTTTAAAAAACTTAAAAAACTTCAACTTTTTCCTAATGTTAGAAATAATAAAATCCAAGTGCGGCTATACTTTTGAACATTAACCAATTTTATTGGAAATTCGACGACTAATGGTTTAAATTTTGTTTTTATTAATTATTTATAAAGCTAAGTCTGACTAAAAATTCTACAGCTTTTTATGGATCAGCTTATAATTTCATTTATTGCTTGCCTGTGATGAGTTATGTTAGTCTTAATCATTAATGTTAAAAATTAGTGTAATAAAATTAATTTACATAATATTAATTAATTCAATTATATGTACGTTAATGAAAAATTGATGGAAAAAACGAATATAATTGGTGAGATCCTGGGCCCTTATTTTTGAAAGTCTAGCTTATTATGCTTCGGATAAAATAAGACTTTTAAGGATAAAAGAGAAAAAATTTTTTCTATTATTTTAAATAAATAAAGTGATTTTTAATTCTTGAAAATCCTTCAAATAAATTTGAATATATGACAAATTATGAGTAAATAGAGCTAAACATTATAAAATCCACAGTATAATAAAAAATTAAATATTAAGTAAAGGATTATCCCCAACATTTTAAATTAAGTGGTCACATGTTGGCGATTTTTTAGATTTTTTTCCTGTTTACAATTTAATATTTTTTAATAAAAAATATAAATTTCCGGCTTTTAAACTGCAAAAAAATAATTTTTAATTTATGGCATTTACTAGCGCTTCTAGAAAGATTATATTAAAGAAAAAAGTGTTTATTTCCACAGGCCAACAAGCAAAGGGCAAATAACAAGTAAAAACGTGACTTTTTGTCATCAACAAAATTTAAAAAGGAGGAATAATAATAAAAATGTAAATGTGTGAAATAAATAAGGAGGAAGAAAAGAGAAGAAAAATTTTTTTAAAGTTGAAAAAAGCAAAAATCGTCACGCCGTTGGAGAGGCGAGAACCTAAGTCAGTAAATCTGTGATAACTCGGTAATGGATGAACCTTTCCGAACAGTTTTTATATGGTTCGATAGAGAATTAAATTTGCTATAAAGTACAAGAGGAAACAAAATTATAGGTGCTCAAACAAAAAATTTAGGGTTGAAAAATAAGGGAAAATGTCTATTTTTGGAGATTTTTAAAGTGAAATTTTTTGTTTGTTCATCTAAACTTTTAAATTTTGTTGAACTTTAAAGCAAATTTAATTCCTTAACAGATTATTAATATGTTAAAAATGTATCTGAGTTGTAAATAAGTCCAAGAATCTAGTGAAACTTGATAATATGAGCCTGTCCGTAGCCTAGAATTTTCCAAAAATTAGTTGAATGCTTTTTGACACTGTTTTTATTGGTAAAATCTTTTAAAAACTATTTTTGGGTTTGAAAAGAATAATTTAGAAGCAATAAAAACTATGAAAACCAGTGTCAATCACCCAAAAAATAAAAGTAAGAGCTTATAGTAGCTTTGCTAAACTATTAGTATTCAATAGCGTTAGCGGAGCTACTCGTCGCTGTCTGAATAAAAGTTTTAAAATTAGTCTAAAGAAAAATTAAAAATAATATTAATACAATTCAGAAGCGTAAAAATTAGTTTGTATTTCAAAAAATATTTCAAAATTTTTCTTAACAGCCAAAAACAGACAGACAAATAACCCCCTCCATCGCTTTTAAAAATGCCGCTTAGCGTTAATAATCTTTGAATCCTTTTGCTCTCTTTCCTAGGATGGCCTTTAATTTTGATCATTTGAATGATCAGACTCTCGCTTCTTTTGGCTATAAAATTGCAATAAATACTTAAAATTGATAAAAAGCTAATAACCAAAGTTTTTCTTTGAAGTCGATTTTTAATCTTGTAAAGGGCAAAAAATTTTGCAAAAATAAAATTTAATAAACTAAAATAAGATCCTGCTATATTGCAAAAACATGAATTACTAAATATGTAAATTGAAATTTCTAGTAGCTCGTTAAATCAACTAAATGCTGAAGCGGTTAAAAAGCTCGTCAAAATCTCTAAATTTTAGAGAAGCTCTTTAAATCAAAGGGTAAAGCCAGCGGCTAAAAAGCTCGTAAATTGCAAGCTCTTTGAATCAAAGGGTCCATCGGATAGAATCTTGTGAGTCGCAAAATTTGCTAAAATATTTTCTTAATTTTTTAAATTAAATTTTAATAAAAATTAAAGAAATTGATAATAAAATATTGATTCAAAACAATAAATAATTGATTCATAATTCTACATCCCTAGTCTATAGAAAATCGTCTATCTGAATTAACTTAAGATAAGGCTATTAGAGTCTTGAAAGAAATTAACAGAGGATTAATTTGACTGAAAGAAAAATATTTTTCAAAAATTCTTTTACTTAAATTTAGAATAATTTATCATTCAATTTTAATAAATTCTTGGTGTTAAATTTTATTTTAAAAACGGGAAAATTTTATGAGAGGGGATGTGTTCTCGCGCGAGAGTTGTTAAATTTTTAGTCTCCTCCCCTCACGTTTTTTAAATACATTCCCGAGAATTTGGCCGAATAAGTTGTTAAAAAGTGCGAAATAAATTATAAAAAAAGAAGAGTTAAATATATAAGGAAAAGACTGCGAGGGATTGGAGAAGTTTGGGCGCGAAATAGTTTAGGCGCAACAACAACACTGAGGAAAAGGCAGATGAAACTTGGATCCTTGAAGTAATAGTGTTAACATGCCTTTCTAAAAATTTCATAATTTTAATTCAAAAAATCAGAGGGATAGACGAAAAAATTTTAAAAAAATAGATGTTTCACCCAATATTTAACCACAACCTTCGAAAAGATTGCTCAAAAATACTGAAATTATTAACAACATTAGATAACAGATTTACAGATACTTGACGAAAATTTCATAGCTCTAGATCCATTCCTGTTAAAGTTACAATCGTTTACGCCAAAACTCTGCTGCGCCCAAAAGTCTTTTCCCCGTATAATTACATTGGCAGCGCTTTCATTGTTCTTGCCCCCAATTTTTTAAACTTGAAGAGACTCTTCGCCCTCATTTTTCATTCAATTTAAAATAATTTAGAACTCTTGCCTTTGGCCCACTTTTGGCCTTTATTTGTTAAAATTAAAAAAAGGCAAAAAAGAAAATTTTAATTTTACAAAATTTACGACGTTTCGGCACTATTTTTAAACATCACGCTGAAATTTTAAAAAATTGGGGAAGAAAAAAAAATTAAAAAAAAATAAATAAAAGTTGTTAGTAAATAAATTATAGTGTGAAAAAATATAAAAAATAATTTTTAAATTTTGTTACAATTTTAAGAATGAAAATTGAAGTGCGTGAATTAATGAAGGGAACGAAAGAAAAAAAGTTTGTTATGGAAAAAATTAAAAGTTTAAAACCAAAAAGGTGTAGTAATATATAATTATTAGTTTTCTTTAGAAAAATACAATTGTAAAATAATTTAAAAATCGTAATTAAATTTATTTTAAGCGAAAAAAAAAACTATGTTGTTAGGGCAAGAACATATACAATAAGGCTATAGGGTAAAACCGTGTCCGGAAATTTGGGGAGTGGACACTTGGGGAGTGGACATTTGGGGAGTAGCCTAACGATAAAAATACAATAGAATATTAAATAGTTTTTCTTGTTTTGTATTTAAAAAAATAAATTAGGATGGGCTGTTATATTCTTTTTCGAATTTTTGACCCTAAATCCCACCAATGGTATTTGACCATTTCGAGCCCTATATCTCGACTCAAACTTGTTAAATCAAGCTAATTTTAGTGTCATTAGACTCAGCTTGAGGAGCTCTTTCGAATGAGGTTTCTTTAATATTCGAATTTTTCACCCCAAAATCAAACTTACTCCCCCCTATGGTTTTTAAATTTTCAAGAACTATAACTCGGTCCAGAATCATTTTCTGAAATTGTAATTGGTACGGTTCGACTCAGCTCGCCGAGACTAATCGAATGACATATGTCACGTCCCAAAATTTTTACCTCGGGTGAACTACACTATATCCATTTTTTAAATACAAAACAAGAAAAACTATTTAATATTCTATTGTATTTTTATCGTTAGGTTACTCCTCAAATGTCCACTCCCCAATTGACCGCTCACTCCCCATTTAACTACTCCCCAAATGTCCACTCCCCAAGTGTCCACTCCCCAAATCTCCGGGAGCCGGTAAAACGATGATTTTAGCCATCATAATACGGCTTACAAATATATTCTTATAATAAAGCGGAAAATTCTCTTTTTAAAGTTAAAAATTAATAAATATATTATTTTATAAATAGAATAATTGCTATTATGCAAAATCTTTCGATTTTTTGATTATAACCTGAAAAATAGTTGATAAAAAATTCATAAATTTTTGAAGGGGTTAGACAAGGATTTTAAAAAAATTTAAGAAAAATTTTATAAAATTAGGTTAAAAATCAGAATTTGTAAAAATTAGGATCACATTTGTAAAATTTATAGTCAGAATTGTTAAATTAAATATTAAGTAAAAATCAGAATTTTAGTATTAAATTTACAACAATTAAATTTAAAATTCAGAGAAGTAAAAATGCTTAAAATTAAAAAGATTAATGAAACAAAAATCAAAAATAAAGTGTTATTTAAATAAGGTGTCCTATCCAAAACTTGTGACGAAGATCATGCGAAAAACATTTTCAGAGAGAGAAATATTTTTTCCAAAAAAAATATTTTTATTTTTGCAAAAAATCGTCCAAAGCTTAAAACAAATTTTGAGAAAATGTGTGTCATAAAAGGCGGTATTTTCTAGTCAAAAAAGCTGTAAAGTGGGAGAGAAGGAAGGCTGGTTGATCAATTGCTTTTTAAAGTTTTTTACTAAGAAAGCGCCGCCAAGTAAATTAAAAGGAAAGGTAAGAACATAACAAATAACAAGAAAAAAAAATTTAAAAATAAATTGTTTATAAAAATGTGAAAATGACGCAAACATTTTTATTGTGTTTTTTCTTTAAACTTTGCGCGCGATAAACAAGGAATGAGATTACGTGAAATGAGGAAATTAAAATTTAGTTAAAAATAGAAAAGTGAGAGGTGTGGGTGAATTTAATGATATCCGATTGTAAATAGAAGAATTGAAACGTAGAAAGAAGAAAAATCAGAATTTGTAAAATTGGTTGAATAATTAAAAACAGAATTGTAAATTGAAATTACAAAATCAGAAATAAAGAAGAGGAAGATATCAGAATTATGTAAATTAATATCAGAATTATAATACTTGAAGTGTAAAAATTTACAATTGTATAATCAGAATTAAATAAATTTCAGAATTGTAAAATTATCAAAATTTAGAAAATCAGAATAGTCAGAATCAGAATTTGAGAAATGAGAGTTAACTGAAAATAAAAATTGTAAAAAATCAGAATTAAAAAACCAGAATATTTGTTTTCTTATATTGTAAAATTAATTGTAAAACAGAATATCAGAATTTAAGAAAGAAAGGGTTAACTGGAGATAAAAATTGTACAAATCAGAAAACAATAAAAACCAGAATTAATAAATCAGAATATTTATGTCTGTCTACGAAAAAACTACAATTGTAAAACCTTTTGTAAAACAGAATAAAAATCAGAACTGTAAAGCTTTAAATAAAAATAATATAAATTAAACCTTAAATGGCATATATTTATAATTTCCAACCTAATAATTAACAGAAAATAAATAGAAAAAAAAAGCAATAACCCCACACCCCTCCCATTTAATTCTACAACCTTGCAAAGACGGAAATTTGGTTAGAGATTAAATAAAAAACAAAAAAAGTGTTGGGAGAACTGCGCGATAATAAAAAAAACAAAAAAATACTCAAAAAAAGAAATCTTTGCTCTTTTTCGTTTAAAAATATTTTTTTCTATTTTTGGGGCAAAGATCGAGAAGAGAGCAAATTTTTGTTGTTTTTTATAAAAAAAGGTAAAAATAAGAAAATGATTAATTAAGTTGGAGAAATATTTTGTAATTTCCGGAAGGTTAAAAAAATACATAATATTAATTTATGTACTGACGTGTGAAAGATTTTATTTATAAATGCTTGGAATGCTTTTAAGGTTCAAAAATTAATATTTATTTAGTTATGATGTTATTTAATATCAGAAAATTAAAAAAATTAGGTGGATAATTTGAGAATTGGGAAAAATCAGAATTATAAAGACAGAATATTATTAAAATCAGAATTAGTTAAATCATATTTTTAAAATCAGAATTTTAAAAAGCATAAATGAAAATAATCAGAATTTTAGTAGAAATCAGAATTTTGAAATCAGAAATGGAAAAAATCAGAATTATAAAAAATCAGAATCGTAAAATCAAGAGTTTTACCATAAATCAGAATTTATTTAAAATCAGAAAAACATTTAAAAATCAGAATTTTAATTATCAGAATTCTGAAAAAATTAATTCTGAAGATGCTTAAACCTAATAGAAATTCAAACTCCCCATAGTTTGTAAAAATATTACATTATTTCATACTAAGCAAGTATTGCCTCATCCAAATTTTAAATTGAAACTTCAATGAAATTTAATTATTTTTTCTTTAAATTATAAAAAAAAAAAATTAATTTTTTATTTGTCCAGTCACCATCCCAATTTTTGCAATAAATTAAATAAAAATTAAAGGAAGGATTACTCCTCTCTGTAAAGCAAATAAATTTTTATTTTTTTATAAAAAGGGGGAAAATTCTCGAGTTTTTAATCTTTGTTCTCTTATTTTACAGAGGGAATTGGGCGAAGTATTTATTATAAGGAAAAGGTAGTTGTTGTAGTTAGTTTTAGTAATCGCTGGGCTCTGGCCAAAGAAAAAAATATAAAAAACGTAAAGGTTAGGGAGTAGGATGTTTGGGCGCGGAGCTATTTTTGGCGTGATCTTATCTATCTAAAGTTTACAATTTTGCTAAAATAACACTTAAGTTTATCCAACTTCTCAAAACCTTAGAATTTTTGGACACACTAACAACAAAAAGTAGTATGTTATTATGGCAAATATAACTATGGATGAAACGTTGATTTTAGCCATAATAAAATGGCTTACAAAAATATTTGTACTTGGCGAATTAACATCGTATTATACTCTTTAAAAATTAATAAATATAATAGTTTCTAAAATAAAATAATTGCTATTATGCAACTTTCCTTCGAAATTTTGAAAAAATGTCGATTAACCCTACCTTCTTTTGATTTTCGATAATCAGAAAAATATTTGATCACAAATTCTGAAATTTTTGAAGGGGCTAGTAAGTTTGTCAGGTTAAACAAAAATTTTGGAATTTCTAGGCGTCCTAAAAAACAAAACAGCGGTATTAAGGCAAGGACCCCTACAAGAAGACTGGGTTAAAACTTTAATTTTAGCCACAATAATATGACTTACAAAAATATCATAGCTACTTTAAAAAAGTTGTGTTAACTAAGTTTCTGTATACCATAAGAATTAATAATTGCTATAATAAAATAATTGCTATTATGCAAATTTTCTTAAAAATTTTGCCTAAACATGTCAAAAATGCTAATTTCATTTGCAGGGTTAAGGATGTCTAAAAATTCAAGAAAATTTTTATAAAATTGTGTCTTGCTAACTTTCAATATTTAACAGCGCGCCAAACCCGCCCAGCGCCAAAACAACCCCAACCTTAATGTTAGTGTTTGTGTGGTTGACGCCATCCCGCTTAAACAAAAAAAAATATAAAAATAAATGTAGTTGTATATATTTATTCTTTTATTACTTGAATACACCCACGGACTACGTAACCAACTAAAAATATGATGTTTAAAGCAAAAAGTGGATGTAAATAGAAGGATTAGAAATTAGTCTTTCTCTAGAGCAGTCCAAAGCCCACACAGTTAAGGGCCAACAATTTTTTTTTGTTTTTTTGTTGATTGGAAGGGAGTTGAAGCTTAGGAGAGAGAGAGGTAGAAAAATGGCCAAAGACCAAAACCAAAGATTAAAAAAAATTTTTTTTGAAATTTAAGAAAAGGGAAGGGGAAAGGTAAAGGAGGAAGAGGAGGGATGACACATATTTAAAAGGATTTTTTAAAGAAATTTAGAAAAAAAATTTCTTTTGGAATTCAGGAAATTTGATTCTAAAAATGGAAAGAGGTAATGATGATATAATGAAAGTAATGTTAAAGAAATTTTTGTATTTTTTTGTGTTTTGTTTGTATTTTCTTAAATAATTAGGTAAGCCATAAATCGAGCTATTTGCTTACATTTTATTTTCTAATTTTGCTCAAAGGGAATTATCAAAGAAAAATGCTTGACTTAAAAGCACAACGAAAAAAATTAGAAAATTTTGCATAATATTTAATTAATCAAATAAATCGTCAGAAATATTAGATGATAGATTTATTAGATATACATTGAGGAAGCGCGTTTTCACTTTATATTTTTGAAAGTCGAAAAGTTTTCGGCTAAAATTCTTTGGTTAATTGATCACAGCTCTTAAATTCATTAACATATCCTGAAGGATTAGTGGTATAACTGAAGGATTAGTGGTTTTAATCCTGTAAATTTTGTTGTCGAAAATTTTCAAAAAGTTTAAAAAATTTTAATTGTCGAAAAATTCATTGAAATGGAGAAAGTACATATATAAACATAATGGAAAGGTCCGATTTAAGAGGATAGCAAAAAAAATTAGCTGAACTCCCCACCCCCCCCCCCCCCACTCTCCCTTCTTGTTTCCCTATTGAACTATTTTGCTTAATATATAATCTATTATATGTCATTCGAAGAGCTCTTCGAGGCGGATCAAATATTACAAAGACCAGCAAGATTAGATGATACTCAACAAAATTATGAAGCTTAATCCTCTTTAGGAAAACTTTTTGTGCCGATGCAAGCGATTAAAATAAACGGTCATTAAAATAAACATTTAATTCAGATTACGTTGATTTTAGTTTCAACCGACTCAATTCGAAAAGCTCTTTCAAATGAAATATAATTTGTCATAAAAAAGAACAAATTAAAAAAATAGAAATGAAAAAATAGATGGGTGGGGCAGCCAAAGTAATAAAATTTTTTGGTGTTCAACGGAGTTTACACCATATTTAATTAATCAAATAAAGTATTAGGAATATTTTGAAAGTCGCATAATTATAAATATTTTGGGAGTCAAAATTATATTTTTGAAAGTTGGATGAGTTCCGACTAAAATTTTATACTGAATAAATGACAGCTTTCGAATTCAGTTACTGAATTCTGAGCGAATACAGTAATTGTCAGTCATGTTGAGTAATTTGAACAAAAGTTTGTGAAGGTATTATGACGGTTACACAATATTTAATTTATCAAATAAATTTTTATAAAAGTTTGATTTGTCAAAATGTAAGCGGTGTAAAAAAATCGTGATTTTTTATTTTTGAAAGCTGAACTGCTTCAGCTAAAATGCTTTGATTGATATAGACATTTGATTTTTAAATTCAGTGTTTTGTGGTTCATGAAATCGCTAACCGTTTTGCTATAGAGAAATAGCTGTGGGTTTTATAACTTAAAAATTTAGTTACGTCGGCGAAGCGTTTATTTTCATTTGGACGTGCGTCCATGAACGCCCATTTAAAGCTTGCGCCTTTAAAATTGTGCTATGTTTATTTTTTGCTTAGAGATTTACGTTAAATATATTTAGTTTCATTTGAAGCCTTTAGAAATTAGAAGGCCACCCTTCCTTTTAGATGGGCGCGCGTCGGGCCTTTGGTCCTCTCCTTTCATTTTAGAAGGGTGTTCGGCCCGCGTCCCTCCCCCCTCCCCTCCGTTGCTTTGAAAAAATTTCTCGAGAATCGTTGTGGATAATAAAGAATATATTTCCCTTCTTATGTCCAACGTATGAAAATTTTTTAAATTTTCTATTAGGGGCCTTATAAAATTTATATTTTCTATCGGTTCAAAAGAAAAAATTATAATTTATTTTCATTAAATTTTGAAAAGAAAACGAAAAAAAACAAAAAATGAAATTTAATTGAAATTTAATCTTTTTTGTATTTTAATTTTTAATTTTCTTAAAGAAAAATAAAAGAAAACTTTAAAAATTATATGGAAAGAGTTGTGGGCATTGTGAAATATAAAATAAATATTTACATTAAAAAATTGGTCTCGACTGGTCTTTGTTCAACGGACTTTGTGTGTGTGTTTTAAGGAGGGAGAGAGATCGCTCTTCCGTAAATAGTTGAAGAAATCATAAGAAGAAAAATGAAGAATAAAGTGGAAGAAATGAGTAATGTTTTAAAGGTGTATAGAAAAAAAATATTTTTTGGTAATAAAAAAAATTTTTCTAATAAATAAAATAATATATATTGTGTAGACAAAATGAATTGATCAAAATACTTGGGTAACTTGCATATTTTTTAGTTTAAAGAAAGATTGAGGTTTGATTGAGGTTTTGAAATCAAGTAGGGGGAACTAAGTTGGATGATCAGGATATTCCTAGAATACACAGAAATTCGGAAATTAGATGAGACTATTTCCAAACCTCTGTGTTGCATAATAATTTCGAATTAAGAATGATTGGAAAATGCAAAAAATTCGGAAATTTAAAAGGAAGCGTAAGATAAAAGGGGAACATTGACTCTGGGTTTAAGAAACTCTAAAGGGCAGTCCGCAATTGCGATTGTCTGGTTTTTTGGACTTGCGGACTGCAGCTGCGGAAAATTTTTTCATTTACGGACAGCTCTTTCCTCTAAGTTAGAAACAAAACCAGAGAGACCGAGAGTCTTTTTAAGATCTTCTTAGCCTTTCGCCTTACTTTCCGCAGTTTACAAAAAGACGGTCCCTAATCCAGACATTATTGTCTTTTAATATTTCTATCCGACAAAAATAAAAAAATAAGAAATGCAAAGAAAGTGAGAGGTAAATTATGCTATACTGACTATCGAGAGTGGAAAAAGTTTGTTTTGAAAATTTGTTTCCTCCTCTCAAATTTTTTTTATTTTATTTTTTGGATCTTGTGTGTTTGTCTAAGAAAAGAGAGAAAGAATAAAAACATTTTGGGTGTTCCAACTGATTTTTTGCAGGAACATAAGCTGAAGGGAACAAGGAAAGGAAATGTGTAAGGAACGTGGTAGTATGAATAGAACAAGCATAAAAATTTTTAGAAAATTTTTTTGCAAAGAAAAAGCAGCTTAGAGCAATTGTTAGTTTGTTATGCTTTTTAATCTGATAAATATATTCTGATCGCGATTTTACATATTTTTAATTTTTGTCTGACTATTGGTACCTAACATGAATGGGGCGAGCCACCCTTTTTACTTAGTATTAATTTTTATTTTAATTCTTTTATATTAATTAAATCTAAATCATACGTCAGAGATAATTTCGGACAGTGTTTAAGATATTTTTGCAAGCCAAAATTTCCTATTGTGGCTAAATAGTTAACCGCTAGTAAATTGACATTACCAGGGGTTTCCGCGGATTGCGGCTGTGTAAAATTTTTTTCAATTGCGGACACCCCCTTTTTTATTACACCCCTGGTTTTATTACACCCCCCACCCTTCTTTTACACCCCTGGTCATGACTCATTATATAACAAAACTTTTCCTAGGTTTTTTCGGATTGAAATTTAGTCAAGTATTCAGTTTAGGTCTCGAGTCATGTAAAATCCTTGATCTTAGTGAGCTCTACCCGGTACAAGTTAATTATATCCAGAAACTTGATTTATTGATGAACTTCTAGTAACCGGAAAATATTATATTTTCCGGAAGTCTACTTAGATTTAATATTATAAAATTTTTAATGGGTTGAGGTACAGTCTGTCAAGCTTCGGTTTAGGATAATTCCATGATGGTTCTATTCCATCTCCCATCTAATTAATTTTCAACGGTATGAAATTAATTCCAATCAAACCCAAAATTAAGATACGAGACTCTAATGTCCGCATCTCCCTACAGAGTCAAAAACCCATCAAGCAAAAATCACAGCTGATAAAAAATGAGAGGATTGAACCAAGTTCTTTTAGCAAAAATCAAAACAAAATTAGAAAAAAATGGAAGGAATTTAAGTAGGAGGTAGACAAAAAGTGAAAAATAAAGAAAAAAAAGTTGGGTCTGTCAAGAAAAAAATTTTTTATTTATTTTTTTCTTTTTGGATGAACTCTTGCACACGTTATTAAGCAGAAAAGAGTTGTGTTGTTTTGAGTTAAAAAAGCAAAAACAACAAAAAAAGGAAATAAAAAAAATCCCCGGCAAGCGTCTGCTAAGAGCATTTTTCTCGTAAAAATAGTAAAAAAAGAAAGGGCGTTGGAGACGAAAAAATAAAAATGTGAAGGGAAGGGGGGATGGTCTAGACGGCGACGTGGAGGATTGAAAAATAGAGAGAGGTTATAGAGTGTGTATAAATAAATAAATAGAGTAAAGCTTTGCGCCAAAAACTATTAAAAGTTTATATTTTTTACGTGTGTTATTCTTGGTCGGGAAAAAAGAGAGGGTAAAGGGAAAAAGTGAAAAGGTAGAGTGAAGGGAACATAAAGGGAGTAAGGTGAAGGGAACATGTGAAGGGTAAAGTGCGAGGAAAAAGAGTAAAGTGAAAGGGGGAAGGTAGAGTAGATTGAAAGGAATAAGGAAGAGTAGGGTGAAATCTAACAAGTTAAGGTCTTTTCTTGTCAATACAAGAACGAGACTAACCCTCACAAGTAAAGTATCGAGTTAGGACCCCTGACCAAAAATCTTGGACTTATCTAAGAAGAAGAGTGAAGAGAACATCAAAAAATATGGTGAAGGAAACAAGAATATAATGATTAAACACGTGTAAAGTGAATGTGAGTTCAGCAGAAAATTATGAGTATCAAAAAACAATTAGTCAAGCATAAGAATGCTGACTTACAAAAATAAAAAATTTAGGCCTATGGACTCTCCTCGTTTAAGTGACTTCTAACACTATTTTTATTTAAAATAAATTGAATTAATTAATATTATGCAAATTTCATCTATAAACGAGGGTGTGTAATGGTAGGGCTGGCGGTTCAGGATATCCGAACAGAAAAAGGGCATGATATCTGTACATTTTGTTTTCGGCTTCGGAGCTATCTCTGAAATTGTCAGTCCTAGTTAAGAAAAAAAGTGAAAAGGAAGAGTGAAGGGAACATGAAGTGTAAGGTGAAGAGGACAACAAGAATAAAGGTAGGTGAACAAATTAAAAGAGAGTAAATGGGACTCAAATTCAAGTATTCAAAAAAATTTAGTCAAGCATTAGAAGCATGACTTACAAAAATAAAAAATGTCAAACGAAATTACGAGTTTTTGGCATGATTTTAAATATACATACATAATTAAAAGTAATTGAACTAATTAATATTATGCAAATTTCAACTAAAAACAATAGTTATCGGTTCCTGTTTCGGAGATTTCACAGGAATTGCCAACTTTCGCGAAGGAAAAAGTAAAAAGTAGGGTGAAGGGAACATACGAGAATGAGGAACGTGGTAGTATGAAAGGAACAAAAGCAAATAGAGGACTAATAATACGTGGGTGGGTTGCAAAAATAACAAAAATAGAGAACAAATTTAGAAAGTAATAATGGAGATCAGACATATTTTTTTGTTTTTTAATAAGTAATACTTGAAAAACAAATCCAGGAAGATGTGGGGGAAGTAAAAATGGTAATATTAAAATAAGTTAAAATTATTGTAAGAATAGGGGGAATAATCAAAGACGATTCAATGATGTTTCACAATGTGACCAAATGAGTATTTGACAAAACGAGGAATATAACGAATGATATCTTATATTCACGTTAATAATAAGAAACTAACAAAAGTGAATGTGACAATTAATAAATGTAAAACGAGTATGTGACAAAATATCCTGAGTGACAGACTATTATTAGAGAACGGAATTTTGAAAAAGCTGGATCAGGAAACTGGAAATTGTAGCATAAAAAACCCGGTCGGAATCCGGGCCAGGAATTCCCGATACCGGTTTCATCCTGGCATCTTCAAAAAAGCAGGGAAAAGGTTCGGAAAACCGGCAAACGAGACCAGGCCCGATCCCACCCTCTCTTAGTGATGCTCGGGAGAAGAAAAAATCCGGGAATCGGGAAACGGGAGTCGGGTCGGGAAATGACCTCGGGAGTCGGGAGTCGGGAATTAGCAAGAAAAAAATTTTTGGCGCCTTCGGCGCCAAAAATGCCGATTTTTTGTCCACAGGCAAAAATATTGAAGATTTTGGAAGGTAAAGAAGCCTTACTAGCGCCGCAGGCGAAAATTTTGAGAATTTTTAGGTCTTGAAGTCCAAAAAAACCTAGTAACCGCAGAGATAATCAGTGTTGGGTATTGCTGGGGGCTTTTTCTTTGAGCCAGAGCCCAGCTTTGATTTATAATTGTTGCCATTGGCCTTAAGTCCTTAGAATCTCTCCATTGGAGTGAAATAGAGGAAAAGAGAGTGAAACAGAGAAAAATATTTTTACGTTCAATTTTGGTGGAATTTTGGTGAACTAGCCACATATCCCTTCATATCCCTCTATAGTATTAACACCCCTTGTGCAACATTAATCATCCATTGATATCTCTCTTTATTACTGCAAATCCCTCGTTCTTCAAATTCACCATAATCCTAATAAATCACCGAAATCTTCTATAATACAACTCCACAGATTCTTCAGTTTTCTGCGCCGCAGGCGAAAATTTTGAGGAATTTGGAATATCCTTAAGCCAAAAATCTTCCCTTTTCAGCGCCGCAGGCGAAAATTTTGGGAGTTTTAGGAGACCAAGAGGCCAGATTTCTTCATTTTTTATAAATGAAAATATAATTTTGTCAGAAAAATCCATTCTTAGGGGTGTAAGAATTTCCCGACTTAGTCGGGAATTGACACCGGGAGTCGGAATTGACACCGGGAGTCGACTTAGTCGGGAATTGACACCGGGAGTCGGAATTGACACCGGGAGTCGGAATTGACACCGGGGATTTCCCGAGTCGGGAGTCGGGATCGGGATACCGAGCATCACTACCCTCTCTAACTATTATGGGACTAAATGGAAAAATAAGGAAAAATGCTGGTTACTGTATGTATTGTTCAAAATTAATAAAAAACTTCAAAAAATATTCAAGCATCGGTACAATTGAGTCCTGTGATTGTCAAAAAACTTAAGTCGGCCAATTTTGCATTTTTAGTTTTTTTGTATTTTTTTCTTTTTTTTAACGAGAATGTTAAAAAATAGAAAAAAGAATGAAAAAGAAGGAAGTAAAAAGGTCTGTCTGTGTGTGGTTGGCTGTGGTGGTTGGTCTCACTCTCGAGACAAAAATGACAAACGAAAAAGAAAACAACATCTAAAAAGGTAGGTGTGCGCCAAAATTTTGCGTCTTGCGGAAAATACGCAAAAATCACTTTTTGGCAGTTTTATGGCATTTTGTCTATAAAAAGAAAAAATATCTCTTTATGAAAGTTAAAAAATACAAAACGCCAAACAATAAAAAAATAACGCCAAACCTAGTTGCGCACACCTCATTTTTTTCTTTTTTTCTATTTTGGCCCAGACATAAATATAACCTATAGAGGAAGGAAAATATATTAAAATATAGAGTGCAGAGCTTAATGAAGGCTGTCAGCATTAAAAAAAAAGAAAAAATAAAAAAATAAAAGAAGAGTCGGGAGAAGAATTTTGGCCTTCTTCTGTGGTCTTTCAAGCAAAATTTTTTTTTGTTGTTTTGCTCGTTTTTTCTACTCTTGAGAGGAAAGTGTGTGTGTGTCGCGTCTGTGTTGGCGGGACGACCGGGTCGACGGCTGGCTGGAATTAAAAAATAGGGGAAAGGGCGGAAACTAAAAGGGAACAAGTAAAAGGGGCAAAAAGGGCATTTTATATAGTACAAATACTTTTTAGTAAAAATAGAAAAAAAACTAAAAGTACTAAAAGGACAAAAATAATAAATTGAAAATATTGTAAAAATGTGCAAAAAAAATAAAATTTTATTAAATAGAAAAAAGAAGAAAATAATAAAAATAAGGGGTGTGTTGAATTTCTTAAATTATTCAAACTTTGTAAAATGTTGTGGGTATTTAAAAATCAAATCATAAAGGAAAGGCTCACTTCCATAATAAATTGAAAGATTAAGCTTTAATTAGTCGATAATAAATCTCGACTTTCAAAAATAAAAGAAAATCAAGTCTTGTTTGATTCATAATTTCCATTAGTTAATTCTCTCTTATTTAAAATTAATTGGTTTAGTTAATATTATACAAATAGCAATAGCAAAGTACTAAAAGGACAAAAATAATAAATTGAAAATATTGTAAAAAATGTGCAAAAAAAAATAAAATTTTATTAAATAGAAAAAGAAGAAAATAATAAAAATAAGGGGTGTGCTGAATTTCTTAAATTATTCAAACTTTGGAGAATGTTGTGGGTATGCTAGAATTGAATTGTAAAGACAATACTCCTTACAAAATAAATTGAAAGATTAAACTTTAATTAGTCGAACATCAATTCGACTTACAAAAATATACATCGAGGAACACCATGAAGTGATACATAAATTTGGAGTTTTAATTCTTCTCTTACTTAAAATTAATTGAATTAATTAATATTATACAAATAGCAATTGGCATAAATAAAAAACTAAACGAAAAATCAACACCCAAACGTATTCATCAATCAAATAGTCGAGCATGCTGACATATGCTGACTTGCAAAAATAAATGATTCAGATCTGAAAATCACAGAACGTGGACTTTAGGATTCACTTTTACTAAAGATTATGTAATTGAATTAATTAATATTATGCAAATTTACATAGCAATTGCAGAAAAGTTATATAAACGTCTAACCCTTCTATAACTATTGTTAGGGATTAAACACTAATTATTTAGTAAATTTTAGATACTTTTTTTGTTTTTTTCCCGAGTAAACGAAAAAGTACAATTTTAATTTATTTTCCCATTTATTTAAAAAAATTATTAAACATGCAGTTTTAAATATTTTTTTAAATATTCAGACGGCTGCACTTTTTGTTTTTCGTAAGTGATAGACAAAAACAAACGAAAAAATTGTGTGGAATTAATTATAAATATTATTATTCGTGATCCTCTAAGAGTTTTTGGCAGTTAGCGAATTTGAGTGAGGGTGAGTGTTAGGATATTGTGGGAAGAGATATATATCAAGGTATAAGCTTATGGCATCATTTCAGCGCCACAAGCGGAAATTCTGAAAATTTTGGAAGGTTAATACACAACTCGTTGGACAAACACGTCCCTGACCGGATTACAGAAATACTTATTCTTTTTTAAAATCTTATTCTTTTTTAAAATCTTTTTTTATTAAAGGTCTCCCAACGGTGTTTTAGCCAACCATACTAATTAACTCTTAGCCAAGCTTATCGCTTGGCTTACAAAAATAATGAACATTTTTATAACACGTTTAAATTAAATCAGTTTTTCATCTCTTTA
Organism: Meloidogyne arenaria; assembly: GCA_036172955.1. Lineage (NCBI taxonomy): Eukaryota > Metazoa > Nematoda > Chromadorea > Rhabditida > Meloidogynidae > Meloidogyne > Meloidogyne arenaria. Next base: position 3,936,845 of record JARQAB010000027.1, read on the forward strand.
CTTTTACTTAATTGAATTAATTAATATTATGTAAAATTTCATTTTACAAAAATAAAAAGGTTATACAGAAAGTTTTCACATCGAACTCCCATTAACGGTATAACGAAAGCACAAATGGATTAAAACATTGAACACTAATTAGTAGAGCTTAAATGCACAGACTTTTATAATTAAATATTACACAATTTAAATCGCATTTAGGTATTTTCAATCTACTTTTATATAAACTTTATTGAACTACCTAATTAACATTATGCGGTTAATGTCTTTTGAAGTCACTTTTGAGGTAACTACAAAAGTAAAAATTTAATTTTAGCAATAAGAAGGACAAACAAATGACAAAATAATAAATTAATAATATTATGAACCACACTTAGTCAAGCATTAAATGCCTGATCTATACAATTACAGACAATAACTACGTCATTTTCGCTGTAATAATTAATCAGACATCAAATACGCTAGAATTATCATTAGTCCAGCATTAGAAGCTCGACTTACAAAAATAAAAATACAGAAAACATCACAATCACGAAGTTTTTTTAAATCCGCTGTTACTTGACTTCAATTGAATTAATTAATATTATGCAAATTTAATTAACAAAAAGTTAAACAACTCCATGTTCAACTAAAAATGAAGATCATACACAAAAGTAAAAACTAATTGAATCACGAATTGCGGATCCATAATGCTTTTAAATGATTTTTCAAAAACTATAACGCAAGAACACAAAAATGTACAAAAAATTTTTTATCAAGTTTTGCCAATTTCTTCAAGAAATAGTAAATTTAGCGTGTTTTAATCTGACTTAGTCGAGCATTAAAAGCTTGACTTACAAAAATAATATACAGATGACAGTTCGATTTTTTGCATGGAATTTTATATTCACTTTTAAATAGAATCAATCGAATTAATTAATATTAAGCTGATGTCACTTAAATATCAGATATAATTAAATAAGAAATTCGGCCTTCGAATTCTTAGTTATTAAAAACCTTCAAACTCTTAAAACTCTTCGAACCCTTCGAACTATTGTATACTAATCAGAAATTTACATGCACGCTAAAACACTAATTAGTCGAGAATTAAAACTCAACTTGCAAAAATATGACTTGTCTGTAAAGTGGGATTGGTATAGATATTTTGTAATTTTAACTCAACTTCTACAGAAAATTAATTGAATTAAGCAATATTATGCAGATTTAACAACAAGAATTGAAAAAGAAATTTCAGCCTCGGGCTCAATTATCTACGATATACTGAATTGAACTAGAGTTGTTCACAACTCGTTTTAAACACTCAAATTTCGATATTTTCGCAAAATTAACAGTTTTAATAACTTTTAAAACTCGGAATTTTTCAATAAGTTATTGTAAAAAATCACCATAAAAATAGACTAGGACACGGATACGGATTTTGGTATCCATATCCGGATATTTACGGCGGATACAGACGGATATCCGCAGGCATTTTTTAATATCTGTATCCATATCCGTATCCATGTCCTACTCTGCATAAAAATAGGTATTTGAATAATACTCCAGATAGAAATGTGAGTTTTAAAATTTGGATTAACCAAAAACCTGTGGATCTGTTAATAACCAGTAGTTAACGACCCCAGTTGTGTATACTTAAATTCAAAAAGTTAGTCAATCACTAAAAGCTTATCTTACAAAAATGAAGTCACAATATACTATATGTTAAAGTAAAAATAGTCTCACGCTAAAATTACATTAGTCAAGCAAAGAAAGCTTAACTTGCAAAATTAATTCAATCTATTGTTTATGAAACTGAATTACTGAATCTAAATCTAATTTTTGTTAAAATTAATTGAATTTACAAATATTATGCCATTTAAAGCTGACGAAACTACAAACTTAAACAAGAGAATTATGTCCTCAAACTTTAACAATTAGTACTTGATTCAATTAACAAACAACTTTTAGTCAGGCATTAAGAGCCTAACTTACAAAAATAACACCGGACATTTTATAAGCCATGTATTTACCATTTTAAATCTACTGATACTTAAGTTTGGATAAATGAATCATTACATATTATGTAAATTCGAGAACAAAATTAGATGAATAATTTCAGCTCTCTACCCTCTTACATCTAACATATGATGAAGATGAATTGAAGTATTTTACGATTTTTAAACTTGAAAATTTCAATACCGCTTAACAAAAATTAACCTTTTTATGAAATTTTAAAAATCAGAAATGTTTAAAAATGGCACATTTTTTTAGAAAAATTCCCTTAAAATAAAACCAGTATTATACAAATTTAATTTGCTCCTAAACTCTAACTGATCCTACATCAAAAGTAAATTGTTTTCACGTTTTAAACCATAATTAGTCGATCATCAGAAGCTCGACTTACAAAAATAATGGAAGCGTTAATTGGATCAATTAACGCACGGTCTTTAAATCAACTTTTACTGTAACCTTATTGAGTTTATTAATATTGTACAAATTTGATTTGAACAAATTATAAACAATACAGCTGCAACACTCCAAGTTAGGTACAGTATACCAATAGCAAATTCAGTTCAAAATAAAACCCAGTTACATAAGCAACGCTGAAAAATAAAGAAATCGATATCCTCAAAGTTTTCTATCCACCGTAATCCCTCCACGATTCCCTCCAATTTACTATTCCGTCAAATACAAAATAGGTGCGACACTCGCTCATGGATTTCTATTCCTTATTATTGATTTTTAAAGGAATTTAGACCCGAAGACGACTAGGTGCCAGGTTTGATAAAAATAAGGCACAAAAAAATGACTGGAACATCGAACACATTCGAAACTCCAACCCTAAATAAAAGCATGCTTTTCAAAAATAATATGAATTACATAACTATTAGTGTTATTCATTTGCGATTTTTCGAGATCGATATCGAGATTATCGAAAAATCTCGATATCGAAAAAATCTGATTTTTCCAAAAATTGATCGAGACGAGATCGAGATCGATAATCTCGAAAAATCTCGATATCGAAAAATCTCGGTCCAAAATTTTCGAGAGCGAATTTAATACAATAAATGTAAAATAAATTTATAAATAGTGAAAAATAGTGAATTTAGTATTTGTAATGAATCAATGGAAGTGTTTGGTTCAGAAAAATTAACATTTCTGCATTTATTGTACTCAAAAGTGATCGCCTGTAGTCAAAGACGTCTCTTGCTACGGACCGATACGAGATCGAGATCGATAATCTCGAAAAATCTCGATATCGAAAAATCTCGATTTTTTCAAAAATTGATCGAGACGAGATCGAGATCGATAATCTCGAAAAAAATCTCGCGATATCTCGAAAAATATCGTCGATATATCGTCTCGTGAATAACACTAATAACTATATCTAAAATCCTGAAATCAACTTATGCTCAAACTTAAATTAATTAATATTATGTAACTCGACTTAAAAATTAGTCAAATATTACCAGATTGACTTAAAAAAGTAAACTAAAAATAAAACTGAAAACCGAATTTTTGCATTTGGATTGCCCTATCATCTCATTTGTTAGCACAATGACTTTATAACATTAATCATAAATTAAACCGTATTTAGTCGAGCATAAAGGCACGACTTACAAAAATAAACAACTCAACCTCGACCGTTTGAGACGTTTCGATTTACGTTTACTTTTACTTATAATTAATTGAATTAATTAATATTATGCACATCTCGCTTAACAAATTCATATAAAAAGATTAAACAAGAAACTCATCCGCAAATTTGTAAATTTGTAGAGTATAGTAGGCAAACTTAAAATAGCATGTCAAAATCATAATTAGTCAAGAATAAAACTTGACTTACAAAAATAACACTAAAGTGGACATGTTACATCAAGCTTTTAGTTTTTTATCTACTGTTATTTAAAATTAAATGAATTAATTAATATTGCGCAAATTAGACTTGCCAAATTAGAATTATGCTCCCATACTTAATTATAAGGGCTTGAATTTTAAGCGCTTAAATAAGTTAATAAGACGACTTTTTTGTCTAGTGTCAGTATATTCCGTCAGCTATAGTCAGTATTCTGCTCCAGCGTACTCTTTATTCTATTGTATTGTTGCTTTGTGATAAAACTGTTTGTTAGTTATGTCTTTCTGTTAGTATCGGACACACCGCAAGTCAATACACAACAAATTCCCTCAACCCTCCGAACTCGATATCTCATTTATCAGCTATACCCGATATCGTAGATGTATAACTTTAATATGTATAACTTTAATCAGAAATTAAACAATAATTAGTCGAGCACAACAGCACGACTCACAAAAATAAGCCTGTGAACATAATCACGCCTGATAAGCAGGGTTTCGATCTCGAATTTTTAAAAATCCGCAAAATTGATCGAAAAAATCCGCATTTTATATCAAAAATCCGCAAAAAATTATCAAACCCAAAAATTGAATTAAAATCACTTTATGCATGGTATTTTTCGTCTTCTACAATTGAATTAAGCAATTTTTTTATTACTAACGATCATCTTATGAAAATCCAACAACTATCTGAAAAATCACACTTGCATTTTTGTCGCGGAAGATGTCGCAAATTTTTATTTTTTCCATTTTCAGCGCCGCAGGCGAAAATTTTTTTAATTTTGGAAGATCCTTGAGCCAAAAATCGTTCATTTTTAGGCCAGGAAAAAATTTTGAGGATTTTGGAAGATCAAGGACACAGATTCCTTCCTTTTTTGCGCGCAGCCGAAAATTTTGAGAATTTGGGAAGGCCAAGAAGCCAGATTTCTTCCATTTTCAGCGCCGCAGGCGAAAATTTTGAGGATTTTTGAGGTCTTAGCGGAAAAATAATGACATTTTATGCTAAAAACCACAAGAAAATATAAAAAATCCTCATAATCTTCAAAAGACCACAAAAATCCGCAAATCCGCATTTTTAAAAATAATCCTCATCGCCCTATCAAAAAACCACAAAATGAGGAAAAATCCGCAGATATCGAAACCCTGCTGATAAGTGATTTTTAAATCAACTTTTACTTATATGTAATTAATTGAATTAATTAATATTATGCAAATTTTAATTAACAAAAATAAAATTTTTTAAGATTAACACCCTCATTTACGTCTGACTTATCGAGAGTAAACTTAAAAGTACTAAGCTTAAAAACCGACTTCCAAAAACATTACTTAGTTCGCACACTCCTACACCTCCATATCAAAATTCTGTATTCAACTTTTAATTAAAATTAATTGGTTAATTAATATTAGCTAATGCCACTTAACAAAAAAACACAACGAAAAATTTCAAACATTACATCATATCCTTCTTATGCACAAAACAATTATACAGCTTTAATTTAGTATAGTTCGAATTATCTAATTTACTTAAACCTTAGTTAGTCGAGTGTTAAATGCACGACTTGCAAAAATATAACGATGCACCAGCAAATAAAATCAATTTTTGATCTTTAAATCAACTTTTACTTCAAATTAATTGAGCTTATTAATATTGTGCAAATTTAATACAATAAAAATTAACAATAAGGCATCAACACTACAAATTACGATATACCAAGAGTAACCCAGTTCAACTATTAAACACCAATTAGCCAAGCAATAATATGTTGACTTGCAAGAATAGGGATGCGGCAGACTTGATCGTCGTCCTTTTTAATAAATCTTAATTCAAATTTAAGTAATAAACTATAATTAGTCGAGCATGAATGCCGACTTACAAAAATAAAAAATGGAACGAGACGCTGCAGCTTAATTACACTTACTCTTAAATTCACTTGTGTACAATTAGTTGAATTAATTAATATTATGCAAATTCCTCGTAAACTTGCATTGAAAATTCATTAAACATCTTATACCTTTATAAACCTCTATATTAGGGTTTATAAACCTTCTAATTAACCTTCTGGACACTTTTTTTGCTATTTGACGACAGTAAACAAAAAGTACAAATTTTTTTTTATTTAGTTCCCTTTTTATTTTAACACACTTTGTTATTTAAACTTGCAGGCTTTAAATATTTTTTATCCTTTTCTTTTTAATATTCAGACGTTTGCACTTTTTGTTTTTCACAAGTTTAGACAAAAACAAATGGAAAAAGTGTGTGGAATTATTTATATTTCGTAATTTTTTAAGTTTTCTGGCAGATGGTAGCAAAAAGAATAATGCACTTTATAGCAAGGAAAGCATGAAACTCTAATAATGTAAGGATGATTCATCCAGCAGCATTTAAAACGCTTAGGCGATCTAAAAAGGAAAAAGAGAAAGCATTAGTCGATGCCCCGGTAGCTAAGAGGTAGAGCTCCTGCATATAGTGAGCGAAAGCGCCTAGCAACAACTAGCAGGTGGTCGCAGGTTCGAATCCTGCCCGGTGGCTAAACTTTTGCAGACTCTTTCTATAACCCATCTATCTAAACTAGACTAAAAATTAAATACCATTGCTAGTTAGACTCTAATGACAGCTTAAGCAATTAGAACTCTAAATAATTAGACTAAAGTAAAATATAAAGAGATTGCGCAGCACACATTCGTAGATATAATTTTTAAATTTCCTTTTATATGAGATTAATTACAATAATTAATATTATGTAAAATTCACGTGGAAAACTAATCCTATTCGTTATGTACTGTACTTGATAAATTGATTAATGTTAATTAGTCAAGCGTTAAAAGCCCAACTTGCAAAAACATAAAAAAATGTTCAATCTCAAGCAAAGCTACTGTACTTTTTTAGACTAATTTAACTATGAAATTAATGGAATTAATTAATATTATGCAAATTTAACCTAACAAAGTAGACTAAAGAGACATTTAAAAACTGAAGACAATAGAATGATGTGACTATAATAGTCTTTAAACAAACAAAAAAATTTTGATTAAATAAGGTATTTAGACCAACTAACTTTTTTCAGAAATAAACGTCTTTAATTAAAAATGTTTAACAAAAAATGAGTCAAGAAAAAACCAAAAGTCAAAGGTTGAGCAATCAACTTGCCAAATTATTATTCCCTCCTCGTTTTAAGTCAAAATTTTAAGTGGAGGACAAATACTGACTTAACGCGACTTAAAATACTATTTTAATCACGCTATAAGTTCAAGTCAATGTTAGCCCAAGAGATCACCCCATACAGCCAAACGACCTCTCATGGTCTCTAACGTCTCGAAGAACTAGAAAAATTACTCAGACTCTAATGGACAAAATTTTTAATATTACTACCTAGACTCTAATGAACCTCTAAAACCATTCTCGTATAAAAAACACACTCCGAAACCAACACTCTCTGAACCATTAAAGTCACAGACAAGAGTTAATGCTGACCAAAAGCTCAGACTCTAACGGCTTATTTTTAAATATTAGTTGGTCTTTTGGATTAGCTCGAGAAGATGGCCTTAAACGAACAAAACAAAAATATAAAATTCCTGTCGGGCCAACCCGGGTCTTTTACCCAGTTGTTTCCTTTGAGATGCACTATAGCACGAGACAAACCAACCCAAATATTTAGGACAAAATGCAACGGTTTTGCACTTTTTCTATTTTTTGTTCCTTTCTATTCTTTTCTTTTTGGTCAGAAAAGACTCATCTTTGAAGTTTTCTTTGGGTTGTTCTCTCAAACACCAAATAGGGGCAGTAGAGTCTACACAAATTAACTCCTGAACGGATGAACCGTTTTAAATGATTTTGGTGTCATTCGATAGGGAATTAAATTTGCTACAAGATGAGACTAAAATCAAAATTTAATGCTAATCCTGAAATAAGTTATGATCAAAAACCCGATAAAAATGAGCATTTTTGTCGGTTTTTGAACCCTACCTATTTTCTTATTTAATTTTAAATAATATTTTCTTTTCTATTTTGCAGCAAATTTAATTCTCTATCGAATGATACCAGAATCAGCTCGGTAGATTAATCCATTCAAAATTAAGCGATCTAAACTCGAATGACATCACCTTAAGTTTTTGCACCTTTAAAAAGCATTACATACTTCGGTCAGTTTTTCAACATTCCCATTTTTAACTTCCTCTTCACTTAAGGTGAAAGATAACCCCTTCCACTGCCACACTTCGACATATTGGCACATTGTCATCGAGACTTTTTGTCTGTGTGACATTTTGTCCTATTAAAATTTAATACACTTCTTTCTCTATTCCTGCTTCCCCTAACTGTTTCTCACGTCTCTCCAAACAAAATTCTCTCCTTAAATAGTAAATAAACACGTTACATCCCTATACATGTGCACACAAATATTCACAATCACCCGTCTGGCAATTACCCAACACTCTCTTCACTTGAAAAAGAAAGGGGAAGTATTAGAGAATTATTTAATGTATTATTTAATATTTAGTAAAAGTACACGAGGAGAAAGAAAAAGTATTTTTTTGATAAAAGTGCAAAAAAGAAAATATTCTTTAAAAAAAGATTAATTTTACATAAATGGAAATTTAATCTTTTTTTGTTCCACACATCTGAATGTCTCGAGGTAACTGATTGGTGAAGGAATAATTGGGGACGAAAAATAAAAAACAAATAAATAAAAATTAAAGAGTTCCGGATAAGTTGGGGATTGAATATGTGAAAAGGATCAGGGAGGACTCTAATGTTACTTTCTTAAAAAGGTACATAAGAACCTAACTATTTTGCCTTCCTTTCATGTCTGTGCGTCATAGCGTTTTGCGTTTGGCGTGATTTAAAAATTTGAAAAAATGGTGTTTGGCGCGCAACGCGAAAATTTTGGCGCACATCCCTGTTCTTTTCCATTAAGGAATATTTGGTTGTTCTGCTATTTTGCCTTCCTTTCCATTTAAGGAATATCTGGTTGTTCTAATTGTAAGGATACCAATGGAATCTCGCTTTCCGTTTAGGAAAGGTACTATAGGATACTGTAAATTCCAGAAACTGTATTCATAAAAAATATTTTATTCACCTTGCAAGCAAGAAGGCCGTTAGGCAAAAATGTACATATTTTTATTGGCACGTTGAAAAATCACTGGTTCCCCGTCTCATACTCTAATGACCCCCTAATTAAACTTTAGTATAAAATTAAAATACAAAATTAAAAAAAAATAAACTTGCTAAAGCCTTATTAGTCATTTTTCCATAAATAGAAAAAAATAATTTTTTGTTTATCCAAAGAGGAAAAAGCTTATTTAAAAAAGTCTTGGCAAATGCCACACACTTACTGTTTTGTTAAGAAAATTGGACACGGAAGTATGGGGAAAATATGCCTTTTTTTAAAAAGCCTACATATTCTGCCAAGTCCATATTTTGCCAATATGACTGAAAACTTACATTTTGCCAACACTTTTATTGCCAAAACGTGTATTTTTAGCCTTATTAGCAAAATGTGGAGGCGGCTTTAAAAATAAAAATCAGTAACAGAAAATAGGAGAGAAAAATAAAGAGAGGCGACATTTGCGAACAAAACAATTGCGAATTTTTCTTATTTAAATTTGCCTAGGCAATATTTTATAGGGAATATTATGCCAATTGGAGTTTCAAATGTCAAACTGTCAAAAAAATTAAAAAAATAAATTTCCAAGTTGAATTTTAATTTTTAAATATATCGGTGTTCGCAAATTTTTTGTGCGCAAATGTCGCATCCCTCTAAAGCTTATTATTGCCATCATTTAAGAGGAAAGAAAAACGTGAAGCTTTTTACTATTTTTTAACGGCAAAATTTGTTTACTAAAAGAGACTTTAGCTGTACTTTAATACTATTTTAGAAAGGATAATGAAAAATATAAAATATAGTTGGCGTTGTTTGTGTTAGAAAAATGGATGTCTAGCGTGAAAAAATGCTAAAAAAAGGAGAAAAAATGTGAAAAAATAAAAGGGGGGGGGGAAATATTTTTTTAAAATAATTTATTGGCACTAAATGAATATTTAGAAGAACATGTTTTTATTAAATCCACACTATTCCACTATCAATTGTGGGCGCTAATAGAACATTGGACACAGGCTCTAAAGGTACAAGAGCCTGACCAAATCCAGCGCCGGATTTTGAAATAGTCTGGGCCTCAAATCTCGAGTTTTCACATATCCCCAAATTATTTTCAGACTGGATCAAACCAGAAAAGTCTAACCGGATTCGATCTGGTATGAGCGCACTTCCCGAAATATTTCCGGAAAATTGATTCAATAACTAATAGAGTATGTCTGTCTATCGCGGATGAGCTTCTATAGGAACATTTACAGTAACCGAGCCTTCGGTTCTTATACTTAAAAATAATTACCACTACAATTTAGATTAAAAACCCAGCTAAAAACAAATTTATTTTACCCCTCAAAAAATAAAAATAAGACTAACAAAAGAATAAAAATTAAAAACAGTAAAAAATAAACAGAAAATAAAAAGATAAAAATAAAAAAATTTTTGTTTTTGTTCTGGTTTGACGGAAAAAAATAGTAAAAAAAATATAAAAAAATTGGCACTAAACTAGAGCACTTTTTAGGTGTTGACATTAATTGCTGTTAAAGGAAGACAGAAAAGACTGTCTGGAAAAACAAGAAAAATAAAAAAAAAGTGGGGACAGATGAAAGCTTAAAAGTGTAAAAACAAAAAGTAAATACTTGGAAAAGCATGAAAAATAGTAAATATTTAATGTGCCCTTTTAAGGACGTTTTTAGAAAAAATTAGAAGGAAATTAGAAGGAAATGAAGGAGGTTGGTAGTTGAGTATAGTTGAGTCTAGGCCTGATAACTATTGAATGGATGGACCGATTTTTAAAATTTTGGTGTCGTTCGATAGAGAATTAAATTTGCTATGAGATAAATAAGGAAGAAAGGAAAATTTCTTCAGAGACTCGAAAAGTTGTGTTTAAAAGAAATTAATTATAGTGTCTCGTTTGTTGGGTTAGTTTAATTGACGTAGCTCTTGAATAGATGGACCAATTTTTTAAATTTTGGTATCGTTCGACAGAGAATTAAATTCTCTATAAGAATAAATGAAAAAGAAAATTTTTGCTTAAACTTAAAAAGTTTTGCTAAAAAGAATTTAATTATAGTGTCTCGCTTAAGATAGGGTTAGTTTAATCGACGTAACTCTTGAATGGAGTGACCAATTTTTAGGGTTCTGATACCAAACGATAGAGAATTGAATTTGCTATAAGTCAAATACGAAAAAAAAGTTTTTAATAAATTTGAGCCTTGACTTGCTGAAAATAAGAACAAATTTATGACAAGGTCCGGAGTTAAGTTCAGTCTAATCTTAATGACTCCTTAATGGATGAACATATTTTTTTATTTTTGGTATCATTCGATAAAGAATTAAATATGTTACAAAATAAATATCCAAACCATAAACAGGGTTTTTAATATTTAAGTTAATAGAAAATGGTGGTGCCGTTTAATAACCAGTAGTGAACAACTCTTGCTTATAGCAGAGGCCGGACGGGATTCCGATTTCCTACAGTCTCGATTTCCGGCACCTTTGCCATTTCCGACCGATCTTTACCTCATAGTGAAACGACTCTTGACTTCTAATTCCCTTAATCCTAGACTCATTTGTCAGTGAACACTATAGTACTCTAAACTTTATAAATGATTAGAAGCTAATAAAAATAATAAATTAAAATAACGGAGAATCAAAAAAAAAGAAGGTTATGTGTTCAATAAAATTATTTAAACTAAATAATGGGAGTAATGGTCATTATAACACATTTTTTGATCACAATGATCAAACATTAAAAATTATTTTGGTTGGGAATTAAATGATAAATGAATTTATATATAGTTGGGAGTGAAAACTGAAAAAAATTCTAGACTATTTTTTATCAGCTCCGCCCAAACTCCGACCATATTGTGATCCCCTGACCCGTCCCAAAACAATTCGAAACCCCTATTTCGACACTCTCTATCACACAAAAAGTGTCTTATGAAGAGACTGCTTAATTGGAGTCTACCATGTGGGAAATAAAATTTCAAACAAGTATATTAAATTGAGGTTAATTAGGATTGGGAGCATCTTATAACGAAGTTTGGGTATATTTTTTTTAAAAATCGTACAAAAAATAAAAATTTTTTGAGTCTGAATAAATCAAAAAAAGAATCAAAATATACTCTCAATAGATAAAGGAAAAATGATTATTAATGGAAAATAAAAATCGGAAAAGGAAGTTTAAAAAAACAGCTACACAAATATATACAGGCTGTCACAAACAAAAATAACCCCTCGAGACCAATGATCAGCTGAATAAATATAAAAGAAGAAAAATAGAGGAAGAAAAGGCATAACCAAGTAAACAATAATAAAATAAAATTCGCGTGACTGACAAGGGCAGCTGCGCTGCTGTTCTTTGTTCTCTATTATAGCGTTAAAGAAGCAAAGATCAATTTTATTTAAAAATCAAGGTTAACAGGAAATAAAAGAGGGGCTTTTTTTAATTATTAAAAATTAATACTAACTTTAGGTTCAATTATTTCAGGAAATTATTCTTGCTGATACTAAAACACCTTAGTCAAAACCAAAATGCTTGGCTCTCAAAAATATCTTTATTGGAGAAATACCGAAAAAAGTAAGTTGGGATTTTAATAAATTTATTAATAATAAAATTTAAATAAAAAATTAATACTGTGTAAAAGTGAATATGGAACAAGAGTGTGTTTGTCCTTTGTTCTCTTTTAGCGTTAAAGAAGCAAAGATCAATTTATTATAAATCAAGGTTAACAGGAAGTAAATGAGAGAGGGGCTTTCAATAATTAAAAAAAGTAATATTATTTTTGGATACTTTATATAATTTTTCCGGAAATTATTGTTACGGTTACAATAAAATAAACTAAGAAACCAGGTAAAAATTTAGCCAAATCACGCATATTTGGCTCACAAAAATATCATTTATGGGTGAGATAACAGAAGTAAAGTTGAATTTTAATACATTTATTAATAATAAAATTTAAATAAAAAAATTAATACTGAGTAAAAGTAAATAACCAATAAAACACGCAAAAAATTTTAGCCAAAGCAACAAGGTTGTGTTTACAAAAATAGTCATTTTAACTTCGGAAGATTTGTACAAATTTTACATAATTTCAACTCCACAAAGAAATATATAAATATATACATAATTCCGACTTTACGAAAATTATAATTTTTCAGGATTACATAAAATTAATCTAAAAAAACTCTAAAATGAAGTTTCAAAGTTTAAAATTGACTATATATTCAATTAACAAGGTGTAAATAATATACTTCCGGAAAAGTTTAGCACTTCACGTTATTATAAAGTTAATAGAAAATGAAGTCTAAAATAGAAACCGAAAAAGATTTAATAAAATTTTCGGAAAAAAGATTCAAAACTGAAATAAATCAATTTTGCGGAACTCGTTATGCCTATCGGTTAAAATTTAGCCAAAACAATGTTTCGGCTTACAAAAATACTATCATCGGTGTATTAAGCTACTAGTGATATTAAAACGAATTTATAGTTTAGTAATAATAAAATCTAAATAAAAAAATAAATATTGAGTAAAAGAATAATGAGGTAACCCACGCAAGCAATTTTAACCAAAACAAATTTCGCTTACAAAAATGAAGTCAATTTTATTTCCGGATACTTTATATAATTTTTTCGGAAAGTCTAGTTTTCCGGTTACTATAAAACTACTGGAAAATCATTGTTCCAGGTAAACGCTAATTTCTATTGGAACATTTTTGTCAAAACAAGACTGGCTGACTTGCAAACGATTTAATGGATTCTTCTACAAAATAAAGAAACAGAATTTATTAATAATAAAATTTGATTAAAAATCACAAGTCATTTTAAAGTCAAATAACATTCATAAAATAGTTGTCCTTATCATGTAACATTTTAGCCTAAACAAAATGTCTGGCTTACAAAAATATAAAACCAAAATGATTTTCGTTGAACAAAGATTTTAAATCTACATATGATTAATAAAAAATTTAAATAAAAAATTAATATTAAGTAGAATTGCGGGAAATAAATTAATTGTATCTTTTGGAAAATTAATTTTTTTCTGTAAATAAGGTTACCAAAATGTCAAGTTTACAGATAAAGTTAATTTATGTAGGGTGATATTCTAGCCAAAGCGAAAATCTTTGGCTTACAAAAATAAAACAGCCGACTTAACAATCTTGAACATCAGTAATGTTTTCATTAATTACTAATACAACTTTAAATAAAATAATCGCTCTTAAGTAAAAATGGGTGAGCTTAATACTGACTATTGCTTTGTATAAATTTTCCGGAAAATATGTATATTACCAACAAATGTAATATAGCTACTACCGAGTTGACAGAAATTGTAGATTTAAGGATAATTTTAGCCAAAACACTAATGCTAGGCTTACAAAAATATAATGTCAGTATTAAGGAGATGAAAAGATTGCATCGTCTCCTTTATTTAATTATTAATAAAATAATAAATGAAATAATTGCTATTAAACAACTTAGGCGTGCATTGACAGGGGAGCTCTAAATACTGATAGTTTAAAAGTCTTGCATTGAAAAATGAGTTATTACTTATTAAGTCTACTATCATGGTAGGTTTAAAAAATATTTTGAGTTAATCCATAAGTAAAACAGAGTCTTGAAATAAATGAATGAACGGTAAAAAATTTAAAACTAAAATTTGACAAATCCAAAATAATAAAAAGTAAATTTGGCCTAAATATTATTTTAATGTCTCTATTTTACTAAAAAAATAAGTTTTTGGAAGGTTAAATGTGCAAATGTACATATAAAAAATAAAAAAAGGATTAAATGAAAACGTAGAGTGTAGGGGTAGTGCGAAGGGAACATGACGTTAAGGCGTTGTAGTTGATAGGGCGTTGCTTTATAAAAAGGTGCAGAATGGACCTAACGCTTCGAAATTTTGCATAGATGTCAATGATACTGTTAGTTATCATCTCTGAAAATTTCAGAATTTCTGGTTTTTGATTCAGAATTTCTGATAGAAAAAGTCCGTTTTTAGGGTAAATATCGTGCTTTTTCTGCTATAAATTCTGAAATTGTTGGCCGAAAATTCTGAAATTTTTAGAGATCTTAAACAACACTATCAGAAACATCTATGCAAAGTTTCAAGACTCTAGAATATATTTTGGCAATTTTATAAACGCGCGCCTTACTGACACTCGCAATAAACAGCCGACAACTTGCATTTTTATAATAGACAAAAAATACAAAATATTAATAAAATTGTGTATATTATGTAAAATGTAAATCAGACAACAAACAGACAAAATTACAAAAAAAATCAAAAAAAAAATTTTTTTTAATCAAAAAATAACAGAAAAACAGGCAGATTAAAAATAGAGAGAGTATAATTTAATAAAAACAATGGGTGGCAATTTAAAAATCAGAAATGTAATAAATGGGGATTAAAAAGTAAAATTTATTAAAAAAAGTTTTTTGTGAAGAATTAATTTTAAAAAAAATTTGCACGAAAATAAAATAAATTAACTACAGTATATGCTCGAATAATTACCCGGGGAAATTATTGTTTCGACCTCTCGCAGTAAGGGGTAATTTATCGAGAGGAGGCGCATTATTTGGGGTATATTTAAATAGATCGAGGAGGAAATCTATTTATTTTTCAGCTTATGTCTTACAATGTTTAACAATTAAAAATGTCAATTATTCAACCTTGATAATTATTTAACCTTTATTTTAATATAAACAAACATTGGTGGTCTATAAAAATATTTGATGGAATTTTCTTACTTATAAAAAAATTTAAATAAATATTTTGGCATTCTTTAAACGAAAATCCTCGTTAGCTTTTATAAAGCAATATTTAGCCCAAACAGAAGTGTTTGGGTTTCAAAAATATAGTGTGATGTTTGGATGTTCAATTAATGGGACAGAATTCTATTTAATGAAAAATAAAATCTAAATAAAAATTTAATAGTAAGTAAAACATGAATAGCGGAATATGCTTACAAAAATAATCGTCAATTTTCTTTCCGGAAAATAATTAATAAATTTAACTGAAAATCATTTATCCTTAAATTGTTAACTTTAACGAGAAACAAATTAGCCACAACACATACTGGGTGACTTTCAAAAATATAGGTTGGACCAAATAACGGAACACAAAACAAGTTGGTTTTTTGGTTAATTAATAATGAAATTAAAAAAAAGATTTATATTAAGTAAAATTAGAAGAAAAGAAAACCGCTTAGAATCAGAATAATCGCAAAAGAAAAATTCTGATTTTTTGAAAAGCAGAAAACAACATTTGGGACAAATCAGAATTAGTATAATTGAAAGAAATACAAGAATCAGAATAAAAATCAAAATTTTAAAGTCAGAAATAGGTTAAAAATATCCTTATCAGAATAAATTAAAGTTAAAATCAGAATTAAAATACACATAAGAACAGAACCTAAAATAAAATCAGACTTGAGGGAATGTTTAATAGTTAAGTCTGACTGGACCTATTTTTTATTTACTAGGAAGGATTTAAAAATCTAAGAAAATCGGTAAAAAATAAACTACATAATAATTTTAATTTCAAAAAATTATTTTTCAAGGTAAAATAAAAAATATATATTTTTTTATTTTGTATTTATTTATAAAAAATTATAGAAATTTATACGAAAAGCAGAAATAGGGTGTGTAAACAAACATTTGATCTTTGGTTGGAAAAATAAATATATAAATATTTTGGTCGAGCATTCTTGCTTTAAAATTTATTTTTAATATTTTTGTAAAAATTGATTAAATCAAAAGTTTGATGATTTTTGCTAAAATTCCGCTTTCAAGAAGCGAAAAGAAAATTTTTTTCACTAAACACGAAACGAAGGAGAAAAGTAAATAAATTTTCAAACGAAAGTCAAGTTTACATATTAAATTCATAATTAGTCAAGTGTAAAACTCGACTTGCAAAAAAAAGCATTCTGGCCATAGTTTAGCATAAATACTGTTTTTAAATCTAATTTTACTTAAAATTAATTGAATTAATTAATATTATGCAAATTTCATTTGAATAAATAAAATCTTTTCAACGTTATTGAGTAGTTTTCAACTTAATCTGAGGGCTATTTTTGCGTTTTGCGTTGATTTTTCGACTTTAATTGTCTAAAATAACTGCAAAGAGACGCAAAAATATCCTCCTTCCCTCAGACAAAAGAAAGGAAAAATTTCAGCTTTATAGCCTTCAGAATTTCCCAAAACCCAGATAAGGATTAAGAAGAAAGGACTCTTTAACAACATTTTTAAATTTTATAGAGATAGGACTAGGAGTGCCCTATAAAGATAATGGAATTTCAAAAAATTTGAAATCTCGATAGATTTTGTTCGAGTTTCCCTGTAAAAATCAAAACAAATAAACCAGGGATCGCGCCGACAAAAAGTCAAATTCCCGATTTTATGAATCGGGAATCGGATCGGCTCTATCCCTGAAATAAATACATTCACAACACCCACATTTTTCCAAAATTTACTGATTTTTGATTTGCTCTATTTTAATACACAAATACAAAAAATGAGCAAAAATAAATTTCTTTTGCATTATTTCTTTGCAAATGTCTCAAAAATACTCAAAGAAAATTTTGAAAAAAAACAAATAAAAATAAATATATATTTTGTGGTTAATGTGTTTGTATTTCTCTCTCTAAAAATATTTTTTTGAAAATATTTTCTGCAACTTTTCTTTTGATCTTTGTTTTTTATTGAACTAACCAAAGCACAAAAATAATAAAAATATTTTATAAATATTTATTTAAAGCAAGAGTCAAAAGAAGGAGGTAAAATGATAAAATAACTACGTAATTACTGTATTTCCTGTATTAGAGTCCCACCCTCCATTAGAGCCCCACACTGAAATAGAGCCCCACTGTGAATGATGGTTGAAAAATAGAGCCTCTTGGGGCTCTAATATAGGAAATACGGTAAATTAAGTATATACCAGAGGTAGACCGGAAATGACGAAGGTGCCAAAGTTGGAAATTCGTAAATCGGAAATGGCTTAAAAGTTGGAAAAATCGGAAATCATCCTAAATTTTTGAAATTCGATAATCTGAATTGCGACAAAAGCTAATGTCCGTAAACATTATCCTCTATCAATAAATCTCTAGCCTAAACAAAATGAAGGCTTACAAAAATATATGAGTGCTACCTTGAAGATCACAATGAGGCAAAATATATTTATTTACTTAATAAAATTTAAATAAAAAATTAATACTAAGTAAAAAAGTAACTTTAATTAGACAAACAATGTAACAAAAGTTCTGAATAGAAAAATACATTTTAGTTCCTGATGCTTTCTAAATTTTCCAGAAAATATATTAAACAACATAAACGGAAACAATATTCTTTTACTGTTAGTATAATTTACCGGGAAATAAAGTTATGAAATTAAGTTAATCAAGTCAAGAAGTTAGAAAAATTGGAAACTTATATAACTTTAGCCAGAACAACACTGTCAGGCTTACAAAAATATATAATCGGCTTTACGGGCGAAATTTTCATAAAAAAGTATATTTTTAATTAATTATAAAAATTAAATAAAAAATTAATATTAAGTAAAACTCGTGTAACAATTTTCGCTAAACAACTATATTTAGCTTAAAAATGTAATTTTAATTTCGTTTTACGTCCCAATTGTCGACTCTCCAATTTCCGCTCCCCAACATTCCGGGAACAATACAGCTCGACTTACAAAAATAAGACAAATATGAGCATTTTAAACTTTTGTACAGTGTAACGAAAGTAAAGAAATTAAATTATTAAAGCCCTAATTAGTCGAGCATTTAAAGCTTGACTTGCAAAAATATACTTAGTAAATATCTTATAAGCAAAACATCACTTGATTTGTTGTAATCATTTTTAAATAACGCTAATTGTATTAATTATTATTATGCAAATTACTTAACAAAAAATAGAAATTAACAAGAAATTTCGGCTCTGGTCCTCTAACAACTTCCACAGCCTCTCAACATTCTCTAGCAGATTTGGCATCAATAACCAATTCTTTATTGTATGCTTTACAGCAGGGCTCGGATTCGTACTTTATTTGAAAGTACAGTACTTTAAAATCGACCTCCGTACTTACGAAATTAAATTTGTACTTTATTGAAAGTATGTACTTTAAAATCAACATTTCGGATTGAAAATGAAATTGGGGAAGGGATTGGGCAAAAAATGAATTTTTTTGGCCTACGGCCTTCGAAATTCTCAAAATTTTCGCCTGCGGCGCTGAAAATGGACGAAAGTAAGTAGCTTGATTTTGGTTCAGACTGTCAGGGCTTTATTTCGTCTGTAAGCGAATTTTGACATGTCATGCATTGAAATGCACAAAATGCTCAGTGGAAACAAGAAATTATTAGAAAAGATTCATTTAGGTAAGAAATATAAAAAATTTGAGCACGATTAAATATTTTCTAATTTATTTGGGAGTGTACTTTAATTTTGGAAATTTTGTCCCTATGTACTTTAAAATCATAATTTTTGTACTTTTGATTAGCATTTTGTCGATCCGAGCCCTGCTTTACAGTCTTCTCAATCGAATGCTGCGAATACTATTTTGGTAAGAAAATTAATTTTTTAGTTTTTGGTTTTGCATTACTTCGGCCTAAGCCTTTTGCAGATTTAATTATAAACAATATTTTAGCCAAAGTATTCATTACTTGACTCTCAAAAATTTTAACCTGAAAATAAAGTATACGCTTAATAAAAATTATTTTTCCTTTAATAAAACTTTAAATGTAATAATTGCTATTTCTAATTAATCGAGGTCCGAGACAACTAAATTTCTACAAAAATCTGAGTCTCAAGGATACATAAACATCCTCACTTAACTCTCAATTCTCAAATCTAGACAAAAGGAAAACTATAAATTGAGGTTAAAATCACAATTAGTCGAGAACAAAACCCGACTTGCAAAAAATTTCAACTGCGATGTATATACAATGTAAAATACACTGTATTTAAATCTACTTTTACTCAGAATTAATTGAATTAATTAATATTGTGCAAATTCAGCTAACAAGAATACAAAATTTAAAAAAAAAATTTAGCACTCGAAAATCCTCTAAATTTCTTGTTTAGTGAGAACTAGAATCAAATACAAAACAAAATGTAATCAAAATTAGAAGCCTGACTTACAAAAATATAAATCTACATAAATAATATTTGCAACAATACTCAGTATTTAATTAGGTTATACTTACAATTAATGAATAGTATGGACTTTCACTTAAAAATTTGTCAGGTATTAAGAGCCTGACCTCCAGAAACAAAATTTACAAGATCGGTTAATAACCATCATTGTACAATCGTAACTATAGATCTATATTTAACCATCAGATTAAATAGTCGAGCTCCAGAAAATAATGTTTCAAGTAACAATATTTTTGAATGAACTTTAGACTTTCCAAGTATTATTAACTTAAAGTTAAAATTTTAACCAGATCTATAATGATCGGCTCGCAAAAATCGGAGCCTGTTATAATACTAAAAGCTTGTAATACCAAACCCCCAAAAGCTGTTAAAATACCAAACCGTGGAAAAAAGCTTAAAATACCAAACCCCCAAAAGCTGTTAAATCAGCAAACCGTGGAAAAAACCTTGAATCACCAAACCCCCAAAAGATGTTGAAATACCAAAGTGTTGTTCCAGTGTCATGGGATGTTGACTCAGTGACGGGGGAAGTTGTCCAGCGAACGGGGGAAGTTGTCCCGTGAACGGGGGAAGTTGTTCCCGTGAACGGGGGAAGTTGTTCCCGTGAACGGGGGAAGTTGTCCCGTCAACGGGGGAAGTTGTTCCCGTGAACGGGGGAAGTTGTCCCGTCAACGGGGGAAGTTGTTCCCGTCAACGGGGGAAGTTGTTCCCGTGAACGGGGGAAGTTGTCCCGTCAACGGGGGAAGTTGTCCCGTCAACGGGGGAAGTTGTTCCCGTCAACGGGGGAAGTTGTTCCCGTGAACGGGGGAAGTTGTTCCCGTGAACGGGGGAAGTGTCCCGTGAACGGGGGTTGTTCCCGCAACGGAGGATGTTGTTCCCGTGACGGGGAAAGTTGTTCCAACAGCACGACTGCAATCGTGTAGCGAAGACCATGACCAGCATAACCTCCGGAGCAGCACAAATATAGTTTTTCCAGCAAAGATTCAATTGGAACAACAACATCTTTGTTGTTGGAAAAACAAAAAATTTTAAAGCTCGAAGCAACAAAGTTTAACAAAAAAATTTTAACAGAAATAACAAAAAATTTTAGTTTGGTATTTATTTAGTAATTCAAGTCTTTTTCCACGGTTTGGTATTTTAACAGTATTTGGGGGTTTGGTATTTTAAGCTTTTTTCCACGGTTTGGTATTTTAACAGCTTTTGGGGGTTTGGTATTTTAAGCTTTTGGTATTATAACACGGTACCGCAAAAATATACCCAAAAGGCCTTACTTAAAACTATGTATAAATAGCAGATTTATATTTAATTAATAATAATTTTTAAATAAGAAAATTAATACTTTGTAAATTACGCCGAAAATATGTTTTCAGTTACTGTAACATTAACAGAAAATCAGGTAAAACCCTAGCCATAAATGTTTGGGTTACAAAAACACATATGTGGTTAAAAACCACTACTTTATAATACTACGTAAGAAAGAATTGGCGAACCCCGACCCTATATGAATACAAGGGTCCCTTGTAGTGTTTCACCAGAACCGAAATTTTGACCGGAACCAGATCCAATTTGAGTTCCGGATCCCGAACCGGAACTTTTCTTAGTTCCGGGCAGGGACCGGAACCTGAACTTTAAAAAACTTCGGTTAACCTAACTCTTCGGTTCCGTGTTTTGTTAAGACTGTGACCTTTTCGCCCTTGGCTTGCCAATCGTGCCTTGACTGTTCCTTGAGTTAGCTTGTCACGAGCCGCTTTATTCTGATAAATTTATAAAATTTTTTACAATAAATGTAAAATTTTGTTAAAGCTCCTCCTATATTTAATAGTAAAATTGATGATTTTGGATAACAGAAAAACCGAAAAAGACTGAGTAATCGAAAATTAAACTTTTTTATTTAAATTTTATTTATATTTAAATTTATTTTCTTTATTAATTTCACATGAAGTTAAAATCGAAAAACAGCCAGGCTTCATATGACTTGAGAAATCTCATGATTGCACTCTTGTTTACATGAGTGCGCGGCTATTTTTAAAATAAGAATATAGAAAATATAGAAAAATATATAGGGCCTATATATGTCGGCATTAAGGGATATTGACAAATTTAAAAATTTAGAGGCCCTTCACGCCCTTCCCTCCCTTCCCTTACCTTACCTTCCCTCCCTTCTCTTCCCTCCCTTCTCTTCTCTTCCCTCCCTTTCCCTTCCCTTACCTCCCTTTCCTTTCCTTTCCTTCCCTCCCCTTCCCTTTCCTCACTTTCCCTTCCCTTCCCTTCCCTTTCCTCCCTTTCCCTCCCCTTCCCTTCCTTCCCTTACCTTCCTTCCCTTCCCCCCTTCCCTTCCCTCCCCTTAAAAGAGTTAAATCATAGACTATAAACGCGCGCAACTGTATATTTCTTAATTGAGAGGGCAAGCATCTCGACTTCATTTACAGCTTTCTTTTCAATTTTATTTTAATTCATTAGCGAAAAAATTCACTAAAATATTCATTAAATATTTCGACAACTTTTCTTTTTATCTTTTGTTTTTTTCTGTGTAATCTACTATGTATAGGGCCCCCTTCAGAGTCTTCACATTTTCTATGTACTTTTTACGGTTCCCGCCTGAATCGACTCGGGATTCAAAATAACTATTCGAGCCGGCGAATTTCTGCTCGAAAAAGACTCGTATGACTAGACTCGACACCCCAAAATTCGGAAAAGAACCGAATTAAAATCATGAATACAAGAGGCGGCGCTTTGTGATGTGTCAGGAGGAACCCCCGGGCGGTACGGCAACCCTAATCCTATTCAAGCAAATTTTTTGGAATTGTATTATAATCCCATTATAATATTAAAAAGTTTACCTTTATTGATAAATTTAAAAATTTCACATTGTCTTTAAAAATATACTATATCTCTTATTCCGTAAAAACCTAGAAGCATGAATTTGTCAATTTTGATAATGTTGCTTTTTTGTTTCTCCAACCTATTTTCTCTGACTGAGAGTATGTTTCCTGGTCGCAGACAAGGTGATTCGAAGGATATTTTATCGGAAGACATTGTGGGTCATTTAAATGGGCCAGTTTATACGATTAAGGGATTGTTTTGACCAAAGCATCAATGTTTTATTTAACAAGTTGGGGCATTTCAAATAACGTATTATCTCTATCAGAATGCCATGGCATTCTATTTTTCAATCACCTTCCAAAGTGGCATTCTTTTAGTGACTGGCATTCAACTGGGGGGAGTGGCATTCTAATAGAGAAAATACGGTAAACAAAAACCACTAAAGAAAAACCAAGGAGTCTATGAATTAAAAAATTACAAGCATATCGTACCTGCATCTAAAATTTAAAATTTCTATAAGCCCAATAAGACGCTAATAAATTATAAAATTTGAGGTTATGGCTTCAATGGAGAAGGAGCGGTGCCGCCGCAAAATAATCAACGTGCTCGACAGGCAGCAGTATTTCCTCGTGGTCAACGACCATATGCGTATGACCCCGAACCTTCTGCTGCTGAAATTGCAAATTTCCACCGTTTTCAAAATGTTGATCAGATTGGCCAGAACCCGCCGCTTATAAATCGTATTTTTACTTATAAAATGTAAATTACGGCTTCCATAATTCTGAAGTTAAGATGTAGGGTGCTCTAAAGTTTATCTTTCGTGTAAAATCGTGTAAAATTGACTCAAAAAGGGCGAAAAAACTTAAGTTAGTTTTTTTCTTTCTAGCCTAGTGTAGAACCCGACTAGTATATACTTAAGATATTTTTACAAAATAAAGCAAGGAATGTAAATTGTTTATTATTGCACTTACCAGATAATTTACACAATAATGCCGTCGGAAGAAATGTTCAGCATGAAGAAATTACTGAGGACTCATACCCTCCTCAAATATCTGATGATGAAAGTGAAGTTAGCACTAGTGGAACAACAATTTCTGGTATTTAAATATAAATATGATTCACCCAGTTATCAATCACCCAGTCTTGATTAACTTACTAAAAACAGTTAAGTCATGGATCGACCGGAACGGCCATACGAGAACCGTGATCTCAAAAAATTCTCGATCTCGAAAAATCTCGAATGATTCACCATTAAGAAAAGACATTCTTTCGAATTCTTTAAGTAATGCTGAAATGATCTAACTTAAGGTTATGGCCGCCGTGAAAATGAATCAAGTTCTGGCTCCCGTGGAGGAAGATCAAGTCGTGACATTTATGGAGGTGGATCAGTTTATAGCATCCCTGAAGAAGGATCGGCTAATCGCGTTCATGGAGGAGGATTAGTCCATGGCACTCCTGGAGAAGGATCGGGTCGTGACATTTATGGAGGAGAATCAAAGCCATCGCGCAATACCCACCGTAAAAATTGAGAATTGCTAGATCATAAGTATTTTACGATGATGCGAATGATTACCGTGCATATTATATATGAAAAATCCAAAAGGATATTACTAAATTTAGAAGCTTGAAACCTCATTCCAGTCTGCAATCTAACAATAAGCTACCTGACCTTATAAAATTCCCAAAACTATTGCAGTGCTAGAAAACTAAGAAATCTTGTCATAAACTCGATACGACTCGCTGGCATTTATGAATCTTGATAGACATTGTCCAAAACTTGTTTAAAAAATTTTTTGTCCATTTTTGTGTCTCTTGGAGTTTCTATATTGTCTCTTGCGATCTCAATTGGTTCGGATCCAGGCAAGACAGTTTTTATTTAAGATCAACTAAAGTTTCCGTTACACCTGTCATTTTAGAAATATAAGAAAGGTGGGAGAGGCAAATTCAATGTGAACTAGAAATGCAGACTGAAATGAATTTCTTGTAGAATATTAGTTTGATTGGTATTTTATACACAAAGTTTCTTGAACTTTAATTAAAATTAAACTTCTAATAGGGGTTTAATTTCAGACATTCCATAAATTCTTGTCGCATGAATTTTGGTTTCTTGGTTTTTGAGAGAACATTCCCGAATGCTTCTGCGAGAAATTCCTTGATTTTATCAGTCAGCTCAAATCATCTTTTCTTTACAGATAAAGAGGCATTCGACCTAAAAGTATAGTCAAGCACTATGCTCGACTTTCAAAAATACATTTTTCCAAATCTCGTTGACGCTTCCCGATTATATTAGTTACAAACATGTATATAAATTTATTTGAAATAAATTATATTATGTAATTTTTTTATATTTTTTCAACACCCATTTAAAGGCCAACATAACAATTTCAGAAAAAATTTTATAACATAGAAATGCATAGTGATATATACATTTTAAAAAAATATAAAAATTATCATTTATCCCCACATATTATCAAGAATAGTTCCACTCGTCATTCTATCAAAAAATTGACGTTTCTTTCTAATTACAGTAGCCTTTCGTTCAATTCCTCCTTCAAAATTCTTAATTTTTGCCAATCGCTTTTTGCGACCCCACAAATTGTTTAGAATAGATCCACTTGTTGATCCATCCACAAATCCTCTAAAAACCTGGGCATCAGCCATTGGAGGTATATTAGTGTCTTGGAGTATAATATGAAGGAAAATAGTTAAATAGAGTCCGTATAGGAGGATAGAAGTCATTTTTGATTTCTAAATGTTTATCGGGGAGGAAAGAAATTTAATTTTGAATAAATGAAGGAAAGAAATTTATTTTTGTGAAAATTGGAAAAATTTATATTGAGCAAAATTAAATTTAATTTTGACTTGTTTTGACTTATTTGAAGAGAAAAACATTTAAATTTTTTCAACCTTGCAGTAAATACCTAATTTGTTACTACAAATTTTGTAGTAAATTAAAAAAATTAGAGTTCACGCTTGGATGGTAGAAAAGTGCAATTGGGTATGTTGAGTCTAT
The DNA here is from genome assembly GCA_036172955.1 of Meloidogyne arenaria. Lineage (NCBI taxonomy): Eukaryota > Metazoa > Nematoda > Chromadorea > Rhabditida > Meloidogynidae > Meloidogyne > Meloidogyne arenaria. Next base: position 3,962,748 of record JARQAB010000027.1, read on the forward strand.
AACTAACTATCAAAAGGAGACTTCCTAAATTTCTTGGCACTGTTCATAACGAATTAAATTTACTACAAAATGATGTAAAAATTAGGTATTTTGTTTGGAGAATTTGAAAAACTATGAGATGCTAATACAAGACGTGCTTTTGATCGAGTTAGATAGCGATCATCGTTATAACCGTAATAGAGACCGGACTGGGAGGGTCGTACGAGAATCAATATCTCGAAAAATATCAATCTCGATAACCGAGGTTTTTTTCGAGATCACTTCTCAACCCAATCTCTAAACCGTATATTTGTACAACATGGACGCATCTTATGAGTAAAACTAGGCTCATTTTTTGTCTAAGCGAATAGCTTGACTTCAAAAATATTAGGAGGCTGTTTTAACTTGCAGCTAGTACGATGTTCAAAAACCCTTAAATTAAAATTAATTGAATTAATTAATATTATGCAAAATTAATTTTCTATAGAACCATATCGGACTTGAGAAAGGTCTACCGTTTTGTTGTGTTGGTGAGACTCTACTATTCTTTTTTATCTATATGTAGATTTGGAAAAATATGTATTGACAAAAAATTTAATGTTTTTGTCTACCAATTTTTAAATTAAATTTTGATTTAATTCGAAAACAAGTATATTTATAAAAAAGTTTTCCATTTTTGGTAAATCAAGTTATGTAATTTTAACGAAATGGAAGGAGATTATTTAATGGTTTATTTAATTTTTAAAAAAACACAGAAAGCGATTGACAAAAAATTTCAGTTTTGAAGGAATAAAGAAAGGCTGGTAACTTGGTCCTTGGTGTGCCATTAATCACAAAAATTGTATATGCCTGGGGGATCTTTTCCGCTTTCATCTACCGCCGTTATCCACAAATTTCAAAAGACTATAACAAGGGAATAGAAAAATATGTAGTCAACAATAAGATCTTAATTCTTCTACACTGCTCATTGGATGGAGTCCTAATAGTCATGGGCTTCTATTGAAGGCAATATTCTTTTAGAGACAACACAAATTTAAATTTAGTCAAGATCTAATCCTGACTTAAAAAAAATTGAAATGTTCCTGATAATAGCCGGTGTCCGCCCTTATATTAACAAATTTATATTAAAAATTAACTAAATTTACTAATATTAAGTAAATCCTTTTATTCCACTAATTAATTCCATTATCAACACCTTTAAATTTAATGCTTTTTCCTGGCTTATTTGTTTAAATTCTGGAGACGAAGCCCCTCTATTAACAACATTTGCTCTTATTTTTTATTTTCCTAGACATTTCCTTTAAAAATAGAAAAAGATAAGAATTTATAAAATTAAAATTCAATGTTAAAACAAAATTAATATATTATGTAAAAACAAAGTTTGAAGTGTATCTAATTAAAAAAGGGAAAAAATTATTGAGTAAATTTAAAAATATTTTGAAGTCCTAAGTTAATAAATATTAAAAAATGGCAATCACATCGAATCCTATGCATATGAGAAGATATATGCTTTCACTCTGGCTTATTCTTACTGTTCATCAGTCATTCCAGTTCTTGAGCATCATTCCAGTTCTGAAGAAATGAATTTTTCTGAAAAAATGGAAAAATTTATATTGAGCAAAATTAAATTTAATTTTGACTTGTTTTGATTTATTTAAAGGGAAAAAAAGGCCCTGAGTCACGAGAGAAGGCCCTGAGTCACAACAGAATTCTTAAAAATATATTAAATGATTGACTACTTCACTCAGAAAAATTTTAAAATTTTTATTCTCTCCTCCGATATCCTTCCCAAATCCTCTTTATCGATACCCTTCAAGAATCATTGATATCCCATATATATCATAAAATCCCCCGGGTCCGTAAAAACGCGGTAGGGCTATCAGGGTATAACAAGAAACCGAATCAGAGGTGAGACCTCCCACCTAAGACGGCAGCCACGAAAATAAACCAAACGGCAAAAACTCAACATTAATAAAGAAGGAAAAGGAAGCTGATATACAATAACTGATATACATTTTATCTTTATTTAATAATCACTTACAATGGGTAAAATGAAGTCTCACATGTGTAGTTACACGTATAGCCTTTTTTATTTTTACACCAGTCCTTGCATCCAACACATGGAAATTGATACTTGCTTCAAAATTTCCGAATCTATAAAATTTGTATTAAACGATTCCTCTCATCAAGCTGTGATTGGTATCAAAATTGTCCTACTTGGCCGTGCGCCTGCGTGTCCCGGTTAGCAGGTACTCTTTTATGATTCAATGTTCTATATTAGATTTCGTAATAAGACAATATTGTATTCAGAATTTGGTCATAGAAATTAGATTTTTCGTGAACTCGAATCTCGTTTGTTCCCCAAATTATATCACTAATTAGTGCTCACGTCATAAAGCAGTTTATCGAGATGGTAATTCGACGTATTCAAAGAAATATAATGGAGTTCATTTGTAGTAGTTGGGCACTCCTTTTTAAGACTTCGGACGCAGACGTGGTGTTTGTCGCAGCACCTATATTCTAAATTATTTTGAATTTTTTTTTTGAATTTATTTACTTATTAATCTTTGCTGCTGTATGATGGGGGCTAGCACAGCTTTAATGAATAATTTAAATAAATTTTTAAATATTGGAATTATATAAAACTTACAGGCAACTAAATTGGTCAAAATAAGTTGGCTTCGCTTTGTAGTAACTGCAACGAGTCTAAAATTTTTTTAATTTTTAAGAAATTACGTAAGGGGAAGATCTGGCTGGATAGGATTTAAGATAAATAAGAGAGAAGATTTCGAATAATTTTGAGTATAGAGTAGGGTTGCCGCCCGAAACCCGGCCATTTTTGTACCCGAAATCCGTACCCGATATTTTTTCCAACCCGAAGACCGTGATCCAAAATTGGTTAAAATCCGAAATTTCTACCCGAAAATTAGCCTTACCCGATTTTTTTAAATAAATTTAAACAATTATTTACAAGTTTTTGCATTTTACATTATGTTGATTGTTGGTTGAATTGGGATTTTTAATCAGAACTTCTTTATTAAAAGTATTTTTAAATTCAGAACTCATCTTTTTCATTTTCCTTTACCAATTTTTCTAGTTTCTCGGTCGCCTGAAAAGTCAAGTCTGCGTAATCATAGGTTATGTATTTTCTTTTTGAAACTCCACAGCAGCACATTTTAATAAAGTTGAATGGTAGGCTACGTTATCATGATGGATAAGTGCTTCCTCTTGATTGTTGCTTGATTCGGCGGACTTTGCCTTTTGAAAATTTTAAGAATTTTGGAAGACTAAGAAAATAATAAAAAATTTTGAGGCAAAGAAAATTTAAATAATTCAGGAAAGCCAAGAAAATTTTAGAATTTTCGATGGTGAAAGGGTTCAATAATTTTTAGCGAGACCGCGGCAACCCTGATGTAGAGAGCCTGCTCGATGTGTCAAATCCAAGGAAAAACTGACTACCCTGAAACTTACATCAAGAAATGTCTCAATACCCATATTGGGCCAATCTTATACAAAAAGCATATTTTTTAGCGGCCGATCGCTCAATATGTATCTCAAAGTGACACCTTAAAAGAAACTGCTGCTCACTGAGAAACAATATATACATACAGTAATCCAAATAATATTTTCATTAAAACTTTTAATGATACCTCATAACAATACATACGGTCCTCATATGTATAATGGACCATTAAGTTGCTCCCCACTGCATACTTTTCGTTCCAAAACATTAAGTCAAGATCCAATGCCGGGTATCCTATAGCCTCATCAAGTAGAATTCCATTCTTCTGGAACATGCTCCAGAATTCGGCCCAGCTGAACTTTTATCGGATCAGTGCTATTTTATTTAAAAATATATTTAAATATTTAATCGCAAGTACCTTGCTCTAGTGAGGCCTTGACGAGGAGACCTTTGAGAAGCTGTTCGACAGTGCTTTTGGCCATGTGAAAATATCCGCTTAAAAATTTTGAATATATCGGGATCGACAACTTGTATATTTATAAGGCTATTCTCAATTCTTATTTCTCGGCCCATAATTATCAAATTTTTAGATTTTCCTTAATTTACCCTATTTTCTTGAATAAATATTTTTGACAAAAAGGGGGAATCTGGCTTATGGACCTCTAAAAATCAAAAAAAAAATTGCCTGCGGCCCAGAAAGTGTATCAAATCTCCTAGTCTATAAAAATTTAAGGCTCCACTTGCGACCGGCGATGTCGAAGCGTATGAAGGCTGTGTTAGTGTCGACGTTGAAAAATATTTTTATTCCATTCCATTGCAATAATTGCCCTTTGGAATTCCTCTCACGGCATATTCCATTGGTTATACACCCAAGGCAAAAGCGATCGTCTTTACCAGGAGTGATTTTGTAGGGGGTTGCCAATTTAAATCCAAATTGATCGTTTGTCAGATGACTCTCATAACAAACAAGCAATCTTTAAATTAAAATATTTTTAAAAATTTTTATTTAGAAAATTTTTGGGGCCAGGCTAACTCTCAATGCCATAACTTAACTTAAAAGAGAAATAGTCTAAAGACTATTTTTTTAGTGTTATTCGTCTTAGCTCGACGAGAGCTCATTGGTTTTGATTAAGCCTAAAAATATTTACTCGTTGCATTTTGATACGGTTTCGGCCATTGCTTTGATTTCTTCTTCACATCCGTCTTTTTCACCATTCGGCTTAGCTCGACGAGAGTCAAAGGGTCTGATTAACCCAAAAAAATTCTTTGCACCTGGATCATAGTAAGGATCGCAAAAGCTAGTATGATCACGTCCCAATTTAAACGGCTCCTTCAGTTTTTTAAGCTCCTCTGTATAATTCAGTTTCACGGGGACAGCTTTCGAGTTTCCGCAACTAAAAATCAAAAAGGTTTAATTTAAATCTTTTTTCAAAAATATCTCACTGGCAGGCATATTTTTCATAAAAAGATGGTTTTTTATAATGACTGCATTTTGGCTATAATAATAATAAATTTTGGCTGTAATTAAGATTGGCTTAAGTAAAGCAGCTGGGCTATAGCTATTTCTCTCCTTTAGCTAGTGCAAAAGGTTAATCGACGGCTGGGAGCGAACCAGCATCTTCAGTAGACCGGACTGATGTGTTAGCCATTACACCACGCCGCCTACTGCACAGCCTTAGGAATTAAATAGCTATATGCTTTACACTTACATTAACCATAGGAGAGATGTATTCTCCTTCACTTGTCTTGGATTAATTAAAATATTAATTAAAGTTTGAAGTGTTACAGTAATTTTATTTTTCAAATAATTTATTAATTTGGAGAATTAATTTGGAGAATAAATAAAAAATATTTTTTGAGTATTTAATATTTAAATAAAATTAGATTTAATTAAATTAGACTATTTACATTTGATTTAATTACCAGCCAAAATCTATTTATTTATATACCCCTTTTAAGCTTAAATTAATTTTGATGATTATTCATGGGAAATGGATTCTAAATTAATTTTTTATATTAAAATCGTACAATTTCCCAATAAAATGATATAATTTTGGTTAATTTTGGTTAATGAAAAATTATTTTTGGAATAATCATTGGAGCATTTGCTAATAATTTTTAATTAAATATTTGATTGTGGGAAAATTTTTAAATTTATGAATCAACACAAAAAAATTTTTGTAAGTTTACTTTATATTAATATAGAATATGAAGGTTAACATTATAGTACTACATATTTATTTGAATTACCGAAAATTTTAAGGATTCTGTTAGGTCAAAAAGACGGATTTCTCCGTTTTTTAGTGCTGAACAATAAAATTTTTGAATATTTAACACTAAACAAAAAATCGTTGCATTTTTACGGTTTTTAGCGGGTCCATAGTTTTGTTACACAATGTAACTATGACCCGTTTCCCGATTCCCGGGTTTTTTCTTCTCCCGAGCATCACTAATAGTTAGGTTACACCTAAATTTCACAAAAAGTTCGAAAAAAAATTTTTGTAAAAATTTTTAATAAAAAATTTTTTTAATTTTAGCTTGAAATTGCATTTTTAATATGGTAAAAATTTTAAAAATTTTCATTCATTAGAACCTTAGGAAATTAAAAAAATTTAGGGGGGCCATAGTTTTGTTACACAATGTAACTATGACATATAATTTGAAATTTCAAGGATGGAAATTCCTCAAAGTTTGTGAATTAAAAAATTGTAATCCCCACTTTATGGCAAAATATCTCAGAAATAATTTAAAATTAACACACATTAATATCGGAAAGATATTCCGTTGTCTTTTGGTTGGTCAGTTATATACTAGAGATCGGAAATTTTGAAAAGCCTGGACCTGTTCCTGGACTCTGGAGTTTGATTTCCTGACCTGGACTGGATCCTGGGCCTGTAGTCCAGGAAACCCCAGGCCCAGGAAAAACCCAGGAAGGCCAAAAAATGCCTGGACCTGGACTCTGGGTACAGGAAAAACCCAGGCCATGGTCCAGACCCACGCCGATCTCTATTATATACATATGTATGTGAATGATTATTTTTAAAATAAATTGAAAAGTACAGAATACTATTTTTCAAATGCTCTATAAATTCCCTCTAATTAGGAGGAATATTTCTATTAATTTAAATAGGATCATATTCCCTCACTTAATTAAAAGAGGAATTCCTCAAGTTTTGAAGAAAGTCAAAGTGAACGTTACGTTTCTATGTCATTCAGGCAAAAAACGCCTACCATGCTCACCCCCATATAAATCATTCATTAAAGATGATGAAATATTTCCGTATAAAAACGGAAAAGTTGGAAATATGAAATATATTTTTTATTTTATCAAATTAATTTTTATAAATCCATGTTAGTTTGTTAGCCAATATTTTTACACGTAGTTTATTTAAGAACACGAACTTATATATAGGGCTGGGGTTTTAAAATCGGAAAATTCCATTTTATCCGTCTTGAGTTACTTAGGAATCCAAACTTTGGTAAAGCTAGACTTCATGTCCATTTTTTGACCACTGCGCTTTTTTGCGAGCTTTCTTAATAATAATATAAATATAATTTGAAAAAATTTTAGATCCAGAAAATGAAAAATATACAAAATATAGACAAAAACAACAAAATTAAAAATAGATTCCTTTTACCCCTTGAATTACTTTATGACATAACTAAAGCAGCTGATGTACAGCTTCGAAAAAAATTCTTTATTTTTTATCAGGAATTAGTTTTTGACTAGTAGAAATAATTGGGTTGTTACTACGGATAAGTGTATACGATAAGTGTATACTTTCCCGTTGTATATGTAACGTGAAAGTAAATTTCGATGGGTGGGGGCTAACTCAAGGAATACCAACTCAAGGAACAGGCAAGTCAAGGAAAAGACAGATCAAGGAACGACCAACTCAAGGAATGACCAATTCATGGAATATTTTAAAAATCGGAATTTTTTTGAAAAATCAGAATTTTTCGGAATTTTTTTTAATTCTGTTTTTTAAAGTGTTCTAATCTGTTTTTAAATTCTTATTTTCTAAAAATATTCAGATTTTTCAAGAAATTTCGATTTTTAAAATATTCCATGAATTGGTCATTCCTTGAGCTGGTCGTTCCTTGACCTGTCTTTTCCTTGACCTGTCTGTTCCTTGAGTTGGTATGTTCCTTGAGTTGGTCGTTCCTTGATTTGTCTTTTCCTTGACTTGTCGTTCCTTGATTTGTCGTTCCTTGACTTGTCCGTTCCTTGAGTTAGCCCGACACGAATTTCGATGCGATACGACAAGATGAATCGAACCATACCTGGGCTTCCCGAATTCGATAATTTTGAACGAAGTATGCTTGGCAGTACATCGGGCTCGCGTTACATTGGTCTGCTCCTAAAGTACCCTCTTCTCTCTCTTCCCTTCGTTTTTTCGACCTCTCAATTACTTCTCAATTAAGAAGTAATCAATTAAGAAGTATTTTTCTTACTTCTCAATCAAGTCGAAAAAACCTTCCATTTGCCTTAGGTTACATGATTCAAATTATCTACATGATCCTATGCATTGTGTCTCACCAGCTTCAGCAATTAAGCCCTATACCAACTTGTGCTTAGAGCAAATAAAAGGAAATTTCGGGAGAGCTGAAAAAAAAATAAAAAAAAGGGGGGAAGTACAAAACTGGCATTTACCGTAGACCATATTAAATTTAAATATTCATTCATAAATAATTTAAATACAGCAAAGAGAAAGTAATACTTGACACAAAATTGGTTATAAAATTAAAAGAAAGGAGCATAGAAATTATGTCGGCTTCAACAATAATTTATTTATTTGCAAGAGAATCTTTCATAAAACTGATTTTGGAATTAAAGGTAATTATTATTAAATATTATAGTCGAATCTCATTCTCAATTTCATTTCTCTCAATTTCATTTCTGAATACTTCAAGAAAAATTTTTTTCAAAGTTTTTTTTAAATTTGGCCTGTGAGCAGTGCTGGCACCCTCTCCGGATTCTAAAATCTTGACTCGGCAAATCTTGATTGCCGACAAATGTCCGCATATACCATCTCAAACATTTTTCCTGCTACATATCTAGGATTTCGAGCCTTGCATCGGGATCGTTCTCACTGAAAAGCTTCTATAATAGAGTATCTCTGATTATCTCAATTTAATTCAACAGTCTCTCACTTTCTTTCTCAAATTACAACAATATCTCGACAAACAATCACGTTATCTGATTCTCAATTAATCACTAAATCAAAAATATCTCAATTTACATATCTTTATTTCAGGAACTTGCATCACCCATGTTTACAGAGCCACTTAACGATTTGGTCCGTAAAGAAGGCCAAATTTCTATTTTCCAAACAGTTGTTTCTCCATTTGATGAAGTTCAAATTACTTGGTACAAAGATGGGTGTATATTGGATGAACCTCATCGTTTTATACTTACTAATGATGATGGACTGTTAATTCTTTTTTTGGAGCATTCACTCGTGAGAGATTCTGGAGTTTATACAGTAAGTTGCCAAATTATTAATTTAACTAGGACAGTCCCTTATAGAAGCTTGTGAAAATTATCGAAATTTTCATATCGAAAGCTTGTGAGAATTATCATAAAACGAAAGTATACATGATGATAATTCTGATAACGTTTTAATATTATAAATTAAAACTAAAACACAAAATAATTGTTAAAAATACCGTACATGTTGAAATAATTACCCTTACTCAATCATTATTTCTAGATTCTTGCTCATAATGCAGCAGGGCACTCAAGAATTTCTGCTAGGCTTACAGTTACGAGTGTACCAAATGTTCAGCAAATACAAGGTACTTCGTTTTCATCCTTTCAAAAAAAGCATCGAAATTGAATCCAATAAAACCGAAATCTGAGTTTAATGAGAATATTGCAGTACGATCGCATTATCTTACCGCAATGTCCGTAAATGTTTGTCCGCTATATTTGTCATACCTTGTCTAATACATAGAATAATTAAATAATTTTTTGAAAATACTAGACAAATGAAAATTTTTAAAATTATTTTTGATGTAAAATATAACTGAAATTCTTGATCCACCAGCTTCGGTAAACAGAAAATACCTATCAAAGTTCATAATACTTTATCTTTTATAAATAAATTTTGAATTTCTCCAACTGTTGGAAAATTTTTTAACTAAGTTTACGAAAAAATTTATTTTTATTTTAGGACCATTACCCATTATGAATGTTCCGCAGCAGCAAATCTTACCTGTACCAGGTGAATTATTTAAGTATTTCAAGATCCTAAGTTGTTAAGAACGATCTTGAAGTTGTTGTAATATTATCGCCCTTACTACATAATAATGATGTTCGGGAGAAGAAAAAACCTGGGAAACAGGAGTCGGGTCGGTCAATGACCTAGAAAGTCTTGATCGGGAGGCCAAAAGCTTGGAAAATTTCCCGAGCGGGAGTCAAGATACCCGAACATCACTAGCCCCTATACATGTTTTTTGATTGTGGCTTTGTATATACAAATGATAATTTTTCACAAATTTGCAAAAATAACGCTATAATTGGGCATTTATAGAAATCTTTTTTTCTGAATAATTCCTTTCAATAGGGGTTTTAAAGTCTAAATTTATAATTTTAACATTAAAAAAAAATTTTTTTTAATTTAAGAAGCTCTTGTTGAAAATGAAAACAAAGTTCAAAAAAGAAAATATTTCAAGTGTCTTTTTCCTACACCAAAAGATGGAATTTGCACGATTAATGATTGCCAGAGAAAAGTTACCAGTAAGAATTGGTCTCGTCATTTGAAAAAATTTCACCCTGAGTTTCGTGTGCCAAGAGATGCTATGAAAAATACAGAAACAACAATTAAACGACGTAAAGTTGAGTTGGATAGTTTACCCTCAACATCACAAAATTGTAATAAAAGTTTGCTTGAGAAGGAAATAAATAAGGAGAATAAACAGCCTAACTGTGATTTGGGAGCTTTTGCATCACAATATTTCGCCCCCTTTGACGGGGAAGACTTTTCTACATTTATTTTGGAAAAAGATGATGAATCGGATACTGCTGTAAGCATTAATTTTGAAACCATTTAGAGGACAGGGTTGGTGGTACTGATATAAGAACAGAAAACTCCCGAATATCCAGAGATTATCCAACAAACAGGACCCCTAGTGTATAGACTATTTACAAAATGCCAAGGTAATATTAGAGCCTACAGACGCACATTTCCTTCCCAAATTTCTAATGACACTAAAGTAACGAAATATGACTTAAATGAACAAAGTTATGATCGTTTGTTTTAATCCCTTCTACCGGCAATCCCTTCTAATCCCTTCTACCGGTTCACACAATAGACAAACTTTCTTACTTAATAATCGTTATTAATGTCTTTCATTTGAATATGCTATAGGAATCAAGTGAAATTGTGAAAGAAAAGCCTGAACATTCTGTACATATTAAGTAAATCATGGGTAGGAATAAAAGGGGGTCTGAAGTTCATTATTACCAAAGCTAAAAGGCATTCTTTAAATTAAAGGATAAAAAGATGACTGCCATATTTTACATCAAGTAGATATCAGGACAGGGGGAGGGGACTAAGAAAAAAAGTCGGGTCATGATTTGGAAAATTACTCGGATTGGCTATTGGGTATCTTTTCAACCCTTTACAGTAGTTGCCTAAAACTTTAAAGATTTTTCTTAATAATAAGTTTATTTAGAAAATTTCTGATGAAGATGAAGATATTTAACAACGGCTACCATTACGCGTTAAAAATTGAATGCTCATTAAAATAAAATCTTCTACATGTTAAATGAAACAACATAAAAACAGTTTTACAATTTTTGTTATACAAAATTTTCATTTTGTCTTTTATTTTGTATTTTTAAAATTTTAAGTAATTTTTAATTTTCTAAAATATTTAACAAGTTTATATGCATAAACTTTTTATTGTAAGTCTTTTAATATTCGGAAGAGGACCCAATCTAATTATTAAAACTAGGATAGCTCCCCGAGCCTTCGGGGTCGAAAGTGTCGGGGATCGGTGTTTGCCAAGGGGGCATGTCGGGTTTCGGGGTCGGGGTTGACTTTTGATTCGGGGGACAGAGAGCTACCCAATATAAATTTCCACATTAATAATCTTTGGCAAAATGCTTACAATTATGGCAAAATGCCTTTGAATATTTTACTGTAAAGGACGATTCCGCCAACTTATTCGAGTATAACTTTTTGCAGAATAATCTAACCACATTAATCTTGTCAGCTAAAATAATCCTCTCATCCAAAGCTTTCGATTGATAGAATTTAAATTGTTTGAGAATCGAAAAATTTAGAAGTGATGGCTCAAAATATGCTTTGAGACAGTACCTAATTAATCATGAAAGTACCTAATTAAACATGATTAATTACACTTAACACAGCACTACAAATATTATTCATCTATTTACTGTTTATTTAATCGAAATAAATTCGAAAAAATAAAATAACTTTGTGTGGCCCATTTAAAAAAATATCTACTTTTTGCAAACACATCATTATTTATGTACATATGAACAGATTTTAACGTTGATAAATTAACAGATTAAATATTTTATTATTTGAATAATGTCCATTTCTATTTATATATTAATTTTAATTTAGTTTTTACTTAATTTAGTAATTAAAAAATAAAATATTTAAGCTTTTAATTTATAATCGAAAAAATATTTTGTAATTATTTGTTAAAAGATATGTGAAAAAATTTAAATAAAATTGTCGTTAAAATTCCTTTTTTCGGTAAAATAAATTTCATTTTAATTTGCAGTTCATTTTAATTTTAAAATGTATCTTAATTTCTTTATTAAAGTTTTACTATTTAAAATATTTTTGTTTGTAAAAGGAGGAGAGACTGATAAATTGTTAGTTTTTTAGACTTTTTGTTTAAATGAGATTAATTGGAATTTTTGAAATATTAAATTAGAGATCGGCCTGAGAGTGTCGTACGAGAATCGAGATCTCAAAAAATTTTCGATCTCGATTAGGGTTGAGGGCCAGGTTTGGTTCGAAGGATCGAACAGGGCCTCGAATTTTAGCCCGAAAAAGACTCGAACTGCCCGGTTCGATAAAGTAGAAACCCAAAATAATGACTCGAACGTCGGTCTAGTTGAAAAATCCAACCCTAATCTCGATAACCGAGATTTTCGATCGAATCCCTGCCCGGTCTCTTAATTAAACAATAAATTCATTTATATTTTCTGTCAGATTTAAAGTTTGTCCGGGCAAAGCTGATAGTTTTCCAAATTCAAAACTGGCTAAACGATTTCAAGTGAAAGGGAATAGTTTTGCTTGTAAAGAATGTAAGGAATGTGATGGTGGATATAATAAATATGCTGAATTTTCGAGTGATATTGAAAAGAATATTGCTGATGGGGGGTTTCTGGAAGATTATATCTCATATAAGGATAATGAAGACAGTACTGGAACTTGCGAAACGGTTGGAGTTTAAGTGAATTGCGATAATTTTTTGAATAAATTTAGATGCTTATCGGAAAGATTGGTAAAATCAAAACTACGAATAAGCAAAATGTTAACGGCAATAAGGTATACAATACAAAGTAAGAGCGAGGCAGGGATGTCGGAAATCGGAAATGGCTCAAAAGTCTAAGCTCTGAAATCTGCCTAGATTTTCGGTAGTCGGAATTCCGACCGACCCCTAGCAGGTTTTAATCCTGCAACATCCTTGCAGTTATTGCTTGGTGCTTTCGCTCACCACGCAAAGTGCTCTATCAACTGAGCTTTTTTAGCTACCGGGACGATGCTTTCACTTTCCCCTCCTAGTGAGCTTTTAAATGCTAGCCAACTGGATATCCTTTTCAAACTGAAAATTAACCCCGAAAATTTTCTGTTTGGTTTATCAGTCTTTTTACCAAACCGAAGCATTCGATTCTGTCTTAGAAAATTAATTCGGGTAAATTAATTCAAATTAATCATTATAAATTTTTTCTAGACAACAACAGTTACCACAGCAGAAACAACAACAGAAACAGAAACAACAACAGCTTCCACAAACGCTACTACAAGCTCCAGAAAATTTTCGGTTAGCCCAACTGTACAAACCTAAAATTATTGAATTAAGGAATTAAGGGAGCCTAGGGGGGGGTATTATTAGTGTGTGGGATAAAAAAGGCTGATAAGGGATATATAATGGATATAAGGGGATACATCGACAGCACTTTGATTCATCGATTTCCTCTCAAAATCCACAATATGTATGTATACTCATTTGGATTAAATGTATTTAAGTGGATTAAGGAAATGATATCAGTGATATCAAATGATTATCGGGATGTTCGAGAATTCGATTCTGGCCTAGAAAAATTAATTCGACCAAATTATACAAATAAAATTTTTTCTAGACCACAACTGTTACCACAACAAAAAAAACAACAAAGGCGCCCACAAAATTGACTACGGTAATTTTTGTTTTCGGATTCCTTTCAACAACCTCACATATTTTGTCATTTCTATAGAAAACGACACCGTTCCGCACAACATTGCCAACTAAAAAAATGCTTACTACATTAAAAGTAATCTTTACAAAATAATTTTTTAAAATACACAGTAAAATTACCTTAATTTCTTATTATCGTTCTCCACTTTTATAAGGTAAATAAGGGAGCAGGTCAATGTAACGCGAACCCAATGTAACGCAGAGATATAACTTCGTTCAAAGGTGTCAGATCCGGGACGTCTTGGTATGTTTCAATGCGTCCTAGCAGCTGAATCGAACCATACCAAGGCATTCCAAATTCGACCACTTTGAACGAGGTTAGCTCTGGGGTACATTGGGCTCGGGTTGTACCTGCTAAATATTGCCTAAAAAAGAATTTATTTTTCAAAATATTTGGCAATTGAGATTCACAAGCTTTAAATAATATAATTAATATAAGGTTGACTTGCCCAAAACAGAAAATGGAAACAAAGGACTGGAAGCAACCAATCAAGGAGGAATTGGCTCGGGAAGGAATAAGCGTACTTTACACTAACAATATTTACAAAATTTAAATATTAAGATGGATTGCCAGATGGTTACGCATGCATTACTGGATGTAATCCATCTATAATAAAATTGAAGGCTGTAAATGGGCACCCAAGTCCTGTAGATGACGGGCCTAGGGAAAAAAATGGTTGTCAAACTGATGTGTTGAGTTGTACTACACGTCAACCAATTGCCACTATAGCGGTTTAAGAAATATTTTTCGAGAAAATTTAATTTTAATTTAATAAAATAAAAAAAAATAAGAAAAAAATTTAATTTTTTAACAGTTTGGAAACAAGGGAAGAGTTCAAGCCAAAAATGGGGATAAAAGACACGTGCGAGCTCAAATATTTTGTGTAGAAAAAAAGACAGAAGGATGGGTAGAGAAAGGATGGTTTAGAGTTGGAGCAAATAATAACCCAAACACTTTCTTCTTCGTTAAGGAGGTTAAAGTGATAAAAAGAGAATATTTAACTGATTTTTCTATTTTAGGCACATTGTGAACAATCAATCGAGTGGAATAGTAATACTTGATTAAATAATAATTTTAGAAGGCCTTTTTTTCTCGGGGGTTTTCGGTCTTGGACTTGGGGTCTAGTCTTGATCTCGAGGTCTGAAAAATTTTAGGTCTTGACTTTACTCTAAAAATATTTATAAAATTTAAATATTAAGATGGATGGCCAGTTGGTTACGCTTGCATTACTGGATGTAATCCTTCTTCAATAAAATTAAAAGCTGAAGGGCAACCAAGTCCTGTAGATGAAGGACCTATAGAAAAAAATGGTTGCCTAACTGATGTGTTGAGTTGTACTGTAAATCGACCAATTGCCACGATAGCGGTTTAAGAAGAATTTTTTCGAGCAAAAAAATTAATTTTTTAACAGTTTACAAGCAAGGAAAGCGTTCAATCAACACTCGGGGATAAAAGAAACGTGCGAGTTAAAGTATTTTGTGCAGAAGAAAAGGAAACTGGGAAGAAAGGATGGATTAGAATTGGAGCTAATAACAATCCCAAATTGTTTTTCTTCGTTGAGGAGGTAAAAATGATAAAATGAGAGAATATTTAATCGAGTTTTCTATTTTAGGCATATTGTGAACAAACAACCGTGTGGAACAGTAATACTTTATTAAAATTTAATTTCGACAAATATTTTAATAATCCATTATTGACCATATGGCACAAATGCCATATGTCGATTTCTAATGCGTCTGGCGAAAATTTTGGAAATTTTTAAGGCCGAAAAGCCAGATTTCTTCAATTTTCAGAAATAAAATATGGAATCCTAAATAGTTCAATTCTTAGGGGTTTTGAAAAGCTCATAAAAGTCGAGACCAAAACCTAGACTACATTTCAAGACTAAGCCGAGAAAAACGCCAAGATAAGTCATGAGTCAAGACTTTTTTTGTGTTTTTTCGGTCCTGGGATCTAGTCTTGATCCCGAGTCTTGAGTCCTGGAAAATTTTCGGTCTTGGACTTTACACTACAATATTTACAAACTTTAATATTAAGATGGATTACCGGATGGTTACGCATGCATTACTGGATGTAATCCATCTATAATAAAATTGAAAGCTGTAAATGGGCACCCAAGTCCTGTAGATGAGGGACCTATTGAAAAAAGTGGTTGCCAAACTGATGTGTTGAGCTGTACTACACGTCAACCAATTTCCACAATAGCGGTTAAAGAAAAAATTTTTCGAGTAAAAACTTAATTTTTTATCAGTTTGGAAACAAAGGAAGCTTTCAATCAACATTTGAGAACAAAAGAAACGTGCGAGCTAAAGTAATTTGTGCAGAAGAAATAGCAACTGAAAAGAAAGGATGGCTTAGAAATGGAGTAACTAATAACCCTAAATTGTTCTTCTTTGTTGAGGAGGTAAAAATGCAGTACTTTATTAATATCCCGCCCACCCCCTATTTGAGCCTGAGATTAATTTACCTTTTTTACTGTCAATCACTTTCCCTCACACATAAGTAAAAGGCAAGTTATAAGGAATAAAATTAGAACTAAAAAAATAAACATTAAAGATATTGAGATCAAATAAAATTTATATGATAGAGCTATAACTAAGGAACAAGTATAAGCAAGAATTTCAAGTTCCCCACTCCTTGCTTTGATACAAAGTAAAATTTGCTTGGAAGAATTTTTGACAAAAATTCGTACCTCTCCTTGTGAGATTTTCTCTCATTCTCGAACGAATGAGACCCGGAGAAACTCTAAACTTTTGGGTTATTAGGGTGTGGGCGGGATATTAATAAACTACCAAAATTGATGATAAGAGAATATTTAACTGATTTTTTTTATTTTAGGCACATTGTGAACAAACAATCGAGTTGAATAGTAATACTTAATTAAATAATAATTTTGACAAATATTTTAATAATCCAAAATTTTTTTCATGACCTTGACTGACCATATGGTACCAAAGGTGCTAACATGTCGATTTTTAATGCGTCAGGCGGAACTTTTAAAATTTTTTAAGGCTAAGAAGCCTGATTTCTTCAATTTTAAAAATTAAATAAGGAATCGAAAAAAGTTCAATTCTTAGGGGTGTAAGTTTTGAAAAGCTTAAAAAAGTCGAGACCAAGACTTCACTTCAAGAACAAGCCAAAAACACCCAAGAAAATGCTTGAGACTCTTCTTGAATTTTTTCGGTCTTGGGACCTAGTCTTGGTCTCGAATCCTGGAAAATCCTGGTCTCGAATCCTGGTCTCGAATCCCTTAATCCTATTCTACTTATGTATCCCTTGATAACCGTGATATCCAGTCCACCTATATCTCTTTTATTTTTGTGAGGCAAATGGATTAAGTGTATAACAGTGGAGCTAAAAGTTTGATGAATTGATTTGGAGGTATATCGAGGATGAAGTACTTGAAAGATTGTACGTGATATCAGGGGAGTTTCTCGATATCCCTTATATCGGCCTAATCCTTCAACTCCATTTATATACTTTTTTAAATCTTTAAATCCTCTTAATTTTTTTAAAAACTGAGTGATAGACATGATCTGTGCTATAGAACAGGTACCGCTTATCAAGGACTTTCGAATGATATAAGATTTATTTGAATTGGATCAAGCACCAGAAGGTAAAAGTCAATAAAATTTGGTTGGCACTCAGTTTGGGCGTATAACCGATACGTACCCTTTTTCCATTTATCCGATTATGGACCTTCAGTTCAAGATTAGTCAAGCATAAGTGCTAGACTTGCAAAAATAAATAAAAACAACCTTAAGGGACACACGCATATAAAATTTAAATCATTCTTATTTAAAATTAAGTGAATTAATTGATATTATGTAAATTTAACTTAAAAATACCTATAATAACTAAGAAATAAACTTCAACCTCGAAATTAAGATTGAGTATTTTTAATATTTATAGTGCATTTGATATCAGAACAAAATTAATGAGTATATTTTAAAGACAAATTTTGAAGTGTAATTTAAAAAATGAAAAAATAACATTGAGTAAATTTAAGAAAAATTTTTGAAAGTTCAAATTGAATTCCTATTAATCAAATGTTGCTTTCGTTTATTTACTTGGACTTTTTGTCATTTGTTTCTAAGAAACAGTTTCGGCACAGAAATCTTGCATGAAGTTTGTAGTTGATGTTCGTTTAATATTTGCTTTGTTGCACAAGTTTTTGATTTTAAGGCCAGTATATTCTAACTAACTCGCAAAGCACCAATCAGCTGAAAATTAATTTTTATTAATTTCATACCAGATTTGTACCTCTTCCTCACAGCCTTCAAGTCCGTGTAATCCAATATAAACTTTACGATCGCGTAATGGATCGTATTGTTTATACCAGAATAAAACATCCGGTAATAAAGGTCCAACTTTCTCTAAAAAATTGTAAAATTATTCATAATTAAATTAAGTAGATTATTTAATCCGTTCACATCAGTCCGACTAACATTTCGAATAAACTCCAGTGGAGTTATATTCGAAAAATTTGCGGAGTATCTTAATTTATAAAAATTTTTTATTATTATAATTTAAAATTGTTTATAATTATTCAAAATTTTTGGATAATTTTTTGGGTAAATGTAAAAAATGGTATAGCTTTAGGGTATGGTTTCCTCCAACTTGGAATTCTTTTTTAATTTCATACACAAGTGATCGGAGTGTAGTGACACTTTATTATATTTACAGGTAGAAATTTTGTTCCATACAATAGTCTAATTAGAGCCAAAATACAGAAATACCAGTACCGATAAATACCAATAAACATTAAATATTATCAGTCGGGGTTTTCCACCGTACTACCGATATGAAATACAGATAAAGATAGAAGAATACCATCGTAGGACGGTAACGTCCGGGCTCTAATTTTCTTAATTTGATTTAATGAAAAATAGTATCGGAAAGTAATGCCCCACTAATAGATAAAATGCCCTTCTTGTGGATGATTGAGAAATAGCTGCCCGGGCATTCAATTAGAGGTAATACGGTAATAATTTTCAAAAAGTCTAGTCAATGGTTAATGATTAAATTTTTTATTAAAAATAAATAATTTTTACGTGGTTCCATAAAAATCATTATAAAATTCAAGCGTCTTGTTAATGTGGCAATAGTATATCTTGAACGCGTTCCATTCAATTTCAACACCATTAGCAAATCTTGCCACAGATTGATACGCCATTTCCGCCGGTCTTCTCCAATCAAAAGGCGTTGAGTGATTTCAACGATTTGTCAATTCCCTTCTTCAGCGATGTGATCAATTTCCCTTGCAAAAATTTCCCGGGATCTGAAATTATTTGTTGAGACAAGCAAAACCCTGAAGATCCTTAATGCTGCCATCAATTTCGACATCTTTTTTTCAAGTTTTTTAAGCCTTTTCATGATTTCCTCGTTTTCTTTTTTCCTATTTTCTTCATTTTTATGAAGAGAATTCTTCAGTTTTTTATTCTCTTCTTTTAAAACTTAATTTCTTGATCTTGCTCGCTATTTGTTTTTTTTATTTTCTTTAATGGCTCTTGAATTATCAATTTTCGCTCCAATTGTATCAAAAACTAATCTGCCGTTTTGACACTTCCTGAATAGTAGAAAATAAATATTAAACTCTATTCAAAATTCTCTATCAATTTTAATAGGTACCTTAAAAGTCAAAAATAATTTGATTTTAAAATTTTCTTCCAAATCAAGGTAACCCTGATACCATGGTTAATTCTAAACATTCTTTTTCCTAAAGTCTGAATTAAGTACATTTTACATTCTTCACAAAAGTGCACTATGTTATTAGGAAGAGTCTAATTTGTTTAATTGATCCAAGCCGGAGAGTAATATTTTAGGAATTCAGATTTTGATTAAATAAAGTATAATATAGCCGTTTATTAAAAAAACTCACATGCCATAATTTTTATAATACTCATCAAAGTCGGTTACATTTTCGGCCACCCATATTTCATTGTCTCCACTTTTAACAAGTTGTATTATGGGATCTTTAGTTCCAACCGATTTTATCCAACCTCAACCGACAAAGTTACCGACGCTCACTCTTTCACAAAGATTTGGAATATGTGTTGATTTCTGAAGGAAATTTCAACATTTCTCGGTAAATTTTGGATTGAATTCAGCATCCAATTTATCTTTTTTGATCTAATGAAGCTTCCAATACTTCCTCATATAGCCAACGATAGAGACTCGTAGCATTGATGAATTCGTTTGGAATATTTCTATAATTGGTGTGCAAGCATCAACCTTCAAGAACTTTGCTGAAGAATTTCTCCTCCTTTTCCGGTGCTGCAATTATTGCCCAAAAACAAAGAATGTCTTTTCTAAATTAAGCTTTTAGCCTAAAATCGTAAATCTTGTTTCTTACGTATCTGAATATCATCAAAAACAATGAATATTGTTGAGCATTTTTGTTACAAGAACGGAATGGAACCACCATTCTACTACATACTAGTCAATTACATCGATTCCAGTCAATTCCAATCCAGATTCTATAAAGCTCGAATTTTTATCAGAATTAGGATTGGATTGGCAAGTTGGCTCGGGTGGAAGAATAATAATTTTAGAGAATAAATTAAATAGTTTTTGAGTATTTAATATTTCATAAGATTATGTTTAATAAATTAGACTAATAATTTTTTTAAGTTAATTACCAGCCAAAATTTATTTATTTATATAACCCTTTTTAGCTTAAATTAATTTTGATGATTACTCGTGGGAAATGGATTCAAAATTAATTTTTTATGTTAAAATCGTACAATTCTCCTATAAATTTGGTTAAAATTGTATAATTTTGGTTAATTTTGGGTTAATTTTGGGCAATAAAAATTATTTTTGGAATAATCATAGGTCCATTTTTGGGGTTTTAAATAATATTTAGATATGAGAAAATTTTTTTAGTTAATTAACCAAAATTATACAATTTTGAAAATTGTACGATTTTAATATAAAAAATTAATTTTGGAGCCATTTCCCATGAATAATCATCAAAATAAATTTAAGCTAAAAAGGGGTATATAAATAAATAAATTTTGAAAGGTATTAAATTAAATTAAAATTTAACTCAGTTTATTTAAAATTTAATTTTATCAAAATATTAAATACTCAAAAAATATTTTAATTATTCTCTAAAATTATATCTTCTTTTATCCGAGCCTCCTCACAAATTCAGCTTTGTTTGGGGGCTTAAAAGTATTGCTGGGTTGCATAAAAGAACTGACGGGAAATGGAAGTTCGACTCAATCCTTGATAGAATTGAAATTTGATGCAAGGATAAGGAGAAAGGCGAGTTACTAACTTTAGTTGGATTAGGTTAAGACTGGAAAAGATATGATAGGTGTAGCTGAACACAACGGATTTTGATCTTATAAAAATCATTGAATGTGATTTTATTTAACTATGTATGTATATTTACCCTAAAATGAACTCTCCTTTAAAATATGTAAAACTCTACAAGAAGGGTATAAGGAACCAAAACCGACCCTTCCTAATATTAGGTCGACATAAGAATAAAAAAGTAAAGTCTACTGAAGCTGTAGAAATAAAGAGGTCCGGCTGACAAGCATTTTTGGTGTAAATTTTTAAGAATAAGATTTACATAGATGAAAAATACTGTTATTTTTAATTATAAAATATCATTTTAATTTTTTTTTATGGCCTATTATTTATAAAATATTTTCTTTAGATGAGCTGTTAAGTGTCAAATGATCTAAAGGCGAAGAAATACAAACATCCGCCAGAGTGAACTTGATTCATGCAATGGGAGGAACAACTAGCTTTCTGTGCTCAGATTAAGGTTAATATTTAGAGTAAAATATATTTCCTTCCGATAAGGATAAGAAAAGTTTTCCTTACACCCTTTCGATAGTACATTTAATAAAATTTTTAAAATTTTTTAGGTTCAATCGGAATCTAATGATACAAATATTGATGTCAGCCCACTACACCATTTGTTATATAGAAGTAGCTCCAAGTTCGTCAAGGTTACTACTATGCTACAATGGAAGTCAACATAGAATGGCTCTGGAGCAACATAAAATGGCTCCGAAAACCACCGGCTCCGGAGCCGGTGGTTTTTTTTTAAACCACCGGCTCCGGAATATTTAGATATGAGAAAATTTTTTTAGTTAATTAACCAAAATTATACAATTTTGAAAATTGTACGATTTTAATATAAAAAATTAATTTTGAATCCATTTCCCATGAATAATCATCAAAATTAATTTAAGCTTAAAAGGTGTATATAAATAATTAAATTTTCTACATAGTACTTAAATTTAAAATTTAATAGTAAAATTTTACCAGATTTGATTTTATTTAAATAATAAATACTCAAAAATATTCTATTTATTCTCTAAAATTATTTTTCTGATATCCGAGCCAACATCAATTCAGCTTTAATTGTAATATAAAAAATTATTTTTGGATCCATTTCCCAAGAATAATCATCAAAATTTATTTAAGCTTAAAAGGGGCATATAAATAAATAAATTTTGGCTGTTAAATTAATTGAAAATAAGTTGATATATTGAATCTTTTTTTAAATACTCAAAAAATATTTTATTTATTCTCTAAAAAAATCTGCCATCCGAGCCAACTTGCCAATCCATCCTTGATTCTGATGAAATTATAGGAATGCCCCTGACTGTTCTTGGCCTTGGATAAAAATGGTTGGAACTAAAGATCCCATAATATAGCTAGAGAATCGTACAATTCCCCCACAAAATTGGTCAAAATTGTATAATTTTAGTTAATTAAATTAAAAAATTTTCTCACAATTAAATGCTAGTTAAGTCCAGTAAAAATGGTCTTATGATTATTCACAACTAATATTTTTAGCACTAAAAATTTAACCAATATTAACCAAAATTATACAATTCTACCAAATTTAAAGGGGAATTGTACGATTTTAGTATAAAAAATTAATTTTGAATCCATTTCCCATGAATAATCATCAAAATTAATTTAAGCTAAAAAGGGGTATATAAATAAATAAATTTTGGCTGGTAATTAAATTAAAAATTATCAGTAAAATTTCACCAGATTTGATTTTATTTATATAATAAATACTCAAAAATAGTTTTTTATTCTCTAAAATTATTTTTTCTTATATCCGAGCCAACTTCAATTCAGCTTTAATTTTTAATAAAATATATTGTTCATAAGAAAGGTAGAATATTTAACCTACTAAATAAAATTTAGTAAATTTCCCAAATGTGTATATTTCGGGGTTGATCCAATAAAAATGAATTTTATATCATTCGAAAGCCCTCGATACTATTGAATTTTTTTTAATAAGATAGGTCAAGTCTGATCACCCATTAAAGAGTTATAGCCGATAAGTTATCTGGTGTTTTTCTTTTTTTTTATCGGAATCCAAACATTAGTACCTTACTTAAACATAATAGAATTTAATAATTCTATTCCGTTAATGAAATAGCAAAGTTTGAATGATACAATAATGTTTAAGTTGCTGCGAAACCCACCATTATTGCACATGTAAAGCCTATGAACGTTTCGAAAACTGCACTTCACTCACACCCAATGCTTATTTCATCAAAATTGAACCAACAACGTATAACATGAAATGTCTTAATGGAAATTTTACATGCATGATTGAGGAAAATGATAGCTGTCAGTAGACACTTTGCCAGTGCATTAGGTGTTTAATCATTTATGATTAAAAGGTTTCCAAATATTATAGTGGATCTGGAACTGAATCAAATCATGATTTAAAATATTTTTATCAAAAAATGAAACATTACCTTATTGCAAAGCATATAATTCCCGAGGCTATGCTGTAATGGATAACTCGTCAGTCCGGTCTACTGAAGATGCTGGTTCGCTCCCAGCCGACGAATAACCTTTTGCACTAGCTAAAGTAGAGAAATAGCTATAGCTCAGCAGCTTTACTTTATAAGTATAACAATATTCCATTAGAACTGGAAACTTCGCTTTTACTACTCGACGCCTACGATGGTAATGATTTCGAAAATGCCAATGAAACAATCATATTGGCCGTTATGAACGTCAACAACAGGATTTCTGCCGTTCGTAGGTCGAAAAAAACAATGGAGCAGATCATCCATACAACGAGAATATTAATTGACAACGATGTCAATACGTATGAAGAGCTTTCTAAAGCTTTGAATAATAATAACTGTAATATCGTACAGTTATTATACCAACGACATCACCAACAATGATATCTCGGCTTTTGGAAGGTAACTTTTAACTATATCTTTTTAGTTAATTTTTTCACAATTTAAATTTAGTTATTTAAATTTAGGTACTCTCTAACAGTCAATAAGCATCAACAAAGTTCAGTCTACACTCGGCCATTTTGCGTTATTCTAATAACTTTTAGTCATGTTGTAACACGTTATTTAGCCTATTTAAAAGGTTAACTGATTTTTTAGAAAAAAAAATTTCCTTTAATTTTAGATCTTGGGAAGTACATCCCTGTTCATGCTTCATGATTATTGTTTTATTTACTCGAGCCTTGGATTTTGATGAATTGTTCAACATGAATTGCATTGATAAATCACCTTTTTATCCTACATTTTGTTTAACTAATTGCAGTCATTTTCTAATTGAACTTGACAAGGAAATTGCTGAACTAAATTGTTTAAATTTTTTGAATCTCAAGACCGATTTAAGACAGATTTTATTTTTTTGGATTAATTACTTTCTTAAATCTACTCTTCAATCTTTTAAAATTATACACACTTCCAACTTTGTTTTTAATATATACTCATTAATTTTGTATTGATATTGAATTCATTTAATAAATATTAAAGTATTCAAATTTAATTTAATTATTAAAACTGCCTAAAAGTATAAATAAACGTTAAAAACAAAGCTCTTCCTTCGGATAGGGCATTAACAATTCTAGACTATTCGTCTCTGAGGTATATCTAGATCGGTATGTCACAGGTTTCCCGATTCGAAGAAAATTTTATAAACCGGACAGAAAGCCGGCGGTTAATTTTAGCGAGCAAAAATAATTAGAACAACTCTTTCTACACAAAAATTCTCAAATTTTGGACAAACCTAAAAAAGAACCAAACATTAAAAAGGTTTACTCAGCTATAGAAAAAAATTGAGGCAAGATTTAAAAAGATTTATAAAAGTGTGGTAAATGGAGGTGTATTTAACTACTTAAATTGGAATAAAGAAAAAAATTTTAGCTTAGAATTTTTTGATTTATTTTTAATAATATTTGTCTTCATATTATTTATTTTATTTTATATTTTTATTTTTTCAATTTTCAATATTTTTTAAATATTTTTTAAATGTTCATTAAAAGATATTAGAGAATTTAGACAAGTCCGGATCCCCCAATTTTATCTGTTAAATAATATCGAGGGTTATTTTAATTTTTCAATGAGGATATATCCAAACTTTATTCTGATTTTTATAAATTTTTTTGTATTATTTTCTATTTTATTTTATTTATTTTTTGGAATTTTTAAAAACTTTATAAATTCTTTAAGTTAGAAACAAAATAAATTTAAATATTTATTAAGAATAAAAGTTTATTTAAGCTATAATAAAATAATTATTTTTATATCACATATAATGGATTAAAAATGAAAAATAAATTTTGGGGTAAGGAAAGGGAGTTGGGGAAAATATTTTTTATAGGTAAAGGTATTTTTCGCAAAAAAATATAATTTATTGAGCCGCTCAAAATTTTGTTTTTTAATTCTAAAATATTTTTTTAAATTTTTTTAATAATTTTTATTTTTGACTCAGCTCAATTACTTCAAATTTGACAAATAAAATTAATTTTTTAAACTCATTTTTCTCTCACAAATTCTCACTGATCACCTCCTCCAACTCCTCAATCGTCTTGAACGCAAGTTCACCCAATTCGTACGTAGCAAACTTTTCCTTCTCGAATTCCAGCAATGTTACACGAGCAAGCGTAAAATTATACGCTGCTTCGGCAGAATAGTCGGAAAGTTCTTTGCCGTTGTTGTTGGCAGTTTCGGTGTTGTTAAAGTCCGGGTTCAAAAACCCAATTGTCTGTGCCATAATTTGCGCGTAACCCTCTTCTGCATCCAAAATTCTTGAATGTCCATTTCTCACAACGAATACAGCACTCAAAATAGTGCTGTTTACGTATTCGCTATTCGCTGCGACTTCACCATTTTTTATCTCAAAAGAAAATTTTATTGTGGTATTTTGTAGAAATTTAAAAAAATTTGTAAGTGACAAAGGGCAGGGGCTTATCATTAAAAAATTGGTTGGACTTTTTAAAAAGGGAACCGACAACCGACTGAAACCGAACCGATAAACAAAACCGTCACATTAAGATTTTCGGTTCCGTTCGGTTTGGAACCGATAACCCTATTTGAGACCTATTTTGGGGCTAGAAAGGGCATTTATCTGTTGTCAATAAACTACAATGGTATTAAAAGAAGTATCAATGGATTTAAGGGCCTTTAAGGGAGATATGGAAGAATATCTCCAATATCCATTCTGAAACTCCAAAATCAACTTTTATCCACTTAATCCCCCGATAAAACTAAAATACCCTCGGTATCCTTCCAAAACAATGATATCCCCCTTAATCCTTTCAACCTTTCCCTTTAATCCCGCCAATCCGTTACATCCGCTGATATTAGAAACTTAATCTCTGTTAACGCCAAAAATCCCCGAATATCCCTTTAATCTCCAATCCCTCTTAATCATTATAATCCCTCTATATCCTGCCTCTATCCCCTCTTTTCCAGATTTTCCAGATCAAAATCCAGAACTTAGCATTTTTATCAAAATACCCGGATTTAAGATTTAAAATCTAATTTAAATTACCATATTCGTGGCATTTTTCACTTTTAATGTTTCTTCGAGGAAAATTTTCCTCAAGGAGACAAATGTTGAGATGGGGTCCTTGGCTAGTTTGCGGCCCTCGTCAAAATAGCACGCAAAACACAAAGGACCAGCCTCGGGAGCACTAGTTTGGGTCCAGCATTCCGCGGCGCTACTGTAAATATAATAATTATAAATTTTCAGCGTTACAGACAAAATTTGAGAATTTTGGAAGGCCAAATCTCTTTATATCTATATATCCGCTTTAATTAATCCTCCTAAGCCTCATTAATCCTCCTAATCAAGCATATCTCCAGATATCCCTCCAAGTCCCCAGATATCTCTCCTTATATAACTTAAGAATAATTCACCTCAACCTCTCTTAATCAAAACTATCTTCAATACCGTCGTTTCTAACTTAAATCCCTATTCAACTACCGTTAATCCCTCTATAACCTCAATTTGAGTTAGTAACTAAGGAATCAGATTTTTGATATACAAATCCCGATTCTCGTATGATACTCCAAGTCCAGTTTCCACAACGCTCCTAGTTCAGTCTCTAGCCTATTAGATATTTAATAAAATAAAAGGATCCCACCGGTCGCATTCGCATAACTGTTTTTGGCATGGATCTTGTGCTTTACATTTAATCACATTTCGGGCTTAAAATTTAGATAATTTTAAAAATTTATTTTTATTAAAAATTTTAAATGTTACTTTCAAAGAGGCCGCTGTCGATTTCATATTTCGTGGTGTCAATATCCACGAAATGTTTCGCTGGCGGAATCGATGGGCATTCCTTTAAAAGTTCGTTGAGACACTGATGATGCAAATTGCAACATCTAAATAAAATTAAAGTAGAGATAGGAGAATCAAGATTTCTTAATTTTAAATGAAATAACAGGACTGGGCCAAAATCCACCAAAAATTTATCTTTCAATAAAGGTAAGGAGTTCGAACAGAGACGAATCTCACACAGTTAATAATTTAGATAGTACATAGAAACGACCGGTCTCGCTAAATATTCGTCTAACTGAAACCGAACCTACTCTCAGATTACTCGAAACTTAATTGTTTCGACTTAGGGTTACGGTAACTACCCATAGATTCCAATCCCTAATAATCTCCAAATTTTAACAGTTATTTATTTAAATTATAAAATTTTTTACGTGTTGAGCTTTACATCCGTTTCGTTGGTACTGCCACAACTAAAATTAAACAAATTTAGTAAAAATTTTATTAAAATTGATAAATTATATATAATTTTAAAGCAACTTACTGGCAACTGTATTTATCGTAATACAATGCTCCATTGGTATAGTGGCGGCAGTTTGGCTAAAAATGAATACCTATATTAATATCTTTAATTTTAAATTAGTTTTAAATTACTTACACGGATCGGTTCAGGCGGTGGCTATAAATAAACAGATAAAAATTAATTTTAAAAATATTTATTAGGGTTGGAAAAAATTAATTAAGAATTACTAATAATATTTTTATTAATTTTTTAAAGTTTAAGGCATACCATAGTTGTGGTCGTTGGCGTTGTAGTCGTGGCAGTCGTTGTGGTTGTCTATAAAAAATTAATTTTTAAAAAGGTTAATATAATTTATTTTTAAATTAAATACATTTTTAAGTCCTTTCAGAATTAAATTATTTTTATTAAAAAAATTCTCAATAAAACTTAAATTTTATTGAGAATTTTTTTAATAAAAAATGTTTTAATTCTGAAAGGACTTAAAAATGGATTTAATTTAAAAAATAAATTATATTTATCTTAATATAAAACCTCCAAAATAATTTTTTTAATTTAAAAAACTTTACTTCTTTGCAAGTGTCATCTTGATGATGTTTGATGTGCACATTCCTCATTTTAGTGCCATCACTCTTGAAGCTAAGGTCCTTCTCAAGGACCACAAAACCCGCAAAGTCCAATGCCTCTTCCAACCGGATTCCTTTAACGCTAAATCCTACCCAAAAACTCTTTATATCCATTTTTTCTTCGATGGTTTCTAAAATAATTTTAAAAATTTCATTATTATAATTTGACTTACTAAGCATGGCATGGTCCGAGCTTAAGGCTTGGAGAAAATTCGTTGGGGTCTCGTTGGGGACGGTGAAGGTAGCACTATAAATTTTTCACATATTTTCTTCAAAAAATACTAAAAACTCACTAGCGCCCAGCTATATCAATCTTCACCTCCAAGTCGTTAGAATTTTCTCCTTGGAAGATCACAAAGCCGTTCCATTGCTCCTTATTCAAAATAAGGTCTTTGCAGAAGCGTGGAGAGGTTCCGGTGCGGATTTGGTAGAGCTTGGGGAGGAGGAACTGCTTTCCAATCAGAAACGGATTGGTAAGATCGCTCTCATAGCAAACCAAAAGTCTGTAAAAATTTTTGATTTCTTGAGTTAAATTTTGCCGATGGTAATAAAAGAAAGTTGGTTGGAGGAGGGCATAGGTAAAAAACGGATGAAGTGACATATCACTCGGGAGTGAATTGAGGACGTAAATGGAAGGAGGTGAAATAAAGCTAGGTCAGAAAGAGAGGAACTGATCAAGGAACGGAAAAGGTAAAAAAACCGGACTGATGTGTTAGCCATTACATTGATATATATAGAGACATTGACCTTATAGAGAGCTTCCTATTTTTTTAAATTAATTTAAGCTCTTCAAATGTTTTTATTTTATTTTAGAAGATTTAATTAGTTACCCTTTACATTTAGTAACCGATTTTGCCATATTTTCCAGTTCTGGGCAAACCATATTATTACGAGGGCAGGTTTTGTAGGCAAGAATATGTTGGAAACTAATCACTACAATCAGCAATATGATTCCAATATTCGGATCTGATTTAAGTAAGAAGTATTGGAAAATTAAATTAATTTTTATTTAAATTTGTGTTAATATTTGATTTTTTGAAATAGAGGGAAATTATACTTTTAGATCGGCTGTCTCATTTAGTATAATAAAAAAATTTTTTTTGAATTTTTTTTAAGAAATTCGTTTTTATTTCTTATAAAATTATCACCCGCTTTTCCAGCTCCAGTCTTCATTTTGCTATAAATTTAAAATTATCAAATATTATATATTTAATTTTCTTTTAAATTAAATTTCCTTAAATTTTAAAATTAAAAAAAATTTTTTAAAATTTTCACTCATTTTATATATTTTTATAAAATTAAATAATATTTACATGTTTGCTTTGTTTAATAAAAAATATTCTTTAATTAAAAAAATATTTAAATTAAAATTATGAGAGAGTAAGATAAAGTATTTCAACTGAAAATTAAATTTATTTAACTAAAATGAATAAATAAAAATTTAAAAATTTATTTATATAATTAAAATGAATAAAAAATTTTTTTAAACAAATTTTATTTAATGATTGCTCAGTTTGGATTTTTAACATTTTATATTTTTTATTTTTTCTCTTTTTTTAGATTTTTAAATTTGATATCTGTTTGCCTGATCAGCTGGTGCCTGATCAGCTGATGGTGAATAAATTTTAATTAAAACGATAAAAAATAAAAAGTCAGAAGAGATTAGCAGATATTTCCGGTTAAAATTCATTTGAAAATTTTTTAATTAGTTAATTAATCATTAATTTTATAAAGGGTATTATTGAGGAAATAATATTAAAATTTAAATATGAAATAGCCCCTTAAAAAGAAAAATCTAAAAAAATTTTGGACTTAGCTCTTGGACAATGAATGATATAGCTCTCGGTTAAAAATCTTGATTGCGTAAAAAATTTGTTTTTATTTTCTTGAATTTTAATTATAAAGATTTTTTTAATTTTTGATTATGTAAAAAATTTTATTTTATTTCAAATTTTAATTTATTTAATTTAAAGATATCTAAATAATTTTTTCATTATTTTTCTCTCATTTTTTTCTCTCATCTTTCCATCTTCTCTTATTTTTTACTTCATTTTGGCAGTGGAAGACGTCAAAAGAAGAATTTTAGAAGAAATTTAAAGAATGAAAAGACGAAAACAAAGGAGAGAATTAGCTAAAAGAAAAATTTTGGCGCTTAGTGTCCGTATTTCTTTTGTAATTTTCTCATAACTTCTTTTGCTAACATCCTTTGTAATTTTTAAAGACATTCAAAAATGTTCCTAAGTTTACTCCTCAAATTTAAATATACGATGGTCTGAAATCGGAAAGAAAAAACGTCGGAAATCGGAAGTCGGAAACTTCAAATTTTATTTTCTACAAATTTACCTGATAATTTTTATTTAATATTGAATTTAAAAATAATAAAAACACAATCTTAATTTTTTCCTTTTCTTCGAAAGTTTATTTTTAATTTTCTTTTTATTCCTTCAAAAAATATTTTTTCAAAACACAAAAAATAAATATTTATTTAAATAATAAAAAATATACAAAACTATAATCTTGCCCACATTATTAAGTACACTCTCGGGTCTGAAAAAATGGCATCTTATAATAAAATGATATTAAACAAAGGATAATGCCAAGGATGCTCTCTCTTCCAGTCACCAAAATAAATAAACATTCAACCAAATGAGAATGCCTAGGATGTTCTTTCATCAATCTTATGCTCTCTCATCCATTTTAATTTTTTATAAGACCCCTAGTATTAAAATAAAATAAATCTCTCATTCATTAGTTCTTAAAAATTGAGATGCTGATTTAGATCAGGCAAAATCTTCGAAAAATTCTCTCTTCATTAATTTTTCTTATTTATTTTTATTTTTTTCAATTTATATTTTTATATTATTTTTAAATTGAGCCTAATATTAAAAAAAATTTTTTTTAATTTTATTAGTTATTTTGTTTAAAAATTTTGGTAAACCTCCTAGATCATTAGTCCTTATAAATTATGTCCATAATTTGCTAAAACGTATTCTGGTTAAAAATAAAAATTGAAATTTTAGGTATAATCTAGTAAGAGAGTTGGTCAAACTCGAGTTCAGTTTTCAAAATGAAAAAATACAAAGGTAACTTTAGGACACAGCATACGCTGTATACCTAATAGAAAACCTCAAAAATCTCGAAGGAACACTCCTTCATTTTTTGTAGCGATCAGTAATCTAGAGGATTACCTAACATTTTAATTTTTGTTGATTATACTTTTATCTCCCAATTTTATCTCAAAAAAAATTTTTCTAATTACACTTTCCTTTTTTAATCAAATACATATTCCAACTAAAAAATCAGCTAACTCTCTTTTGCTTTAAAATTTTATTTCTAATTAAGCCTAAAAAGTTTTTTTGGAATCTATATTAGTCATTAATTGATAGATAATTATGGAATTTAATTGAACGATAAAAATCTAAAAAAATTTTAATTAGAAAACTCGGAAAAATTTGTTAGACAAATTTAGAAAGATCCTAATAAAAAATTTTCATTGTAAATGAGAAAATAAACCTAAAGAATATTCGATTTAGTAGGGTTGTAGGATCGGATATCCGAAATTTTTGGTACAGGTATCGGATACGGATATCGAGGATTTCCGACTTCCTACTATTTAGCTTATGAGAGATAATGAGAGAGATCATAGGTATTCATTCTGTCATCAAAAAAATATTTTTTTAATTTATAAAGTTCCGTAAAGTCTTTTTAATTTGAAAAGTCCAAAAAAATAATTCTCCAAAATAAAAAGATATAACCTTTTAAATTTTTAAATTAGGTTAAAATTAAAAATTGAGTAAATATATATTAAAATTGAGTAATATAAAAATTGAGTAATATATATTAAAAATTGAGTAAATATTTTTTAAAATTAAAAATTGAGTAAATATTTTTAATTTAAATTTTTAACTTATCTTCTCTAATATTTTTTCATATTTCTTTTTATTTTTCATTTTGAAGAATTCTTATTAGGATCTCTTAGAATTTGCCTAAAAAATTTTTTTAGAATTTTTTAATTAAATTTTTTTTTGGATATTAAAGTTTCTCTGAAGAATTTCATTAGCTTCTTTAATATTTTTTATGCCTAAATAATAGGAGAATTTCAATAGAAATATGAAATTCCTAAAGTAAAATTAAAGTCGATAAACTTTGTAAAATTTAAATTTTAATTTAATTTTAGGTTGAACGAATTTTTTTATTTCAGTAAAAAATTAAAATTTTAATTTTAAAATTACTTTAAAAAAGCTCATTTTCTCCTATTTACCTTATGCAGGATAAAGAGAGAGAATATACATACTGTAGTTCTGGGATTCATAACAAATTTACCTAATTTA
The DNA here is from genome assembly GCA_036172955.1 of Meloidogyne arenaria. Classification (NCBI taxonomy): domain Eukaryota; kingdom Metazoa; phylum Nematoda; class Chromadorea; order Rhabditida; family Meloidogynidae; genus Meloidogyne; species Meloidogyne arenaria. The sequence goes on from JARQAB010000027.1 coordinate 3,995,656, forward strand.
TTTTTAAATTATAAAATTCCATAAAGATTTTTAAGCTTGAAAAATCCAAAAAATAATTCTTCAGAATATATAAAATTATTAAAGATTGGCAAAAAATGCGATAAGAGGCATTTTATTAAAATATAAATGATATTAAAAAAAAAAAATTTAATTTTTAAATTTAATTTAAGTTTAAAGAGTCAAAAGATTTTATTTGAATTAAAAACTATTAAAATTTTAATATTGGAAAATTTTTCAAGATACTCGTTTATTAGTTCAAGAGGAGAGGCAAGTAAACTTAAATAGGTATTCGGATAAGATTCAAGACGTATTAACCCCAGACAATCCCAAAAATTAAACAAAAACATATAAAAATACCAGATCTTCGGAAAAACGGATCCATGACCCTGGTTCGACTCTAAAATTACTGTATTAAGCCCTAAAATAATTACCCCGGGTAGTTATGGAGAGAGTGATTTATAGGAAAAGTGATGTAATTTCTGAGGAGGGAGATTATTTATTTGCCGGATCTGATTATTTTTAAATATATATTGTTCAATGGGTATTTTAAAGAATTCTAGTTTAAATTCACTAAGGAATTAAAATTTTGGCTTAAAATTTTTAAATTTTTTTTTGTTTCTTATTTTTTCGTTTTTCATTTTTTTAAAAATTCAACAAGAAAAAGTTCGGATTTCTTTTATTTTTTTAATTCTATGGAGAAGCTAATTAATAAGAATAGTGTAATTTTTGAGAAGGGAAAGTAGTTAATTAAAAATTTAAGGAATATTTATTTGAAGGCTAATTATGTATTATTATTTAATCAAAAAATTAGTCTACTATTTAGTGAAATTTACTAATTCTTTTCAATTTAGTCTTAAGAAAATTTTTTTTAATTTTTCTTCGTTACTCAGTTACTTTTTTAAATCCATCAAGAAAAACACAGATTTTTTTCAATTTTTTTAAATTATTTTAATTTTTAAAAGAATTTTAAAGTCGTCCTAAGGCTTAACTATAGTATAAAAATTCAATTTTTAATATAAAAATTTTTATTTTCGCAAACAAATAAAAAAATATATATTAAGTGGATATGTGAATAAAATAAATAATAAAAATAAAGGAAATAAAATAATTCGATAAAATTCGATTTAAATTAAATTTTCGAAAATTTAAAAGAAAATAATAAATAAATTGATTCGCATAATAAATAATGGAAAATCACAAATTAAAGGAAATAAAATGAATTTTTTTGGGTTTTTAAAGATTTTTAAAAATAATAAATGATAAATAAATAAAGAGGAAATAATCACATAAAATTCGATTAAGCTTAAATTTTTGAAAAAAATTTTTAAGAAAATTAATAAATTGAATAATAATAAAAAAAATAATAAAAAATAATGGAAAATCTCAAAAAATGAAATGAAATGAATTTTTTTGGGTTTTTTAGAATCTTAAAAATAATAAAATGACAAGTAAATAAGGGGGAAATAATAATAAGAACAATTAAACTTAATTATAAAATAAAGAATTCGATCACAAAATAATTATAATGACGAGAAAATAAAAATAAAATTTTTTTTTGGATTTTTTTAATTTTTGAAAAATAAAGAATTTTATTTTTGAAAAAATAAAATTTTATTTTTTTTCAAGAAAAGGGGGTAAATTAGGGGTAAAATTAATTAGATTACAATTTTGAAAAAAATTAAATTTAAAGAAGCTTAACTTAAAAAAGTAGCTTAAATAAATAATTAAAAAAGGTCGAACCTCGTTATAAAATTCCCCAAATTGGAAAATAAATTTCATTTTAAAGTTGGTTTTTTTTTAATTTGACCCTCTCTATTTAAAATATACCCCATTATAAGGCCTACTATTTTTTAGCCCCAAGGGTTTTTAAAACGAGGTTCGATTTTTAATTTAAAAATATTCAAATAAATTTTAAAAGGGGTGTTTGGGGGGGGGGGGTTGAAAAATTTATAAAAATTTGAGAGGAGAAGAGGGGGAGGGGGGGGGGATTTACCAACTCAATAACCCCGAAAAGGTGTCTTTGATCCCTGTCAAGGCCTTCTCGCCAACTTCTTTCACCTTATCAATTCCAACGTCCACTAACTTACATAACTGTCCCACCCCAAAATCTGCTAACTCTCCGAGTCCATCGGCCGCCAACGAGCAAAGTGGGGCCCCCAGTCCAACCGTTTTGACCATACACGCTGTCTCCAGCGTGTCGATGGTCTTTTTTAATCCTTTCTTTACCATCCCTACTCCCTTCTGTTTTACCATATTCTCTGCGTCTGAAAATTATTTGAAATTAATTGTATTTTTATGGATTAAGTGGGATATCGAAGGAGGCAAAGATATAAGTGAAGTAAGGATTGAATTTGGGTATATTAGGAAATTTGGGGATAGAGAATTTGAATCGTGAGATTAAATGATTTTGTGATTCCCCTGATTAAAAGGATAACGCAAAAGAAAATTTTGAGAATTTTGGAAGACTTAAGTGCTAGACGGGGTTATCAGGATATTTGGGGCTGGGATTAAGTGATTAAAAGGATATTGTGAGATTTGAGGTCATTAACAGTGTTATCAGGTTATATGGGGATAAGAAAATGAGATTAAGAGATTGAAATGTATTTTTGATTTGGGCGATTAAAGGAAGATCAGGGAATTTGGGGATTAAGAGAATCGAGAATAAAAATTAAAAGGCTTTGTGTGATTTTATTGATTGAAAGGTATTAACGCAAGCAAAAATTTTGAGAATTTTGGAAGGCTTAGGTGCCGGATTTCCTTCTTTTACTAAAAATTCGAAAAGATCAGGAAAAGAATTTAGAAAGATCGGAAATTTTGAAAAGATCACCAGTCAGAATTGCTTCGAAATTTGTAAAATTTTTTTCTAAAATTTCGGAAATAAGAAAAAAAATAACGTCGGAAACTGGAAATCGAATTCCGACCGACCTCTGTCTTTCACGTCTAGTCTAAAAGTGAACCAGGGTTGTACACCGAACGCTCGGGTGCGGGCATGTCGGGATACGGGGTTTTCCAATTGTATCGGGGATGGTTTCGGGTCGGGAGAGCAAAATATGGTCGGAGTTCTTGTCGGGGTATGGGATTTTAGGAAAAAATTTTTAAGAATAATGTTTCAAAAATGCTACGCTTTAGTTCATTTTCGTTAATTTATTCAGGAATAAAGTGGGATTTGGACGGATTAAATGGATTTGGAGGGATTTCATTGGTTACAGAGTATATCTGGGGATATAATATGATTTGAAGGGATCAAGGATGCCTTCAACAGATAAAGGTGATATAGAGTGATATTGAAGGATTATATATTTGAAGGGACAGTTAAATTTAAATTCTCTTAATTAGGATATCCGGAACTAACCTGAGAAACGGACCTAAAATTTGACTGGAAATATTTTAATTATCTTAAAACACATTCATCTAAATGATTTATGTATTACAAAAATAGTCGTAAACTCTTTTTGTATTTAATTTTTCTGTCCCGAAATTTCTTATTTAAAACAAAAATTTACCTTCAATAAACCCATCAATTCCACCTTGGACCTTTCCAGCAATGCCGCGGCCTTTTGGCTTTCCTTTTTTTCCACCCTTTCCTTTTTTCCCTTCATCCCCACCGCATCCTTTATCTTCTTTGGCCTGCTCACGGGCCTCTTCCTTTTGTTGCTCCACCATTTCCTTCCAATTCTTTAACATTTCCACATCAATTTTAATTTCCTTCACATCTTTTTTCAATTCCTTAATTTCATTTTCTAATTTTTCATTTTTTTCCTTATTTTGCCGACGGTCCTCCATCAACATTTCTTCTAATTTTGCAATTCGTTTCGCCTGTGCAAGACGCTCGTCCGTAGCCTTCTTGGCCTGAATTTATTTTCAAATTTATTATTTAAAATTATATTTTTTTGTTAATCAGACAAGATTAGAGTAATGGATACCAGTATGTATGTAAACCAACGGGTTTTGAAATTTCTGGATTTTTTCAAATTTTGTCAGAATTTTTATTTTCCGATTAATTCCTATGTAATATTTGAATAGTCAAAAAAAATTTTTTCATTTTGAGCTGACTGAAATACAGTACTTAAATTAAAAAATTTTAATTCAAGCAAACTTTAATTTTTTCAATACGAAAAAATATGAGGTCAGATTGACCTTTCAATCTTCCTCAAAATTTATTTTTTAATCCATTCAGGACCTTGGCCAGTTAGTATTTTTGTTAATATTTTGGATATCTTAATCCTTCAAAAAAATTTTCTCATTTTCCTTTCGATTAGAAGAAGCCAAATATGACTAATTTTTAAATTATAAATTAATTTACATCCTCCGATATCGCGATCACTGCCAATTTGTTCTTCCTAACCCCATCTTTCACTTGCTTGAAGGCCGCTTTAGGGTCGAATTTCAATTTTCCGTCTTCACATTTCCTATAAATATTTTAATGGAATATAACTATTATAATTATTATGAATTTTTAATAATTATAGTTTTTGGAATGTAAATGAGTGAATTTTGGTAAATTAAGAACCCTAACGGAGGGTCAACCCCTAACGGAAATTTGTCTAAAAGTGATTTGAAAAATGTTTTTTTTATTTTTTGAGGTGGTTTAATCATATTCTATGTAGAAGATAGCAAAGGATTGAACGTGAATGGGACTGAGATATCACAAAAGAAAGAGTCGAGATTGATAGACAACTTTTTGATTTATTAAAAAATTGTAAAAGAAATTTTGGATGGATTTCGGTTAAAATTCAAACAAAAGAATTTTTGTTCTAAAAATTTTTTTAAAGACAAATTAAGATCCTAGTGATCTGAAATCCTATTGTGAGATGCCCTAAGTTTTCCTATTTAAAACAAGAGTTTCAATTGGAATTATATGGGATATAGAGCAAAAATTTCTGATTTTTTGCTTATTGTCTATGTAATACTGTAAATTAAGAAACATTCAAAATTTTTAATGTTTTTTGAATTTTAATGTTTTGAAGATAAGTCGGGTCGAGTTTCAATTTTTTTGATTGAGATAGAGTCAACAACTCATCCCTACTAAAAATTGTAAAGTATTTCTGGGATCAGACTTATTTCTGGGATCAGATATTAGACATATTTTTTTAAATTGACTATACTAGATAATATTCTCAATTTAGAAACAAAGAGAAGATTGATAGAATTAATATTTTTTGGTCAACCCTTAAAGGAAAATTTTCTTTAAATTCTAGAAGATAGCTAAGGATTAAACGTGAATGGGGCTGAGATATCACAAAAGAAAGATTAAGGCTTGATAAAAAAATTTTTTGAAGAATTTTTCGATTGGAATGAATTAGTCTTATATAAGTCAGATAGTCTATATCTAATATTAAACAAATATTTGATATTTTACTTATTGTCTATGTATATATTTAATTTCTATTGTAAATCAGGGATGGATATGTTCTATAAAAAAGTTTTTTTTATCTTTTCGGATTGAGGTTCAGGTCGGAAACTCATCCTTACTGAAAATTGTAAAATGTATCTGGGATCAAATATTAACTTATTTTTTTAGAATTGACTATACTAGATAATACTCTGAATTTAGAAAAAAGAGAAGATTAATTTTTAAGATTTATAAGGCATATAGATTTAATATATATAATAATAGGTGATTATATTATAGAAAAATATATTTATTAGATTTCCTTTTTTTCTTAAATTCTTTCCCAAAAAACTCAGGCAAATGTACCAACGACCTTCAGAACAATTCTGCAATTACAGCAACTATAGCTGCCCCAACAACCACAAAATTAATTCCAAGGAATCCGACGATTACTTAAATTAGTTTTTTTTAGTTTTGAATTCGAAAAATGTCCTTGCCTTGCGATAAAGCTTCCGTTTTATCTACTTTTTCTGTTAAATTGGGTGTTGGAGGAGTTTGTGAAATTGGAATTTCTGGGGTTGTTAATTTAGTGGAAGAAATACTAGTTTGGGTCGATGTGGTAGTTAATTTAGTGGTTGGAATAATGCTAGTTTTAGTCGAAAATGTTGTTTTTTCGGTGGTTTGTGGAGTGGTTTGGGAACGATTATTACGTACAAGTTTACCGTTGGTACATTGCCTTTTTGAGAGAATAATTTTTAATTAATTTTAGTGAATGAATGCTTAATTTAGAGAGAGAGAGAGATAAGTAAAAGGGATTATCAGCTTTTGAGATTGCTAATTTATTTAAAAAATTAACAGCCTCATAAACGTGCTTAAAGACTTGTAAAGGAGTTTATCGAGAAAAATATTTGACAAAATTTTTGGTTTTTGTATAAAGGTACTTTAATTTTTAAATAGGCTCAAATATTTTCAATGTAAATGGATAAACTTACATGTTGCAGGGTTTCCATGGGTTCATGAGATATTATAATTATTATGATTACTATTATATTAATTACTATTATAATTATTATGAATTTTTAATAATTATAGTTTTTGGAATGTAAATGAGTGAATTTTGGTAAATTAAGAACCCTAACGGAGGGTCAACCCCTAACGGAAATTTGTCTAAAAGTGATTTGAAAAATGTTTTTTTTATTTTTTGAGGTGGTTTAATCATATTCTATGTAGAAGATAGCAAAGGATTGAACGTGATTTACCTTCAATAAACCCATCAATTCCACCTTGGACCTTTCCAGCAATGCCGCGGCCTTTTGGCTTTCCTTTTTTTCCACCCTTTCCTTTTTTCCCTTCATCCCCACCGCATCCTTTATCTTCTTTGGCCTGCTCACGGGCCTCTTCCTTTTGTTGCTCCACCATTTCCTTCCAATTCTTTAACATTTCCACATCAATTTTAATTTCCTTCACATCTTTTTTCAATTCCTTAATTTCATTTTCTAATTTTTCATTTTTTTCCTTATTTTGCCGACGGTCCTCCATCAACATTTCTTCTAATTTTGCAATTCGTTTCGCCTGTGCAAGACGCTCGTCCGTAGCCTTCTTGGCCTGAATTTATTTTCAAATTTATTATTTAAAATTATATTTTTTTGTTAATCAGACAAGATTAGAGTAATGGATACCAGTATGTATGTAAACCAACGGGTTTTGAAATTTCTGGATTTTTTCAAATTTTGTCAGAATTTTTATTTTCCGATTAATTCCTATGTAATATTTGAATAGTCAAAAAAAATTTTTTCATTTTGAGCTGACTGAAATACAGTACTTAAATTAAAAAATTTTAATTCAAGCAAACTTTAATTTTTTCAATACGAAAAAATATGAGGTCAGATTGACCTTTCAATCTTCCTCAAAATTTATTTTTTAATCCATTCAGGACCTTGGCCAGTTAGTATTTTTGTTAATATTTTGGATATCTTAATCCTTCAAAAAAATTTTCTCATTTTCCTTTCGATTAGAAGAAGCCAAATATGACTAATTTTTAAATTATAAATTAATTTACATCCTCCGATATCGCGATCACTGCCAATTTGTTCTTCCTAACCCCATCTTTCACTTGCTTGAAGGCCGCTTTAGGGTCGAATTTCAATTTTCCGTCTTCACATTTCCTATAAATATTTTAATGGAATATAACTATTATAATTATTATGAATTTTTAATAATTATAGTTTTTGGAATGTAAATGAGTGAATTTTGGTAAATTAAGAACCCTAACGGAGGGTCAACCCCTAACGGAAATTTGTCTAAAAGTGATTTGAAAAATGTTTTTTTTATTTTTTGAGGTGGTTTAATCATATTCTATGTAGAAGATAGCAAAGGATTGAACGTGAATGGGACTGAGATATCACAAAAGAAAGAGTCGAGATTGATAGACAACTTTTTGATTTATTAAAAAATTGTAAAAGAAATTTTGGATGGATTTCGGTTAAAATTCAAACAAAAGAATTTTTGTTCTAAAAATTTTTTTAAAGACAAATTAAGATCCTAGTGATCTGAAATCCTATTGTGAGATGCCCTAAGTTTTCCTATTTAAAACAAGAGTTTCAATTGGAATTATATGGGATATAGAGCAAAAATTTCTGATTTTTTGCTTATTGTCTATGTAATACTGTAAATTAAGAAACATTCAAAATTTTTAATGTTTTTTGAATTTTAATGTTTTGAAGATAAGTCGGGTCGAGTTTCAATTTTTTTGATTGAGATAGAGTCAACAACTCATCCCTACTAAAAATTGTAAAGTATTTCTGGGATCAGACTTATTTCTGGGATCAGATATTAGACATATTTTTTTAAATTGACTATACTAGATAATATTCTCAATTTAGAAACAAAGAGAAGATTGATAGAATTAATATTTTTTGGTCAACCCTTAAAGGAAAATTTTCTTTAAATTCTAGAAGATAGCTAAGGATTAAACGTGAATGGGGCTGAGATATCACAAAAGAAAGATTAAGGCTTGATAAAAAAATTTTTTGAAGAATTTTTCGATTGGAATGAATTAGTCTTATATAAGTCAGATAGTCTATATCTAATATTAAACAAATATTTGATATTTTACTTATTGTCTATGTATATATTTAATTTCTATTGTAAATCAGGGATGGATATGTTCTATAAAAAAGTTTTTTTTATCTTTTCGGATTGAGGTTCAGGTCGGAAACTCATCCTTACTGAAAATTGTAAAATGTATCTGGGATCAAATATTAACTTATTTTTTTAGAATTGACTATACTAGATAATACTCTGAATTTAGAAAAAAGAGAAGATTAATTTTTAAGATTTATAAGGCATATAGATTTAATATATATAATAATAGGTGATTATATTATAGAAAAATATATTTATTAGATTTCCTTTTTTTCTTAAATTCTTTCCCAAAAAACTCAGGCAAATGTACCAACGACCTTCAGAACAATTCTGCAATTACAGCAACTATAGCTGCCCCAACAACCACAAAATTAATTCCAAGGAATCCGACGATTACTTAAATTAGTTTTTTTTAGTTTTGAATTCGAAAAATGTCCTTGCCTTGCGATAAAGCTTCCGTTTTATCTACTTTTTCTGTTAAATTGGGTGTTGGAGGAGTTTGTGAAATTGGAATTTCTGGGGTTGTTAATTTAGTGGAAGAAATACTAGTTTGGGTCGATGTGGTAGTTAATTTAGTGGTTGGAATAATGCTAGTTTTAGTCGAAAATGTTGTTTTTTCGGTGGTTTGTGGAGTGGTTTGGGAACGATTATTACGTACAAGTTTACCGTTGGTACATTGCCTTTTTGAGAGAATAATTTTTAATTAATTTTAGTGAATGAATGCTTAATTTAGAGAGAGAGAGAGATAAGTAAAAGGGATTATCAGCTTTTGAGATTGCTAATTTATTTAAAAAATTAACAGCCTCATAAACGTGCTTAAAGACTTGTAAAGGAGTTTATCGAGAAAAATATTTGACAAAATTTTTGGTTTTTGTATAAAGGTACTTTAATTTTTAAATAGGCTCAAATATTTTCAATGTAAATGGATAAACTTACATGTTGCAGGGTTTCCATGGGTTCATGAGATATTATAATTATTATGATTACTATTATATTAATTACTATTATAATTATTATGAATTTTTAATAATTATAGTTTTTGGAATGTAAATGAGTGAATTTTGGTAAATTAAGAACCCTAACGGAGGGTCAACCCCTAACGGAAATTTGTCTAAAAGTGATTTGAAAAATGTTTTTTTTATTTTTTGAGGTGGTTTAATCATATTCTATGTAGAAGATAGCAAAGGATTGAACGTGAATAGGACTGAGATATCACAAAAGAAAGAGTCGAGATTGATAGACAACTTTTTGATTTATTAAAAAATTGTAAAAGAAATTTTGGATGGATTTCGGTTAAAATTCAAACGAAAGAATTTTTGTTCTAAAAATTTTTTTAAAGACAAATTAAGATCCTAGTGATCTGAAATCCTATTGTGAGATGCCCTAAGTTTTCCTATTTAAAACAAGAGTTTCAATTGGAATTATATGGGATATAGAGCAAAAATTTCTGATTTTTTGCTTATTGTCTATGTAATACTGTAAATTAAGAAACATTCAAAATTTTTAATGTTTTTTGAATTTTAATGTTTTGAAGATAAGTCGGGTCGAGTTTCAATTTTTTTGATTGAGATAGAGTCAACAACTCATCCCTACTAAAAATTGTAAAGTATTTCTGGGATCAGACTTATTTCTGGGATCAGATATTAGACATATTTTTTTAAATTGACTATACTAGATAATATTCTCAATTTAGAAACAAAGAGAAGATTGATAGAATTAATATTTTTTGGTCAACCCTTAAAGGAAAATTTTCTTTAAATTCTAGAAGATAGCTAAGGATTAAACGTGAATGGGGCTGAGATATCACAAAAGAAAGATTAAGGCTTGATAAAAAAATTTTTTGAAGAATTTTTCGATTGGAATGAATTAGTCTTATATAAGTCAGATAGTCTATATCTAATATTAAACAAATATTTGATATTTTACTTATTGTCTATGTATATATTTAATTTCTATTGTAAATCAGGGATGGATATGTTCTATAAAAAAGTTTTTTTTATCTTTTCGGATTGAGGTTCAGGTCGGAAACTCATCCTTACTGAAAATTGTAAAATGTATCTGGGATCAAATATTAACTTATTTTTTTAGAATTGACTATACTAGATAATACTCTGAATTTAGAAAAAAGAGAAGATTAATTTTTAAGATTTATAAGGCATATAGATTTAATATATATAATAATAGGTGATTATATTATAGAAAAATATATTTATTAGATTTCCTTTTTTTCTTAAATTCTTTCCCAAAAAACTCAGGCAAATGTACCAACGACCTTCAGAACAATTCTGCAATTACAGCAACTATAGCTGCCCCAACAACCACAAAATTAATTCCAAGGAATCCGACGATTACTTAAATTAGTTTTTTTTAGTTTTGAATTCGAAAAATGTCCTTGCCTTGCGATAAAGCTTCCGTTTTATCTACTTTTTCTGTTAAATTGGGTGTTGGAGGAGTTTGTGAAATTGGAATTTCTGGGGTTGTTAATTTAGTGGAAGAAATACTAGTTTGGGTCGATGTGGTAGTTAATTTAGTGGTTGGAATAATGCTAGTTTTAGTCGAAAATGTTGTTTTTTCGGTGGTTTGTGGAGTGGTTTGGGAACGATTATTACGTACAAGTTTACCGTTGGTACATTGCCTTTTTGAGAGAATAATTTTTAATTAATTTTAGTGAATGAATGCTTAATTTAGAGAGAGAGAGAGATAAGTAAAAGGGATTATCAGCTTTTGAGATTGCTAATTTATTTAAAAAATTAACAGCCTCATAAACGTGCTTAAAGACTTGTAAAGGAGTTTATCGAGAAAAATATTTGACAAAATTTTTGGTTTTTGTATAAAGGTACTTTAATTTTTAAATAGGCTCAAATATTTTCAATGTAAATGGATAAACTTACATGTTGCAGGGTTTCCATGGGTTCATGAGATAACGTTTTTCTCCGATACCCCAAACCATACGATACATAGTCCAATATTTAGGATTTTCTCTTGGAAGGTTTTGAATACCATAAAATTTTCCATCATTACATTCATCATCCCTAAATTATTACTTTACGGCTTAAATGAATTTTTTTATTAAATATTTTTGGATCAGAAATGTTGTAAATATGTTTATTTAAAATTTTAAAAATTTTAAATATATCATTTATTAAATATAACCCACCAATTATAGTTACATTTTTTTATTGATTCACAACAACTTAAATCAAAAATTATTAATAATTTCAATTTTATGACAACATTTTTTAATTAAAAATATATTTGTTTTTTAAATAAAAGTAAATAATTTAAGAAAAAAATACTTACTCCTCCATGTCATCATCATATGACTTAAAATCGTTGGTGCAGCTAAAAATTTATTAAATTTTTATTTTTTGGTATTAAAAATATTTTATTTTATTATGTAATAGATCCTAAACTTATTTTCAGTTTTAATAATGTCTGCTAAGAAATTTTCAAGGTATAGTTTATATTCTTTGACTGAACATGATCGGCAGTTCGATCCTTACTATAAATCATTTACTTGAATATAATTTAATTAGAATTCACAACGACAACATACAGTGGATAGATAAACGGTATAAATCTGCAGTTGTATGTTTCCTTATCATCGCAAATTTCTTTTAAAATTGTTCCATTTTCAAGGCTTGTAAAATTCAAATTCGGTATAAAACTAAAAAGATAAATTATGTACATAAATAATTTTTAATAAAAAAAATATTAAAAAATTACATACTAAAATGTATATAATTTGTTTTATGAAAGGAATTCTTCCGAAAGAAAGGAATTTTCCCGAAAACATTATTTGATTAATTTTAGAATAATTCAAGATATATTCAAAATATATTCAAAATTTATATTCAAAATTTTATTCAAAAATTGCTTAAAAAATTTTTTTATATTTTCAGTCATAAATACTAACTTTTCATTCCGTCCACTCTTTTTATTACGTTCATCTAAAATTTTTTTATTATAGATATATTTATGTATTATTAAAGAATTACCAGCTCTTTTTTGTGTAAGGCCAAGATGAAATTCAACTTCCTTTTTATCTAAATTTAACTAATTATTTTAATCTTCAATTTTATATACGGCTCATATTTACAGATTTTACGTTAAATTTATTATATTCTATAAACAATATTATTTAAAGCAAATTTAATTCAACTAATTCTTTTTCTACCTCAGAATATTTTATGTTAAACAATTTTATTAACATAAAAATTGCCTAATTTCCAATAGTATTTAACATGGTGAATGTCTTGGCATGTGTAATTACACATGTAAAGTGGATCGTTGGCACACCATGCTTCGCATTTCGGGCAAGCATATAATTGCTTAAACAATATTTATTTTTAATAATAATTTATTTCTATTACTATATGCAAATTGTACGGCTTCAAAAGATTCGGGTACTTATTCTGATCATCCAAACTTTCAACAAACATCAACAAAAACACAATCAAAATATTCATAACCATAACCATCTTTAAATAAAAACTTTTTAATTAATATTTTTTCAAATAATTCTTTTTAAATTCCGGTAATGGTTAATAATTAAATAAATTATTAATTTTTTGAAAATTTTTTGTAATCCTTCATTTCAGATCTACTTGGATGAGAAAGACACTAGAACTGTAGACTAACTATTTATTATTTGTTCACATTGTCCTTATCTTGATTCCCTCCCAAAGATTTTTTGTCCTTATCCCCCAAAATTTAAGTCGGGTTTTTTAAATTTTCTTCGGATCGGACAGTGAGATTCCTGATATTGATATATGTATATCAGAGTCTATGTATCCTAACTAATGAACATAATACATTATCACATCTTAATGCCCTAGTATAATTATCCATGCCTCTCTACGATTATCTCTATCGAACCATATTAAAGGGACCTGATCAGAATATTTTCTGGACGGAAGCCTGACGTGCTTGATTCCCTCCCAAAGCTTTTTTAGTATTTAGTTTACTTACCGTTCCGTTTCCGCGCACGTTCATGTTCATTTTGTTAAAGTAAAAGTTTGAAAGGATCAAAATTTATTTATAAATCCCAAATTTTATTTTAATTATTTAAAATAAATACTTGGGAAAAATAATAAAGTATGGCCAAAAATAAAAATTAAAAAATATAAATTCTTTTAAAAAGGCGTAATTGAGTTAAAGTTGAGATGGAAAAATTTAATAATTTTAAATAAATAGTAAAGACAAGAGGGATCGAACCAGCTTTAAAGATGGAACAGAGCCGGAAATGATACCTATATTCAGAAATAAATTTTGAAATAAAATGATAAGAATAAAATAAATTACTAATTAACCCAAAAATATTCTTCAAAAAAAATTATTAACTATCACAGAAATTAATTAAAATAAATTAGAACCAGAAAATAACGAAAATTAATTCAAAAATTAATTTAATTTTTAAGATAAAATTCAAAAAATTATTTTAAAGGAATTTAAATTTAATTTTAAACTTAAACTAAGGAGAAATACCTATAAATAATAAGAAAAAATTAAGCAAAAACTTAAAAAATATTTTTAAAAATTAACAAGGTAGATAAATAGATTGATAGATAAAGAGATTTTAAAATTTTTTAATTTCGAAGAATCGAAAAATAAATTCTAAATTTATAAGTCTTATTGCTTCAAACACTTAAAAATAAATTAAATTTACCTATGATGAATAAATACAAATATGTAATAATAATTTAAAAAATATCAATTTAAAAATAATTAAAAATAAAAAATTATATTCGAAAAATGCAGACTTAATTACGATAAACAGAGAGATTTTTTCCAAAAAATTTTTAAATTCCAAAATTTCAAAAAAAATTTATTTTCGAAAATTCAAGAATTTACATGTTTTATGGCTTAAAGAATTAAAACATAAAATTTAAAAATATAAGGATTAAAAATAAAATTTAAATAAAGAAAAATCATTAAAACGATCAGAATGATAATTAAAAAATAAAATAAATATATTTAATTAAATAATTAAAATAATTAATCAGAAAAATTTTAGCTTATTTCAAGTTTAATAAAATTTATAGATCCTTTCAAACTCTAATACTTACAAAAAAGTTTTGAAGGGGTTGAATGAAGAAAAAGCTTTAAAAAAAGAAAGAAAATCACAATTTGTAAAAAAGTTTAATTTAAAATTTGTGAAATTTTTAACATTTTACAATTGCGAAAATTATTTTTTAAGAATTACAAATTGTAATTTTTAATTAAAATTCAGAACTTATACAAATTGTAAGAAAAAGTTTATTTAATTTCAAAAGATTTTAGAAATTGTAAATACAAGTTTATTTAATTTTTAAAAATTGTAAAGGAAAGCTTAATTAATTTTACAAATTGTAAAAACAAGTTTATTTATTTTCTAATAATTTTACAAATTGTAAAATAAAGGTTTATTTATTTTCCAAAAAGTTTACAAATTGTAAAAAAAGTTTATTTAATTATAAAGGATTTTACAAATTGTAAAATACGATTTTTTATTTTACAAATTGTAAAAAAACAAGTTTATTTAATTTTTAAAAATTGTAAAAAATGTTTAATTAATTTTACAAATTGTAAAAAACAAGCTTATTTATTTTCCGAAAAGTTTAAAGAGGTAACTTAAGCTTATTTAATTTCAAAGGATTTTACAAATTGTAAAATGAAATTTATTTATTTTTAACGCCTTCTAATAATTTTAAAATTAACTCACAATAAAAATAAAATTGTAAAAGTTGGTTAAATTGAAAATAAATTTGATAAAATAAATGAAATTAATTAATTAAAAATTTGCTTTTATATTAATAATTAAATTTTTGTGGGCGTTCCTAAAAATTAAAAATTTTAATAATTTTTGACAAAATTAATTTTAAATGAATCATTAAATTTTTAATTTTATTTTTAATTAAATGAACGGCATCAGCTGAAGAGAAAAAGTTAGATAGGGCGGAAGCTAATGCAAAAAAATAGGAAAAAATTTTTAACCAGATTAAAGTGAACGCCTATGACTTTATTTTTATAAATGTATGCTTATTAAAAAAAATAAAATAAAAAAGTAAAAGCTAAAAAATCAGCTGATATTGCTGTTCAAAATTGGAAATGAGCAATGTTCAAACTAAAAATTTTTTAGATAAAATTAAAAGATAAATAGGATATCAACTAAAAAAAATAAAATTAAATGGCATAACGAAAGCTGATTAAAGCTGATTAATGAAAAAATAAAAAATAACTAAAAATAACTGAAAAATCAGTTGATTTTCTGCTAAAATATTTAAAATGAGCAATGCTCGAAATGAAAAATTTTTCAGATAAAATTAAAAGATAAAAAGTATAACAAAATAAATAAAAAAAATTTCTAATTTGATTAATTTAATTTTAAAAATAATTAAATTTAAATATTTTAAGGAAAAGAGATATTAAACCTAAGAAAAATTTAAAGATAAACAGAAAATTTAAAATTTCTACTGAAACAATTTTTTAACAAATATTTATAATTTATGGATCAGATAGACCTCCATATTAGAATGTAATGTTTGTTATTACGAGAGGTTTGTTGTTAAATAAGAGTCAATTTATGCTTAGGTCTCCTTCATTTCCTCAAAAAATTACTTCAATCAAATCTTCAAACAACTTGAAGGAGTTTAGAATAAGTTCTTTATACAAAGAGGCTTATTGTACAGAGTTGTTCGATAAATAGTGGGGTTATTTAATAACGAAATCTTAACCAGGAATCGAATAAAAAGGTTCATCAAATCATATTCTCATACAACTTGAAGGGTTCCTTGAGGAAGTTATAACGATATGTTTGTTAAATCGAGAGTTTGTACCTATGTGAGATTCTCAAATTAATCAAGTCAATTTATGGGTATTCATAATAATGAATCTATGAAAGTTGAATTGAAAAGGTTGGCGGATCCGGATATCAGGATCTGAAAAAAGGCCGTATATCCGGAAATTTTCAGTTCGTATATCGGATTCGGATATCCAAAGATTTCCAATTCATCTATGCCTCCCTTTAAAATTACTGTAACTCATTCACTCATTCTCACAAATATTCATTCCCTCAATAATTCCCTCCTTTAGTTTTTTTTATATTTTTACTTTTTTATCCAAGCTATACATATATATTTTTTAAACAAATTTAACTTAATCTTTAACTAAATTACATATATCCTTAAAATTTTTTCACTAACAAATAAGTATGACGAGTTTTATTTGAAAATTTTTTAAATTAAAATAAATGCCTGTGACTAAATTTATAATCAAAAAATTTAAAAAATCAGTTGATTTCCTGTTAAAATGAAGAATGAGCAATTCAAAAAATAAAAAAATTTTTAGATAAAATTAAAAGATAAATGAATATCAGTAAAAAAATAAAATTAGTTAATTAAATTAATTGAATTTCGAAAGATTTTAAATTTAAAAATTTTAAGAAAAGAAAAGTGAAAAGAAAAGTGATTATATTAAGTCATTCTTTAATTCACTCAGATCTTCCTCAATGATTCCCCCCCCCTCTCGTGTTTTATACAATGATTTTTTATTGTTTGTTATAACGAGAGGTTTATAATATAGAAGGTTCGTCAAATCAAGAATCGTTTTAGAAGGTAAACTTAATCAGCGGTCTTTAATAAAGGTTTCTCAATCAAAGGGTTGAACTGTATCCCTGTTAAATTACATAAGTACTAACTCTCACTCACTCTCTCAAATGTTCCCTTATATTCTTTTAATAAGGGATAATTAATCAGGTACCCTCCACACTCCTTCCTCCTTTCATTTTTTTATTTTCTCTTTTTTAATATTTATTAGAAATTTTTTAATTTTTAATTAAAAAATCAAGTCCATCTAGTCAATTATGACTAATTTTTAAAAATATTTTTAATTTTTGATTAAAATTTAGATAGCTATTACTAAAAATTTTTCACTTAATCAGATGATCCTTAATAAAAAAATATTCAGTTAAAATTAAGTGTTAAAAATAAATATTTATTTGGAACGGAAATGATGAATTCAAAAAATTGGAAAAAATATTTTTGAGATTAATTTATAGATTAGGATGAAATTATCATCAGTAGGAACGGAATTATCTGAAAAAATAAAAAAATTTCAATAAAAAAACCGAAAATTTTATATTTACAAATATGTTGGAGCAATTTCAATAATTTCAAGAACTTTTAAGAGTCGAAAAAACTTTTGAAGAAGAAACTTAAATTAATTTAAGTACGAGAAAACGGTGCTAGTTAACAGTTGAAGCTTGAGTTTAGTCTAAGACATAATGCATAACCTAACCAAAAATATAGACACATTCAAAGGATGGCTGCAATTGCTGATTGCGTTACTTAGCCTTCTTATAAACTCAACTGAGCTGCATCGCTTGGTAGATGGTAGAGGCATGGTAAAGGAATAGGTAGAGGCATCAGTTGGTAGAGGCACCTTCACATTTAGGTGAATGAGGTGAATAGCAATAACCCCCCAAAATGACGTAGATTTTTTTCTTCCGGATGACTTTACTTTTTCTCTTATCTCTTTATTTATTCTCATTAATAAGTTCGAATGTTCAAATAAAACTTGTGTAATTTTAATATTTATAAATTAAATTCAATATCAAAATATTTAATGAGTATATATTAAATCAAAGTTTGGAGTACAATTTAAAAAGATAAAAATTAAGAGTATACTTAAGAAGGTTCTAAAGTCCGAACTTAAATTCTTTTGAATCACCTTCTCGTCCTCCGACTTCCTTTTGTCTTTTATAAGGTTTCGTCACACATGTTCGATTACATCAGATGTTTATTTGTATATTTGATTTGCTGGCACTCGTTTTGTAAATTTAAGTTCCATTATACTTCAACTATTTCAAAAGGCATCAAGTGCCATAAATGTCCAAAACAGCTGAAAAATATGTTTTAATTAATTTCAAATCTCTATTATTGATAAGCCAAAGTGTTTAATCTACTTAATTTTCTTGAATAAATAGGGTAATAATTTTTCAACACTCATGAATGTGGAAATTACTCGAAAGACAAGTAAATATTCGTTCACTTGAGCGTGGGTAATTAACTGGACTTTAATTACTTGAAAGGTGGGAGCACTCAGGGAAAGGCATTTAATCGAGGAAGGGTAATTATAAATACTTGAGGGAGTGTTAGGAAAGCTGGCATTTCTAATAATAGGGTACAGGATCGATTTCTACTTGAGCTAATTAATCAAGAAAATACCGTATTTTCTTGATTAATTCCCCTTGGGGAATTATTGTTTCAACCTATCTTTGGCATAATTCCCCTCCCTTGATTAATTTACCTAATTAATCGAGAGGGGGAATTAATCGAGGGAGGGGAATTAATCAAGAAAATATGTAAATCTGGTTTCTATGAGATCTCCTATTTTTAATTTTTATAAATTATATTTTAAAAGTATAACCCAAAAGAGGCGTCGAGTAGGTCAGATTTACTGGCTAAATTTGTGTTGTTAAACGACATTTCTTCAGCATTTCGTTGTAAATACACAGAAAGATTTCCAAGTATTCTTGCTTTAATTTAAGCAAAATTTTATGTAAATTTTTATTTTTGCTTATTAAAATTTAAAAAAAATTATTAATAATTATTAATAATTTTATTTAATAAAATTAATTTCTTAAATTTAAAAGTCTAACTCATTTGAATTTTCAAAAAAACTTTTTTAAAAAAACTTTTTTTTCAAAAATTATTTTAATAAAATCCCCCTCTAAATAAAAAAAATTCTTTGAAATTAGTTTACTAATACACCCAAATTTTAAATTTTCAAAAAATTAAAGCTCAGTAAATTATTCAGTCAACTACTAATTTTAATACCCTTCCTATCCTCTCTATCTCAATATCTCAAATCTAATTTTCTATTAAGTCATATTTAATAAATTTACGTCGGATTAGGCAATGAATTTTGTAGCAATTTTGATGGTGAAGATTTATTCAAGTTTTGTGTTTGATTTAAAAGCAAAAGGTTTCCAATCTTTAGAAGTTCCAATTTTTCCAATTTTCCTATTTTTAGAAGAATAAGAGAAGCCAAGTTTAACTAAAAATAATTCAAAGTCAGTCGCTTCAGCAAAATTTAAAAAATAAACCTTAAAATGAATTGTATTTTCTCTTGTGCCAAAAACAAAAATTAATTTTAATCGCTAATTAAAGCAATTTTAACGCAAAAATGCCGGGTTATACCAGGCAAATCCATTTCCACATGTTGTACATTTATTTGATTAAGCCTTCAAAAAAGGTAGAAAATATTCTCCAAAATAATGAACTACTAACCATTTTATATTGACCCTCACTAAAACCATCCACTCAAGATTAGGGCGGTTATATTTTCATATCAGCCAGTCTCTTCTCTTTTAGGCTCTTAAAATAAACAAAAAAATTTTTAAATGAAAAATATGGGAGCAGGCCAACTTACCGCGAGCCCAACTCGTCGCAGAGCTATAACTTCGTTCAGAATTGTCGAATCCGGTACGCCTTGTAATAGTTCGATGCGCCTCGACGAGCTGAATCGAACTATACCAGGGCGCCTCGGATTCGACAATTCTGAACGAAGTTATAGCTCTGCGACGAGTTGGGCTCGCGGTAAGTTGGGGTGTACCCGAAAAATATGTATATAAAAACTTGAAATAATCTCCAATAAAACTGGAAAATTGCATGGATTTTCAGCCATATTATGAGGTTGTTTAGCTTTTTCTTACTGTAGTTTTTATCATTTATATCCATTGATGTTTTTCAAGAAGAAACCCACTTTTTAAAGCTTTACTGACAATTCCAATTTATGTGGGCTGTAGCTGTTGTAGTTTGCTGAACTCTTGAAGGTGTTCATAATACTCAAAAAATTTTGGCGGCCATATATGCGCAAATCTAGAAAAATGGAATATAAGATGCTTCCAGGCATCGACTAATTAAAATTACCCCAACAACAGAAGGTAGGAATCGTCTCCGGAGCCTGTGGTTTTCGGAGCCATTCTATGTTGACTTCCATTGTAGAATAATAGTAACCTTGTCAGAACCTGGAGCTATTTCTATATACCAAATGGTGTAGTGGGCTGACATCAATATTTGTATCATTAGACTCCGATTGAACTTAAAAAATTTTGGCAGCCATATATGCGCAAATCTATAAAAATGAAATAAAAGTGTCATCCAAGGATCTACTAATTGAAATTACCCCTACAACAGAAGGAACGAACCGGCCCTGTAGTTTTCAGAACCATTCTATGTTGACTTCCATTGTAGAATAATAGTAACCTTGTCAGAACTTGGAGCTATTTCTATATAACAAATGTAGTGGGCTGACATCAATATTTGTGTCATTAGATTCCGATTGAACTAAAAATTTTGGAAGCCATCTATGCGCAAATCTATAAAAATGAGATAAAATGATCTTCCAAGCCGACTAATTTAATTTACCCCTACAACAGAAGGAACGAACCGGCTCCGGAGCCGGTGGTTTTCGGAGCCATTTTATGTTGCTCCAGAGCCATTCTATGTTGACTTCCATTGTAGCATAGTAGTAACCTTGACGAACTTGGAGCTACTTCTATATAACAAATGGTGTAGTGGGCTGACATCAATATTTGTATCATTAGATTCCGATTGAACCTAAAAAATTTTAAAAATTTTATTAAATGTACTATCGAAAGGGTGTAAGGAAAACTTTTCTTATCCTTATCGGAAGGAAATATATTTTACTCTAAATATTAACCTTAATCTGAGCACAGAAAGCTAGTTGTTCCTCCCATTGCATGAATCAAGTTCACTCTGGCGGATGTTTGTATTTCTTCGCCTTTAGATCATTTGACACTTAACAGCTCATCTAAAGAAAATATTTTATAAATAATAGGCCATAAAAAAAAATTAAAATGATATTTTATAATTAAAAATAACAGTATTTTTCATCTATGTAAATCTTATTCTTAAAAATTTACACCAAAAATGCTTGTCAGCCGGACCTCTTTATTTCTACAGCTTCAGTAGACTTTACTTTTTTATTCTTATGTCGACCTAATATTAGGAAGGGTCGGTTTTGGTTCCTTATACCCTTCTTGTAGAGTTTTACATATTTTAAAGGAGAGTTCATTTTAGGGTAAATATACATACATAGTTAAATAAAATCACATTCAATGATTTTTATAAGATCAAAATCCGTTGTGTTCAGCTACACCTATCATATCTTTTCCAGTCTTAACCTAATCCAACTAAAGTTAGTAACTCGCCTTTCTCCTTATCCTTGCATCAAATTTCAATTCTATCAAGGATTGAGTCGAACTTCCATTTCCCGTCAGTTCTTTTATGCAACCCAGCAATACTTTTAAGCCCCCAAACAAAGCTGAATTTGTGAGGAGGCTCGGATAAAAGAAGATATAATTTTAGAGAATAATTAAAATATTTTTTGAGTATTTAATATTTTGATAAAATTAAATTTTAAATAAACTGAGTTAAATTTTAATTTAATTTAATACCTTTCAAAATTTATTTATTTATATACCCCTTTTTAGCTTAAATTTATTTTGATGATTATTCATGGGAAATGGCTCCAAAATTAATTTTTTATATTAAAATCGTACAATTTTCAAAATTGTATAATTTTGGTTAATTAACTAAAAAAATTTTCTCATATCTAAATATTATTTAAAACCCCAAAAATGGACCTATGATTATTCCAAAAATAATTTTTATTGCCCAAAATTAACCCAAAATTAACCAAAATTATTAAATTTTAACCAAATTTTAAGGGGAATTGTACGATTTTAATATAAAAAATTAATTTAGAATCTATTTCCCATGAATAATCATCAAAATTAATTTAAGCTAGAAAGGGGTATATAAACAGATAAATTTTGGCTGGTAATTAATTTAAAAGAAAATTATTAGTCTAATTTTATTAAACTATTTTTGTTAAATTTAATTTATTTAAATATTAAATACTCAAAAATTATGCTCTTATTCTCTAAAAATATCACCACTACAATCTAGATTGGTGGAACATGGATATCCACTTAGTGATTAAATACTTATTATTTTGTTAAACTCTTATAAGTAGGGATCGGGTTTTTAGGTTATTGAGCTCAAATCCTTTGTCGTTTATAAAAATCTTTTATTTTAAAAGACTGATTTTAGCACCTGGCTTTGCCGAAATTGAAGTTCAATAGCAACATCAGGATATAAGTGAAATATGTATATTTGAGGAAGGGGCTTAAGGGAATAACCGGGGGGAATATAAACGAATATTATTTTATTATAATTTCAGGCCCACTTTTTTGATGATAAATCCCCTACAGAAATTGATAAAATTGATTAACTATATAATTTCACACTTTCTGTCACGCTTTTTGCCGTTTTTTAAAAAGAAAAACAAAATTTGTTTTGACACGAAAAATTTTCTTTTTAAAAAATAAGAGAGAAAAAGTTATTTTTCTCTAATTTTTAAAGAGAAAATTTAACAGTAAACAAAAAACCAGCCATCTGCCATTTAGACGTAGGCAGACAAATTTTGCAAATTAATCCTTGCCACTTAGTCGCAAACTTGAAACTTTGATAAAACACCCCGTTAGACTGTAATGGGTGTTTGGGGCTATCGTGTATTTGGTGGGATAAAGAAAGAAAATTATAGGGTGTTTTGGTGATTTTTAAAAAATATAACAAAGGGTTTTTGGAGATTAAAAAAGATTTGGAAGTGATTAAGTGACACAACTATGAGGTTTTTTGTTTGCGGGATATATCGTGGTTCTCGCTTTTTTCTTTTCTGTAATCAAAAAAGGATTTTGTTTTGTCAAGAAAATTTCACTTGAAATTAGAGAGAAACGATTTTTCTCTAATTTTTTATGGCAAAATTAATGTAAACAAAAAACAACTAGGTTCCTTCAAAAAGATCAATTAACTAAAAGCAAAAGGTAAAAAAATTTTGAAAGAGTAAAAACAAAAACAAGATACTAAATTAAAACAAATTTTTCCTCCTATACAAATTTTGAAATAAAATAATACATATCCTGTGTTAGTAAAAAATTTTTAAAATTTGAAAACAAAAATTTTGCGTAAAAAACCTATTTTAAAGTACATATTTAATTTCAGAAGCAACCTTTTTAAAAATTATTTTAAAAAAACACTTTTGAAATCTTATTATGGTGCGTGTAAAACAAACTTTCCAAAAATCTGATTCGGAAAGTTGTTCTTTTTGTCAGCAAATTTCAGATGATTTACAAACGACTACAAGCAAAAGTCAGACGGGTTCTAAGCTCCCGTTTAAAAAAGCGGTTGAACCGGTTCTAAGCTCCGGTCTAAAAAAGCGGTCTAAAATAAATCTAAAAAGAAAACATGAATCTATTTGCCAAACAATAAATTTAGATGAAATTAGTGATGAATTTTTTGATACTGATTATAGAAAAGTAAAAACATCTAATAGAAAAATAAAACAGAGAGCAAATATGCCAGAGAAAGCAAATGAGTTTGTACGAAATAAAGATCGTGTAGGTCATAACCTTAAGAAAAATTTTTTGTATAATGAAGGATTGAAACATTTTGATGCTTCAAAGCCTATTCTAGGAAAATTTTATGAACTAGGACAATTTAACTTAAAATGTTTAAAATGTAATTCTTTGCATTTTCCTGAAGAAAAAAAAGAAGAATCAAATATTGATAATTTTTGCTTTGAGAGTTGCTGTAAAAGAGGGAAACTTATTAAACTGACTGATTTCTATGAAGACTATCCTGAAGAACTAAAAGTTCTTTATAGCCGTGATCATCCTTTTTTCAAAAATTTTATTTCAAATATTCGCAGATACAATAATACTTTTGCTTTTGCTTCGTTAAGTTCTTTTAGATTTAAGTTTCCAACTCCTGGTCCGCCTTGCTACAAAATTCAAGGTCAAATTTATCATAAATTCAATCCTTTTGCAATGCCAGCTAATATAAAGGAAATACCAACAAACGGTCAATTATACTTTTTAGATTCTGAGGAGGCTTCGGATATTAGAGAAATTAATAAAGAATTCGAACCAAAAATAATAAATTACATTGAAAAATATATTAGGGAAAATAATAAGTTCGTTAAATCTTATCAGTTAATGAAGGATGTTTATGAAAAGCAAGAAATGGTTTGCAAAGAACAAGGAATAAGCATGCCAGAAGTAAGATTGCTTTTTAGTCTGAAGGAAAATTTTGACAAGAGACGATACAATATCCCTCAAAGTAATGAAGTATGTGCCATTATGGTATGTGATGCAAACGATGAGATACCTCCCGCGAATATTGTTGTTTATCCAAAAGGTGAAAAAAGATTAAAAAACATTTATCCATTGGATAAATGTATTGAACCAATGTGCTATCCACTATTATATCCAAAATCGTCCCATGGCTATACTTTTAACTTAAAAGATTCCAATGGAAAAAATATTTCTTTTTGTGATTTTGTTAAATTTTTTATGTTTGTGAAAGATAATGAAAAATTTATGCCTCATTTTTTTGCGCAAAAATTATTTCAACAATGGGTTGTTGATCAGGCAGCAAAATTAGAGTGGTATCGGTTAGAATATATTAGAAACCACCAAAATGAATTATGTAGCAGTGCCTATGTAAATGTGGAAGATTTTTTAAAGTCCAAAGCTATAAAAAGTGGTGCTGAGATTCAGAAAAAGATAATTCTTCCTTCAACATTTTCTGGAGGCCCTCGAAGTATGCATGAACACTTTATGGATGCTATGTCTATTGTTAATGAAACAGGAAAACCAGACTTATTTATTACTTTTACCTGCAATCCAAATGATCCTGATATTATAAAATGTTTATTTCCAGGACAAACTGCATCAGATAGACCCGATATTGTAACAAGAGTTTTTAATTTAAAAAAGAATTATCTATTAAATTTAATACTGAATAAACAAATATTTGGTGAGGTTATAGGTTTTTGTTGGGTTATTGAATATCAAAAGAGAGGACTGCCTCATCTGCATCTATTAATAACTTTAAGCGCGAAAGATAAATGGCGCAATTCAGAAGAAATTGATAATTATATTTGTGCCGAAATACCAGATGATAAAACCGACAAAGAGCTTTTTGAGATTGTGAAAAAATTTATGATTCATGGACCATGTTCAGAAAATTCGCTTTGTTGGGATAAATCAAAGAAAAAATGCGGGAAAAAATTTCCGAAAGCGTTTCGCGAGATAACCGAAATAAATGAAGATGGCTATCCGCTGTATAAAAGACCTAATAATGCTCGATATATTTATAAAAAAGGGCTTAAATTAACAAATCAATACGTAGTTCCTTATAATCCCTATTTATTAAAAACTTTTAAATCTCATATTAATGTTGAAAGAGTGAGCGATATTTTAGTAGTTAAGTACTTATACGACTATATTTATAAAGGATATGACGCAGCAACAATTGAATGTGTGCAAATTGGCGAAGCTGGTATTAAAAAAGTTTTAAATTATGACGAAGTTAGTAAATATTTGGAAGCCCGATATTTAAGCCCATGTGAAGCATGCTGGCGTATATTTAAATTTCCTTTACAAGGCAAATCGCATTCTGTTGATAAATTAGATATACATTTAGAGAATATGCAAAAAATCATTTATGAAAAAAATGCTACAAAGAAACAAATAAAAGATGCATCCGAAAAAAATTCTACGCTAACAGCCTATTTTAAATTTTGCCAGAAAAATCAAAATTTAGATATAAAATATATTGATATGCCTAAATTTTGCACATGGTTAAAAAATACGCGAGAATGGAAATATCCAAGAAAAGTAAATTTTAAAAAAATAGGTAGAATCATACCGGTAAACCCTGTGGAAACAGAAAAATATTATTTACGGTATTTATTACTCAATGTTTCTGGTAAAAGTTTTGAAGATTTAAGAACAGTAAATGGTGTTGTTTATGATTCTTTTGCTAAAGCATGTTTAGCAAGGGGATTAGCAAGAGATGACGATGAGTGGCATAAATGTTTAGAAGAGGCAAGTCTTTTCTCAAGAAAACACCCCCAAGGATTGAGGACATTATTTGTAAATATTTTAATACATTGTGAACCAAAATATCCAGGAAAATTGTGGGAGAACTTTAAAGAATATTTAATAAATGATTTAATAAATAAATTTCCAACTTTGCCAGAAATCGAACTTTTTAAGCTAGGACTTTATTTAATTGATCAAGGTTTAAAAGATCATGACAAATCACTTATTGATTTTAGAGATATGCCGCAAAATATAGATTTTACTAATATAGATGAAAGTGAATTCTTTGATCCTAATGAAGAATTTATTTTAGCTCAGAATTTAATTTTAAAAATGAATGCTGAGCAAAAACAAATTATAGAAAAAATAAAAAATGTATTTAAAGAAAATGACAACCAGAAATGTATCTATATTGACGGACCGGGTGGAACCGGAAAATCATATGTTTTGAAAACAGTATATCACTTAGCTAGATCTTTTAAAAAAAATATATGCAATATGGCTTATTCTGGAATAGCCGCAACACAATTACAAAAAGGCCGGACATTGCATAATCGATTTAAATTACCTTTGAATATTAAAAAAACTTCAACTTCTGGTGTTGAGATAAAAAGTAGGGAAGCTGAAGAAATTAAAAATACAGATGTTTTCGTTTGGGATGAGGCACCTATGGCATCACGATTTACCTTAGATATAATCGATAAAAAATTAAAAGAAATTATGAATAATCAAATGCCTTTTGGCGGAAAAATTTTTATTTTAAGCGGTGACTTTAGACAATGTTTACCAATAAAAGAGTTTGGTACACGGTCAGAGATAATAGATTTATTAATTAAAAATTCCTTTCTTTGGGATAATTTTTTGATAATGAAATTAAATAAAAATATGAGAGCTGATCCAAATGAAAAGGAATTTGCTAAAGAATTGATAAAAATTGGTGATGGTATTTCTGAAAATGAAAGTTTTATCACAGTGCCTGAAACGTGTTTATGTAATGGCAATTTATCTGATGAAATTTTTGAACAAGTTATTAAAAATGAAAATTATAATGATCTTTATAATTATGCAATTTTGTCTCCCTTCAATTCAATTGTAGATAATTACAATGAGGAAATAATGAAAAAGTTTCCCGGCGAAAATAAAACTTTGTTAAGTATAGATGAGACTGAAACAAATAGTAATTTGACAATTACTCCTGAAATTTTGAACTCCTTAAAATGCCCTAATTTCCCAAATCATAGTATTTCTTTAAAAGAAAAGTCAATGATAATGTTAGTAAGAAATCTGAATATAAAAGAAGGTTTGTGTAACGGGACTCGATTACAAATAGTTAATATTGGCCAACATGTATTAAATTGTGTTATAAAAAGTGGTGATAAAATCGGAGATACAACACTCATACCACGAATTACATTAATTGAGGACAAAAAGTTTCCTTTTGTGTTAAAAAGACATCAATTTCCTATAAGGTTGGCCTTTGCCTTTACAATAAATAAAAGTCAATCGCAAACCTTTGAAAAAATAGGGATAGATTATACAGAAGATCCTTTTACTCATGGACAAACATATGTTTCGCTAAGTAGGGCTAAATCTTGGGAAAAAATCAAAATAAAGTTATCAGAGAAAAATAGAGAGAAAAAAATTAAAAATATAGTGTGGAGAGAAGCTTTGCTTAATTAAGTGAAAAATTTTTTTTAATTTATTTAATTTAAAAAATTCAAAAATATATGAATTTGTTTTTAGGCAATTGCAATCATTTTATTTAAAAAGATTCTTTAAACATTTTAGAAAGTTTTTAAAAACTAGAAAATATTTGTCAAAAATCAAAATGTATTACTTATGTTTAGTGTAAAAATAAAAAAAAACAAAGATCTAAATAAAAAATACTTGGCAATTAAAACAATCATTTCAGACTTATACAGAAAAGAGACATTAAAATGATTTTTCTAAAAACAGTCAATAAAAAAATTAACACCTTTCATGGATAAACTTGAAACAAAAAAACTTGGAAAAACCAAAAAAACAAAAAAAAATTTTTGTCACAAAAAATAGGTTAAAGTTAGAAAAATTAAAATTAGAAAAATAAAAACAAGGTAAGTTAATCGCTACATTTAAGAGGAGGGTGTAGCGTGTGATAGGGCGGGATATAAAACCCTCTAACTATCACAGGACTCCTCAATTTGGTATCCGGGTTTTGGTGCGTTCACGTCGCGGATACCGTCAGTAGGGATAAAACCCGAAGCCAAACCCAAAACATTTTTAAAAATATAATTAAAAATTTAAAAATCTTTCAACAAAATAATTATTTACACATTATTGCCAAAAAGTTGTTTACTAAATTTTTTAAAAAATAAAATTCACGAGCTATTAAAAATTTTGAAAAAAGAATTTCCATTACAAAAGAAATATCACAAATAAACAAAAGCTAAAATAAAAATGCTTTAATTTAACAAAAACTGTTTCCATTAAAAATAATTTAAAAATTTGTTCATACACAACATTAATATTTTAAATTAAAAAAAATTTATAAAAATAAAATGGAATCTGAAATTTCGTCTCAAACACCGATTAAAAAAACTAAACGTTCTCCATTACAAACAATAAAGGAAGGTGAAAATATGATGTAAGTTAAAAATTTTTTTAATGTAAAAAATTTTTAGAGATATAAAATTATTTTTGATTACTGCTGATGCAGTACGAACAGTTCATGAAAATACATTAGTGTGGACTTTGGTTGGAACAGATGGGTTATCAAAAAATTTTTTTAATTTTTTAATCACTAAAAACTTTAAATAAATTATTAAAAAATGAATGAATTAAAAAAACATGAATTAAAACATTTCAAAAATAAAAATATTTAAAATTAAAGTCTAAAAAAATGTTTTAGATATGATTATGTTAATATAACATTGTGGGATAAACACTTTAATCGTTTAGTTACTGAACTAAACAATAATTTTAAGGTAAAATAGTTTGATAAAAAGTTCGAAGCAATTTAGGGGAAAAATTTTATGCTTAAAACTTTTGTTTCAAAACATGTTTTGGCACCTTACAATTATGGCAGTGTCTCTTATGAGTTAAGAGCACAAGAAGGCTCAACAATCACATTAATTACAGAATTGGATATTGAATTTTATGGAATAACTGAGAATACTTATTTTAATTTTTTAAAACACAAGTTAACAATTGATGACACCTTTCAGCCAATTTCATATGAGAAAATGCGTGTTGGAGAGCTTTTTGAGTGAATAAAATTTTTAAAAATATTTTAATAGTTTATTAAAAAATATTAAGAGATGTTGAACTTAAGTTATATAGCATAAAAGAAGTTAGAACAGTATCTGTAAAGGGACGTTCTGAAGCTAAAGTGTTAGATATTACAGCTATGGCAAACAAAACAAAAATTAGATTGACAGCCTGGAATATTCTTGCAGAATTTTTATTTTTTTTACTAAACGGGAAGGAGGTAAACTCCACAAAGACCTAAAATTTATATAAAAAAATTTTTGAAGGGTAAAATGTTAAAGCTGCAAGGCATACAGATAAAGGAAGGGCTCGGGAAAGATGAAAAAGTAATAAATTTTTTGAATACAAGCAAAGTAAAAGTAGAAGAATTTGATGAAGAAATGATTGAAGAAGAACTAATTGAGTCTTTAAATGAGATGGGGAAAAAATTTGGCCAAATAAAATGTTAATATTTTATTTTCAAAAGTTAATTAGGGGAACTTATTAAAAAATTTGAAATATGAATGAAAAATTTTAAAATTTAAGGCAATGTACGATTAAAAGTTGTTCGTAAACCTACGATTATAAGTTCAATTAAAAAACAGAATGGTACAATATGTACTGATGGAGTGCACAAAACCCAATTAATTTATCCCAACAATTTGAATTTACAGATTAATGACGAAATGACCATTCATGTGGCTAATGTTGAGACTAATAAGGGTTAAACTAAAAAAATTTAAAACTATCAAACTAAATTTAGTTGGGGTTCTGACGGTAACAATTTATGATGAAGCAGCTCTCATAAAACATGAAGAAAAAGAAATTAAAAAAATTGACTTAGATGAACTCGATTATCCCGAAACAAAATAAAAAAAAAGATTTTCAATGAAAACAAAGCTTTTTTAAATTAAAAAAGCATTTATTAAAAATATCTTTTACATAAGATTATTAAAAATTTTTAAGCTAATTTTTTGAAAAATAAAAACAAAAAAGTATTTTAATCGAAAAATAAGAAAAAAAGGGATGAGAATTTTTTGAAAGTATTTGACACAAAAATGTTAAAAAATAGATATGGAAATAGTTAAAAATATTAAAGAAAAGAAATCGTTTATGAAATAATTTTTAAAAAATAAAATTTGTTGAACCATTTTTGTGAATATGCAGAAAAAATTGGTATAAAAATAGTTAGAAAACATATTTTTAACAAAAAACTTTCAGCGCAAAAAAGTAAAAATCTGGTTAAAAACGAAACTAGAATTTAAAAAATATGTGAATAGGTCAGTAGAAAACAATTTAAGAAAACTTTAAAAAATATAAGCAAAAGGTTAAGGATATAAACAAGAATATGCAAAGAAACAAAAAAAGTTGCTAGATTTACAGAATATTTTAAAGGAAAATAAAATTATTTATTTCCCCAATAAACGGCCCAATATCAGATACACCACAATTTAAAATGTTTTCAAAATGTTTTTTTTGAATAAAAATTGTCCTAAAACATTTATTTTAGTCATAACACTTCAAACGATTAAAAATTCTGCCCAAAAAAATCCCCAAAAAAATTAAAAATTCCCCAAAAAAAAGAAAGCCATTTGTTTAAAAAACAAAAAAGGAAAATCAAGAATAGTAATATAAAAATTAATGAAAATATAATTAAATCCTTTTGTTTTGACGAACAACCTAAAGTTAAAGAAACAAAAGAATATATTTAAAAAACTTAAAACCAAAACGGGTGGATTGAATTAAAAACTAAAGATGCAAAACTCTGAATAAAAACCAGAAAAAAGAAGAAATGACAAATATAGAAACTGAATGCTTTTATACCAAAAAGAAAAAGAAAATTAAAAAAAACATAACGCAAAACAAATTAATTTTTACAACAAAAAACAAAACTCAAAGGGGATTGAAAAAAAAGTAGAGATAGGACCGTACCGTACTACGGCCGTATTTTTCGGTATTTATCGGTATACCGTATCAGTAGTACGGTACGGAATACGGTACGGAATTACGTTCTCTATAAAAAAAGATTTAAATGAAATAAAAATTAAAAAAACCATGGGTTAAGCAAAATTAAAAAAAGACATTTTACCCAATATTTTTTGTTTTAAACACTTAAGAAAAAATGCGTTTACGTATTAAAATAAAAAGCGTTAAAAGAAAAAAAGAGAATATTTAAATCATTAAAAAAAGAATTAAAAAAGCAAGATTTACTCAAATTGTATTTTGTTCCAAAAAAGTTAATATCGAAATGGAATCTCAAAAAAAACTCGAAAAATTAAAAAATGAAAAAAAACTAAAGTACCTATAATCGATTCAAAAGAAAGCATTAATAGAAAAAAAATTAAAAATTTTAAACTTGTGAAGTTGGAAAACAATATGAAGTTCGTACTACACAAAATATTACCAGATACAAAATAGAAAGTCATTTTTCTTTAGACAAAGCAGAAAAAATGTTTTCGAAAAAAAACAAAAAAAATATTAAACAACTAAACTAATGCGGTCAAAATTAAAAAAGACTGTTTTGGAAAAAAATCGATTTTAAAAAGAAGTAAAAAGGGAGTATTAAAATAAAAATATGCAAATTACAAGTTTCTAAAAACTTAAAGAAATGACAATTTAAACACAACTTTTAACTTTTATACTAAAAAATGAGAGAAGAAAACTAAAAAAACATTTTGCCATAAAGATTAATTTAAAAAGCAAAAATTACAAATAGACAAAAATTGATATTCAAGAACATGTTTTGTGTATTAAAAATAGTAATGCAATCACTTTACGATTTGCTAAAACATATCAATATTGCATTAACTTAGTCTAAAAAATCTTTAAACGAAAAATTTCACACTTTTTGCGGAAAATAAAACAAAACCTAAAAACACAAAGTTAATTTTTAAAGCCAGGAGTCCTAAATGATTTTCTTAAGACCGCTCATTTAAAATTTTAATTCAAAGCAGTTTTAAAGAGTTAGATACGAGCGTTCAGGTGCCGCGAAGCGGCACCTGAACGCTCGTAAAGAAAAATGTAAATAATTAAGTATTCTCAAAGACGGCAAAAGTAAAGGATGAATATGTATGTAAAAATCACCAATACTGCGGGTGTCAATCAACGGTAAAGACCCTCGGAATTACAACATCCCAGTTCCGGACACTAACGACCAGGACAACTTTTTTAAAGCTGTCACGGTAATTTTTAATCAAAATTTAATTTTAAATATATTAAAATATATAGCTTCCGATCTGTGGAAATCCTTTCTTTGATATGATTAAAAGGTGTAGTTTGGTTCGTAAATTTTTAAATATTATTACAATATTTTCTCAATCACTTACCCTCACTCAAATTATTTCCCATAGATAGATTGAAACAATGGTAGTAATAATACACCGTCCCCCGAAACCCCAACGGGTTTCTGGCAAAAACTCCTCCGAGTCGGAGTAAAACATACACCCCTAAGTAGGGTTGTCTGCTCGGCTTTTCGGTTCAATTCCGGATATCCGAATATTTTCCCAAAATCGAAAACATCCCTTACAAGAGAAATTAAAATAATAATTACCTCGGGTAATTATTCGAGCATATAAAGTTATTTTAATTTTAGGCGCATTATTTTGATGATAAACATCCGGACTACATGGCAAAAGATGATAAGGGAAAATGTAAATATTTAAATATTAATAAAGAATTTAAATAATTAACTTAAAAGTGATTTTGGTTTTGTTGGATGTGTGCGCTACTTGTCATAAGGTGGAGTAATCATCTGCTTGCGCGTGACACTTAGAGATGAAGAAGGGGGATTCTTCTCAAAATGTAGTGATATTGAAGAATTTGAGGCTTGCCTATTCTCCAACCTTGAAATCAAAGTGGAGGCTAAAAACAATGTGGATATGGCTACTGTAGGCTTTTCTGTGCCTGTACACTTAAGGAAAGTGACTTCAGCACCATCTTTTCTGTACCTCCATCAAGTGATAAATATGTGGATATATGACTCCACATTGAACACACGTAATATTTTTTGTTAGTTTTATTATTTTGAGGCATATTTTTGGAGAGGACACACGGGTACACCCCGATGTACCGCGAGCCCAATGTACCGCTGAACTATAACTTTTTTAAAAAGTGTCGAATCCGTGGCGCACTACTATGGTTCGATGTGGCTCGACGAGCTGAATCGAACCATACCAGGGCGCCACGGATTCGACAATTTTGAAGAAAGTTATAGTTCGGCGGTACATTGAGCTCGCGGTACACTAGCCTGCTCCCAGGACACACATCCCCCCTCCTCCTTTAAAAACATTTCTTATATTATTAAACTCCTAAAAATTTATCAAGAACCCCACATTTTGATTTAAATCAGTATTTTTGCTTCTCTAAATCGAAAGGAAAAACTAGAAACTTTCAATCCAAAATATGAACAAAAATACTAACTGGCCTTAGTCTCGAATGGATTAAAAAATATCTTTTTAATTTAATAATATCCTTTTAATTTCAAGTTGTTCAATTTTAAAAATTTCCAAAAAATATTTCAAAAAATTTTCTCTTTAATTTATTAACTTTATCCTGCCTGTTCACAAAAAACCTAAATTTTACATAATAAATTAAAAAAATAAATTCAGTTTGGTGATGAAATGAAAAAGCGAATTGAGTTGGAGAGAGCTTGCCGCCCTTACTGAACGATTCAATCGCAAAGAGAAAAAAGATGATGCAGAAGATGAGAAAACTAGGAAAGAAATTGAAAATATTAAAAAGGACATGGAGGTAACAGTCGATAAGAGGAAGGAGGAGGCGCAGGATCAAGCGCAGGAAGATAAAGGTTTTGGTGGAGAAAAGCAGGAAGAATTGGGCTGGATATCCAGATCCTCATGAACTGGAATGACTTTTGATGAACAGAACGAAGCCAGAGGAACAAGATTGTACTGGCCTTAAAATCACAAAACTTGTACTTCAAAACCAACATCAACTACAAACTTCATACCAGTGTGTGTGCCGAAACTGATTTAAAAAGCAAATGACAAACAGGCAAAGTCAATAAACGAAAGCTACCTTTGATTCAAAAAGAACTTCAAAATTTTTTCTTAAATTTACTCAATGTTATTTTTTTTCATTTTTTAAATTATACATGCTTCAAATTTTGTTTATAATATGCTCATTAATTTTTTTCGATGTTGAATTTACTGTAAATATTGAAAGTACTCAATCTTAATTTAATTTCTTAAATAGTCTAGAAAAATAGAAAAGAAATAATGTGCCGAAAAATCATATTTATTGAGAAAGTCGAGTTATGGACATAATTTTTAAGTATAGGTGGACATAATTTCTAAGTATTAATACACAAAAAAATATACACTATAAGGAGACGTCTCAGGAAATAAAGAATCAAGAAAATTTTAATTTAATTTCCCTTTACTTTTCTCTCCTCTTGAACTAATAAACGATCAAATATTTTTTAATATCAAAATTTTAATAATTTTTATGAATCAAAAAATTTAATCTTTTTTAAATATTGTTTATATTTTATTAAAATGCCACTTATCGCATCGAACTCGAATTTAAAATTTTTGCATATCTTTGATATTTTTTTTATATTTTTGAGAATTATTCTTTGGATTTTCAAGATTAAAAAATCTTTATGGAATTTTATAAATTTAAAAATAAGTTAAATTTGTTATGAATCCCAGAATTACAGTATATTCTCTCTCATTATCTCGCTTAAGCATAATAGTAGGGTTGTCGGATAGTTGGAAATCCTCAGATATCTGGATACGGATCCGTACCGTAAATTTTGGATATCCGGATCCCACGACCCTACTAAATATTATAGAATATTTTTTCAGCTTTCATTTTCTCTTTAACAATGAAAAATTCATATTAGGATCTTTTGAAATTAAAATTTTTTCAAATTTTTTAATTAAATTTTTTTTGGATTTTTAACGTTTCTCTGAATCATACAAAAATTTATTTAATTAAAAAATATTTTTTGAAAAAATATTTTTTGCTTTCAAATATTTTTTTCTGATTTTTATCGTTCAATTAAATTCCATAATTATCAATTAATGACTAATATAAATTTCAAAAAATATTTTTAGGCTTAATTAAAAATAAAATAAAATTTTAAAAGCAAGAGAGTCAGCTGATATTTCCGTTTAAATATTTATTTATGATTAAAAAAGGAAAGTGAAAATTATAAAAAATTTTTGTGATAAAATTGGGAGATAAAAGTATATAAAATATCTGCTAACGGCTTCTGCCTTTTATTATTTTTTTTTCGTTTTATTAATATTTATTCATCAGCTATTTTTAATCATCTGATCAGGCATTAACTGATCAAATTTAAAAAAACTAAAAAAAAGAGAAAATAAAACATATAAAATGTTAAAAACGCTAACTGAGCGAATCATTAAATAAATTTATTTAAAAAATTTTTATTTATTTTAATTAAATAAATAAATTTTATTTTAAGTTTAAACTCTCTCTCTCTCATAATTTTAATTTCAAAATTTTTTTAATTATCGAATATTTTTAAATAAATATGTATTGAACATAGCAAACCCTAGTAAATACCATGCAATACCAAATAAGGTTGGCGGATAGTTAGAAATCTTCGGATACCCGGATCCTATATCCGAACCGAAAAT
Source organism: Meloidogyne arenaria (assembly GCA_036172955.1). Classification (NCBI taxonomy): domain Eukaryota; kingdom Metazoa; phylum Nematoda; class Chromadorea; order Rhabditida; family Meloidogynidae; genus Meloidogyne; species Meloidogyne arenaria. The sequence continues at coordinate 4,031,939 of JARQAB010000027.1, forward strand.
ATCAGATATCCGGCCTTTTTCGGATCCGGATATCCGGATCCGTCAACCTTAATACCAAACCATGTAAATACCAAAAACCTTTATATTCACTATTAGGCACGCCAAGGATATTTTTTCCGTTAATTATACTAATAAAATAATTATTCCATTTTTATTTTAGTAAAAATATTCAAATTAATAAAATGTTTAATACAATTATTAAAATTTTATTAATCGTCTTATTTGTGCTTGTTTGTGGATATGGGGATGATAAGTTAGAGATTTTTCTATTTAATTATTTAAATTAAAGATCGAACTTGAAGGGCCATACGAAAATTTAAATTTCGAAAAAATTTCAATCTCGGTAACCGTGATATCTGATCGAGATCCCGCCTCGTTACGGTCTCCAATTTAAATTATATTAGCCTTTATATTGAAATAATTAGAATTTCTGTTTGAAATTCCTTAAATATATTTGTTATATTTACAGAAAAATATACTTGGGTATATTAAAATTTTTTCTGATGTAGTTTCGGATCCTCGAAAAAGTCAGATAATCAGTTTTTCAATTAAAAAATTGTTAGACAAATTAAAAATAAATTTATATGTATATTTTTATTTTTCTCTCTCAGTTTTAAAGTGTGTCCTGGCAAAGAGGATAGTTTTGCTAATTCGAAATTGGCACGACGCTTTCAAGTAAAAGGGAATAGTTTGGCTTGTAAGGACTGTGAGGAATGTGAAGATGGATATAAATTTAATGCATTGTTTCCAACGGATATTGAAAAGACTATTGCTGATGGTGCTTTTTTGGAGGATTATGTAGAATATGATGATGATGAAGGAAATACTGGGACTTGTGAAACGGTTGGAATTTAATTATACCTACAATTCTGTACTTTATACAACCATTAAATTGGACTGAAAAATAAATTAGAGTGGACTGTTGTAAACCATTAATTATGCTGACCAGACATGGGCGAAACTCCAAATTTTTTCGGCCAACAAATTATGATCCCATATGCTCGTGATATGGGCCCATCTCAAAATGAGTTCCAACATTTTTCAGTGGCCCTAATCCCTCCTAATCCCCTATATCACTTTTAATCCCGATAAATCAACCTATGAAATATCTTGCTCCTGATATCTCCCCAATCCAACTATGTGTTGATTAAGAGTGTGTAGGCATTCAGGGTTGTCTTGGGCGAAGTTTTGGCTTAAAAGATAAGCATAAAACGAAACAGAAAAGCCTTATCGAAACGTCAGACGTTTCGCCCGTGTATGGTGCTAACCGCACTTTTCAATTTTCGTAATGGCTTAGTTATTAATTTAATTTATCCTTGCTCCGGCCCTTATAAGGACATTAAGAATTAATTAAAAATTGAATAAATTATCTCAAAAAGTTGTAAAAATTTTATTCAAATTTATTTAGATGAAATTCTGGAAGAATGATGGAAAAAGCAAAATTGCTAAGGCAAGGCGTTTTTTTAACTTAAAAAAATTTTTGGAGCTTTTCTCCTTTTACTTAAATAAATTTAAATAAAATTGAAAAAAATTATATTGAAAACTTTTAAATAAAAATTTTTTTAATCCTAAAAGGACGTAAAAATGGATTTAATTTAAAAAATAAAATAGTATATTATGTAATTTTTAAAAAATTAATTTTTTAGAAAACTACTACAACCACAACAACATCAACGAGCACAACAACTACAACCACCACAACCACGGTATGCATTAAATTTTAAAAATTAATAAAAATATTATTAGTAATATTTAATAATTTTTTTCTCCACCCCTAAAAAATATTTCTAAAATTAATTAAATTTTATCTATTTATTTATAGCCTCAGCCACCGCTTCGTGTAAGTAATTTAGAACTAATTTAAAATTAAATGATATTAATAAATTTATTTTTTTAGCCTGCCTGCCGTCATTATACCAATGGAGCATTGTATTTTGATAAATACAGTTGCCAGTAAGTTACTTTAAAATTTAAATATAATTTATTTATTTCAATAATATTTTTATTGAATTTGTTAAATTTCAGTTGCGGCAGTACAAACGAAACTGACGTCAAGATAAACAAGTAAAAAAATTTTTTTAAATTTAAACAAATAACTGTTATAATTTGGAGCTTAGTAGAGATTGGAATCTATAGGTAGTTAGGGAAACCCCAAGTCGAAACTCCGAAGTTTCGAGTAATTTGAGAACAAGTTCGGTTTCAGTTAGCCGAAGATTCAGTAAGACAAACAACCCTATTCGAGAGATTTCTTTGTTTTCAATGTACTATTGAAATTCTGAGCATCTGTGAGATTTGTCTCTGTCCGATCTTCTTTTCCTTATCGAAAGATCAATTTTTGGTAATTTTTTTGGGTTTTGGGCCAGTTCTGTTATCTCTTTAAAAATTAAAAAATCTTGGGTTTTCCTATTTCTACTTTAATTTTATTTAGATGTTGCAATCAACACCATGAGTGTCTTAACGAACTTTTAAAGGAATGCCCATCGATTCCGCCAGCGAAGCATTTCGTGGATATAGACACCACGAAATATCAAATTGACAACGGCTTATTTGAGAGTACGATTTAAAATTTCTAATAAAAATTAAATTTATAAAATTATTTAAATTTTAAGCTAAACATGAAATAAAATGCTTGGAAAAGGATCCATGCAAAAAGGAAGTTTGTGAATGCGACCGGTGGGAGCCTTTTATTTTATTAAATATCTAATAGGCTAGAGACTGAACTAGGAGTGTTGTGGAAACTGGACTTGGAGTATCATACGAGAATCGGGATTGCTATCTCGAAAAACTCATTCTCGGTAACCGAGAAAATTGTTCAGATATTCAACGGTCCACTCTCATTTCTTATCAAAAAATTATTTTGACTGAAATTTTTAGTTGAGTTCCTTTATACATATATAGAATATTATGCCATATGTGCCAATAATCTTTTTCCTTTCGTTTCGGAGCGGGACAAAAAAAATTTTAGAACCAAATTTTTTAGAATTTTCAGAAAATTTAGTGGGATTTTAATTAAATTTTTGAAATTTTTCAAACATTTTGCCAGAAATAAATTATTATTTTCGAAGTTCAGTTAAGTCAATTTGTTTTTTTCCTAAGTCCTGGCATGCTTGAGTCCTCCTTGTATTTGCCTTAATTACTAACTAAAATGGAGGGTATAGAGAGATTAATAGTAGTTGAGTAGGGATTTAATGTATGAACGGCGGCATTGAAGATAGTTTTGATTAAGAGAGATTGGGGATGAATTATTTCTAAGTGATATAAAGAATATCTGGGGACTTGGAGGATATCTGGAGATATATAAGTGATTAGTAGGATTAATGGAGTATGGATATAAAGAGATATGACCTTCCAAAATTCTCAAATTTTCGCCTGTGGCGCTGAAAATTTATATTTATTATATTTACAGTAGTGCGGCAGAATGCTGGACCCAAACCAGTATTCCCGACTCTGGTCCATTATGTTTTTCATGCTACTTTGACGCCGGAAGACTCTTGGCAAAGGATCCAATCTCCACATTTGTCTCCTTGAGAAAAATTTTCCTCGAGGAAACTTTGAAAGTTAAAAATGCTACTAATATGGTAATTTTAAATACATTTTAAACACAAAATCCGGGTATTTTGATAAAAATGCTAAGTTCTGGAATTTGATCTGGAAAAGAGGGGATAGAGGTTAGATATAGAGGGATTATAAATGTTTAAGGGGGATTGGAGATTGAAGGGATATTCGGGGATTTTAGGGGTTAACAGAGATTAAGTTACTAATATCGGCGGATATAAGCGGATTGGTGGGATTAAGGGGGGGGAGGGGTTTGGAAAGGATTAAGGGGGATATCATTGTTTTGGTAGGATACCGATGGTATTTGAGTTTTATTGAAGGATTAAGTGGATATAAGTCGATTTTGGAGTTTCAGAATCGATATCGGAGATATTCTTCGATATCTCACCTAAAGACCCTTAAATCCATGGATACTTTTTTTAATATTATAAAACCGTCGTAGTTTATTAACACCTAAAAATGCCTTTTCTAGCCTCAAAATGGGTCACAAATATGGTTACCAAACCGAACGAAAACGAAAAACCTAAAGTTGCGGTTTTGTTTATCGGTTCGGTTTCAGCTAACCGAAAGTTTCGGATCGGTTATCGTTTCATTTTTTAATAAGTCCACTCCATTTTTAATGATAAGCCCCCGCCCTTGAAGCTTACAATTTTCTAAAATTTCTATAAAATACCCAAATAAAATTTTCTTTTGAGATAAAAAGTGGTGAGGTCGCAGCGAATAGCGAATACGTCAACAGCACTATTTTGAGTGCGGTATTCGTTGTGAGAAATGGACATACGAGAATATTAGAAGCGGAAGAGGAGTACGCGCAAATTATGAGCCAGACAATCGGCTTTTTGAACCCGAACTTCAATAACACCGAAGATGCCAACAACAACAACAAAGACCTTTCCAACTACTCTGCTGAAGCAGCGTATAATTTCACCCTCGCGCGAGTTACATTGCTGGAATTCGAAAAAGAAAAATTTGCGACGTACGAGGTTGGAGAACTCGCTTTCAAGACTATTGAGGAGTTGGAGGAGGTAATTGGTGAGAATTTGTGAGAGAAAAATGATTTTAAAAAATTTATTTGATTTGTCAAAGTGAAAGTAATTGAGCTGAGTCAAAAAAATTATTAAAAAAAATAAAAAAAAATTTTTGGAAATAAAAAATAAAATTTTGAGCAGCTCAATAAATTATATTTTTTTGCGAAAAATACCTTTACCTTTAAAAAAATATTTTCCCCAAACATCCTTTCCCTACCCCAAAATTTATTTTTTATTTTTAATCCATTATATGTATGTGATATAAAAATTATTTTATTATAGCTTAAATAAATTATTTTTAATAAATATTTAAAATTAATTTGCCTTTAACCTAAGGAATTTATAAAGTTTCTAAAAATTCAAAAAATAAAATCAAATAGAAAATAATTCTAAAAAATTTTATAAAAAATCAGAATAAAATTTGGATAGATCCTCATTGAAAAATTAAAATAGCCCTCGATATTATTTATATTTAAAATATAAACTTGGGGGATCCAGACTTGCTAGATTATCTAATATCCTTTATGTCGATAAAAAAATTATTAAAAATTTTGAAAATTGGAAAACTTTTTTGGAAAATTTACAGAAATTTTATGTAAGCTAATTTTAAAAAATTAGTCCTCGAAATTCTTTTAAAATTAGCTTACATAAAATTTCTGTAGGTTTTCCAAAAAAGTTTTCCAATTTTCAAAATTCTAAATAATTTTAAATCGAACAAATGCAGATCTCGTTTTCACCGATAACGAAAAGACTTTTCTATATATAGTATCTCTAGACCGGATTTGAGGATATTAATCTAATGTCCTGTCCTCGAGATTCCAGTCCTCGAGATTCCATTGAGACCGGATTGAGTCCAAGTCCGGGCTAATCCGGACTGTGATGCTGAAAAGAAATAGCATTTGTTTTTCTTTCGTTTCTCTCCCCATTTATTGACCCCATCCAATTATTCTCATACCCATTTAATTGTAAACCCTATTTTCTCTCCCACAGGTTGTTGTTCGTTCGATCATTCGTTTTAAATTGTGGTTTATTTAAAAAGGAAAAGTAAAAGGATATTTTATTTATTTTTGTATTTGTTTATTAAATTGATTAAGAAAAGAAAGAGAGAGTTTAATTTTGATATTACTTGGCGCTCCTGAGGAAGAGGTTGTTCTTTGTGTGAGAAAATTTATTTACGAATTGACTTTTTATTTTTTGTTCTTCAATTGGCCCTCGGTGGACCAAATTTATTTGGATTATTTGGCAACAGGTCTTTGGATAGACCAACAACAAAAATTGTTTGAAAGTTATTCCTCGGTGGGATAGTTTTCGGATTGACAACTTTTTTTAAGATTTTTTCAAAAAAAATCTTATTCAGTTTTCCCTCGGTGGGTTGATTGAATTTTCTTCGTGTCAAATTCTAGCCTCGGTGGATAGGATTTGAAATTTTGTCAACGTTCAAAAAAAATGGAAACTTCGAAACAAAACATGAACCAATATTTCCTCCACCATCAAACTAATGCAAGCTACCCTTCTTCAATGAATAACCCAATCAATTTTCCTCAATACATTCAACCTTTTTGTCTTCCAAATTACTACACCGGCTACCACTATGGTCCGCCTCAACAGATGATGTATTATCCCTATTCAGTAATGTCACCACAAACGATCCCTCCAACTGAACAAAATTTTAATTTCTCTCTTGAAAATACATCACAATCTGACATCGAAACATTACTTTTGGAAACCATTCCCGATTTAGATGGAACTGAAGGAAATTTTGAGATTAAAAAATTTTTCAAAAAATTCGATGCATATTTAGAAGATTGGCCAGAGAAGAAGAAAATTTTTGCGCTAAAATCCAAGCTGTATGGCAAGGCAAAAAGTAGCTTCATACTTGCAATCAAGACTAAACGCTACAACTATAAATCGATTAAAAATTTCATCCTTTGTCAACTCCTTCCATCTGAGTACAAAGTCGAGGAGTCAGTCGATTTAGTTAAAAAGCGAACCAATTCCCCTCAACAAAAGAAAAATTTGAAAACGCCTGAGAAAAGTCACAATCTTCAGAAAATTCCCGCACCATCTTTCAAAAATAAGGTCAACATTCAATTTGAAAAAGAAGAATTCTCTAAAGAAATTTTGGAATTTTTTGAAATGCCAATCAATCAAGATTCGGCCAAAAACGAAAACAAATTGGAAAATTTAGAAGGAAAATTTTTAGAAAATTTGGAACCAATTATTGAAAAGGATTTAAATTTTGAAAAAGATGTAAAGGTCGAATCATTTGAAGATTTTGGAAAAGAACAATTTTGTGAATTGGATGTGGAACTTAACTGCTCCTTTGATGGAAAACAGGAGTTGGCGTCTGTTGAAATTCCTATTCCAACTGAAATCCATGTTTTTCAAGAAATTGTTAGATTGGATATTCCTGTTTCTCGTGAGGAAAATAAACAAGTTGAAATTGATTCTTCTGAAAGTGAAAAGTGTTTTGATTTGGAAAAAGAAGGCGAAGAATGTATTGATTTGAAAGAAAAAGGAAGTGATGAGTGTGTTAATTTGGAAGTGTTAGGAGAAGGAAGTAAAAAGCGTGATGGTTTGGAAGCAGAAGAAAAAGATGATGAAAAAGGAATTTTGGAATCTAAATTGGAAGTGTTTGAGAAGGATCCTGAAAAGGAAATCCTTCCAACACGAGACAAATTGGAAATTTTGAAAGAAAATGAAAATATTGTTGAAAAAAGAAATTTGTTAAGGTCTAAATTAAGGGAAGCAAAAATTTTGGCAAGACTAAGATGTGAAGTTTCAGGAAACGAAATTTTAAGGAATTATTTTGGAAATGTTTTGAGTTATGAATTTAGTAAAAGAAAAATCATGGGACGATTTTTTTCAGAAGTTCGGAGGTGTTTGAGCTTGAAAAATCTGATCACGTTGATCAGTGTTCCTAAACTTTCTAAGAATTTTCCGAAGGAAAAGGACCATAAAATGCATGATTTGAAACCAAGGAAGGTCTTGTATTTTGTCCCGGCGACAAAACAAGATGTAATTTGTGATTCAAACGATGCCGGAACTGAAAAAAACTGGAAGAAAAGAAAAAGAAAGCAAGAAAAAGGACTGGTAGAATCGGTTTCGGTGACCGAATGTCTCACCATTGGAGTCCTATTGGAAACATTTCATCGAAGATCGGGTTCCTTAAATCGAGTCGGTCTCGAGAACCCCATGATCACCTTGACACTGACTAGTCCCAAGAGCAAGAAAGAACAACTTCGCCACCCAAAACCTTTCGCGAAACAGGCCGAGATGGAAGAACTTATTCTGACGTCGAGGACGCCGTCATTTGAAGCGAGCGGGATGTGATGCTGAAAAGAAATAGCATTTGTTTTTCTTTCGTTTCTCTCCCCATTTATTGACCCCATCCAATTATTCTCATACCCATTTAATTGTAAACCCTATTTTCTCTCCCACAGGTTGTTGTTCGTTCGATCATTCGTTTTAAATTGTGGTTTATTTAAAAAGGAAAAGTAAAAGGATATTTTATTTATTTTTGTATTTGTTTATTAAATTGATTAAGAAAAGAAAGAGAGAGTTTAATTTTGATATTACTGGACTCGGGGATTAATGACCGAACTTATTTGTGTCCGGTTTACAAAATTCTCTTCGAATCGGATAACATGCGACATACTGATCTAGCCTTAGAGCACGAATAGTCTAGAATTGTTAATGTCCTACCCGAAAAAAAGCTTTGCTTTTAACCAGGGTTACGATCGACAAAGTGCCCATCAAAAGTACAAAAATCTCAATTTAAAAGTACAAAGGGGCTCAATTTCCAAATAAAAAGTACACTCCAAATTAAATTAAAAAAATTTTTTGGGGGGAGGGGGGCTAAGGGCGAAAAATTTTTCTGCGCCACATTTTTGGCGCCGAAGGTGCCAAAAATTTTTGATTTTTAGCGCCGCAGGCGAAAATTTCAAGAATTTCGAAGGCCGTGGCAAAAAAATTCACTTTTTCGGCGCCGCAGGCGAAAATTTTGAGAATTTCGAAGGCCGTAGGCCAAAAAAATTCACTTTTTTGCCCAATGTCTTCCCAAATTTCATTTTCAATCCAAAATGTTGATTTAAAAGTACATTCTTTCAAAAAAGTACAAATTCAATTTCGTAAGTATGGAAGTCAATTTAAAAGTACAATACTTTTAAAAAAGTACGAATCGTAACCCTGCTTTTAACTCTTATTTATTCCTTTCTAGGCCGTTTTAATAATTAAATTATGATTTAATATTTTAATATTTATTAAGTAAATTCATTATCAAAATAAAATTAATGAGTATATATTAAAAACAAAGTTTGAAGTATTTGTAATTTTAAAAAATTGAAGAGTAAATTTAAGAAAGTAATTAATCCAAAAAATAAAATCTGTCTTAAATCGATCTTGAGATTGAAAATATTGAAACAATTCAGTTCAGCAATTTCGTTGTCAAGTCCAATTAGAAAATGATTGCAAGTAGTTAAACAAAGTGTAGGATAAGAAGGTGATTTATTAATGCAATTCATGTTGAACAATTCATCAAAATCCAAGGCTCGAGTAAATAAAACAATAATCATGAAGCATTAACAGGGATGTACTTCTCAGAATCTAAAATTAAAGGAAATTTTTTTCTAAAAAGATTAGTTAACCTTTAAATAGGCTAAATATCGTGTTACAACATGACTAAAAGTTATTAGAATAATGCAAGTATGGCCGAGTGTAGACCAGGGTTTCGATATCTGCGGATTTTTCCTCATTTTGTGGTTTTTTGATAGGGCGATGAGGATTATTTTTAAAAATGCGGATTTGCGGATTTTTGTGGTCTTTTGAAGATTATGAGGATTTTTTATATTTTCTTGTGGTTTTTAGCATAAAATGTCATTATTTTTCCGCTAAGACCTCAAAAATCCTCAAAATTTTCGCCTGCGGCGCTGAAAATGGAAGAAATCTGGCTTCTTGGCCTTCCCAAATTCTCAAAATTTTCGGCTGCGCGCAAAAAAGGAAGGAATCTGTGTCCTTGATCTTCCAAAATCCTCAAAATTTTTTCCTGGCCTAAAAATGAACGATTTTTGGCTCAAGGATCTTCCAAAATTAAAAAAATTTTCGCCTGCGGCGCTGAAAATGGAAAAAATAAAAATTTGCGACATCTTCCGCGACAAAAATGCAAGTGTGATTTTTCAGATAGTTGTTGGATTTTCATAAGATGATCGTTAGTAATAAAAAAATTGCTTAATTCAATTGTAGAAGACGAAAAATACCATGCATAAAGTGATTTTAATTCAATTTTTGGGTTTGATAATTTTTTGCGGATTTTTGATATAAAATGCGGATTTTTTCGATCAATTTTGCGGATTTTTAAAAATTCGAGATCGAAACCCTGGTGTAGACTGAACTTTGTTGATGCTCATTAACTGTTAGAGAATAGCTAAATTTGAATAATTAAATTTAAATTGGGAAAAAATTAACTAAAAAGATATAGTAAAAAGTTACCATCCAAAAGCTGAGATATCATTGTTGGTGATATCATTGATGGTATAATAACTGTACGATATTACAGTTATTATTATTCAAAGCTTTAGAAAGCTCTTCATACATATTGACATCGTTGTCAATTAATATTCTCGTTGTATGGATGATCTGCTCCATTGTTTTTTCTGACCTACGAATGGCAGAAATCCCGTTGTTGACATTCATGACGGCCAATATGATTGTTCATTGGCCGTAGGGACATCTTTACCATCGTAGGCGTCGAGTAGTAAAAGCGAAGTTTCCAGTTCTAATGGAATATATTGTTGCCGGACCTTTATTATAGTACATAAGTAATAGGTCCAGCAGCAAAAAGCAAAGCGTCATCGAGGTAACAGCTTAAGCAGACGCTGCTTGACGGAAAGGGTTGAATTTTCGACAAGCAGCTCGTGAGGGCGCTGAATTAAAAATTTTAAAGTTATTTAGCATTTAATTTATTAAGGATATGAAAAAGAGATCAGGACAGTGATTGAGGTATGTAACAGGGGTAAAACAGAGAGAGCCCCGTATAGAGAGAGCGTCAAAGGTGATTCGAAATACAGAAAGCTTTCGGAATACAAAGTGATCTGAAATACAGAAAAACTCACTTCAAGGCATAGGTCAAGTTTGATTTTTTTTACAAAATTGTTTCGGCGAAGGTCCTCAGCATTTTGCTCATCCCAGAAATCACCGTCCTTCTCAAGTCAACGTCCTCTCTCAACCCAATAACTTGTTCAAGACGAACGCCATTTTTGCTGACGTTCCTCCAAAAGTCGTTGGATTTGAGGGTGCTGTGGATCTTATCTAAACAGAACATTTCAAATTTGTCTTTATAATTTTTTATATTACCGCGGATGTTGGAATCGGAGCCTAATCCGTTGACAAGATCCAAAGGACTTGCATTTGAGATGTTAAATGCGACACTAAATAAATTCAATAAAAATATTTCATTTAAGGTATTTTAAGGTTAGGTAACTCCTCAGGGATTCCATCCTTAGAATATCCATCAAATTAGATACTGTATTTTAATATAGATACATTTTTAATAATTTTGGTCGCCTCTGACTTTTCATCTCCCTCGGGGTAATTAAAATGGAGTGGACCTTATAATTCTAAATATTTTTTAAAAATTTTAAAGAGCAAACCGATGGCCTGCAATGTCTAAGACAACATCAGTTGTTTTATAAACCCATTATAGAACAACAGAATCCATTCCATTGGATTTCAATTCCGTTGGAATAGTGCGTTTTGCAGATGCCTTCGTTGATGCATTCCTGGCAAATCCTTGAGCCATTTCCAGGGCGGATTCTGTGAAGGGCATGGACCTGAATGCATTTCTTCTTCAATTTCAATTTCCAAGCCATTCTCCATTTTTTCATTAATTTCATTTTCAGCTCCTTGCCCATTTTCTTTTTTTACAACTCTTGATCTTCTTCACCCTTTATCCCTTCGCTCTTTATCTCCTTCATTTTCATATCTAAAAAATACTATATAGAGATGCCCTTCAAAATTTGCTATGCCAATGGGTGAGGGAGCTCGTTTGGAACTTATTTACTTTAACTACCCACCCCGAAATTTTAGCGGGGGATTTTTAGCGGGGGATTTTTTTCGAAATAGCTCGACGAGCTGAGTCGAATGGTAACAAAATCATCTTGTTTTGATGATTTTGAACAAAATTACGAGGAACTGAAATTTGCTGGAATAACTGCTTTTGTGAGGCTTGGGGGAGACTGTCTGAATTAGGAGTTCCGCTCGTTTAACATTACCACATTATAATAACAATTTTGGAACTAAGAGTTTATTTAAAATAGAGGTACGAATTGTTAAGCAATCTAAAGAGACTTGCCATCATTTCCACTTCACTCTACCATATTTTTTAAAGAAATTTTATATTTAAATAAAATTTAATTAAATTAGACTAATAATTTTTAATTTGATTTAATTACCACCCAAAATTTATTTATTTATATACCCCTTTTAAGCTTAAATTAATTTTGATGATTGTTCATGGGAAATGGCTCCAAAATTAATTTTTTATATTAAAATCGTACAATTCCCCAATAAAATTTGTTTAAAATTTAATAATTTTGGTTAATTTTGGGTAATAAAAAATTATTTTTATAATAATCATAGGATCATTTTTTGTAATTTTTTAAATGAATATTTAGGTGTGGGAATATTTTTTTATTTAATTAACCAAAATTATACAATTTTAACCAAATTAATTAGGGGGAATTGTACGATTTTAATATAAAAAATTAATTTTGAATCCATTTCCCAAGAATAATCATTAAAATTAATTTAAGCTTAAAAAAGGGGCGTATAAACTGGAACTGGAACCGAGTCGGTTCCGGAACTGGAACTTTCCCATCACTGGCTTCTCCCCTTTCGAATGCCTTAACTTCCGCCCTTTCGAACACATTCCATTAATTCCCCTTGGGAATTAATTTTTCAACTCTTCCTTGGCATGGAGAATTAATCGAGGGAGGGGAATTATTTGAGTTTAGGCATTGGAACGTGCAGTAGGGTATTTGGGGGTGGGGAATTATTGTTCCAACCCTTCCTTGGCATCAATTAATTAGCTTAATCGGGAGGGGGAATTATTCGAGGGAGGGGAATTAATCGGGAGGGGGAATTATTCGAGGGAGGGGAATTAATCGGGAGGGGAATTATTCGAGGGAGGATAATTAATCGAGAAAATACGGTATATCAATTAGATATTTATTTAATTTATTTAATTAAAAATTTAACGCTTATACATATGATTCATTTAATAAAATAAATTTTTAAATTTTAGAAACGCCTACAAAAAAAAATAATTTTAATATAAAAATAAATTATTTATTTAATTAATTTCATTTATTTATCTATCATTTAGAATATAAAAATTAAATTCAAAAAAATTAAAATGATGCCTAAATCTGCCGTATTATTTATTTTAGCTTTAATTTTTAAATTTTCGTCATCATCGAAGTGGACAGTAGATGGAGTTGTAGAGTGCAAAGAAAATATTCATGGATTAGGGGAGTTTTCGCATCTTCTACAAGAAGCAATCATTCACTTCTATGAAAGAGGTCGTGGCCGTATATATTTTCATTGAAAAACTTGATTTAATTTCTTGATTTATATACAGATGGTGGTCTTGGTGATCCAGATGATTTATTGGATGGGCCTGTCTTAACTGACATTATGGGGCATTTCCAAGTTGAAGCTCTCGGCGTCTATGAGACGTTCACTACTCCAGACCCTTACTTACAAATTGACCATCTATGCTATACACAAACATCTAAACAGGCACTCCAAATGGTAAAAAATAAAGGCACTTATCGGTTATACGCCCACAAACTGAATGCCAGCCAAATTTTATTGGCTTTAACTTTTTGATGCCTGATCCAATTCAAATAAATCATATATCATTCGAAAGCCCTTGAAAAGCGGTACCTTATTTTATAGGATAGTTCAAGACTGATCACTCGTTAAAAAGTTATCCAGTTATTTGTCCAGTTATTTCGGTGTTTTTCACATTTATCAGGTTACAACTTTTTAACGAGTGATCAGACTTTATCCATTAAATTGGAAAAAAGATTCCTCTTATCGAGGGCTTTCGAACGATATGAGATTTATTTGAATTGGATCAAGCAACAGAAAGTTAAAGCCAATAAAACTTGGCTGGCACTCAGTTTGTGGGCGTATAACTGATAAGTACCAAAATAAATTCTTATCAAATTTATTCTTTAGTCATTACTAATATTAAGGGATTATATAATATAAAGGAAAATGAAATAGGCCCTTCCTAAAATTTATTCAACTGGGTGAAATAGGAAGATATCCAATCCCATAGTGTAATTTTGTGTGCACAACCTTTTTGGTCAAATAAATTTAAAATGAAAACGATCAGAAGGTTGTGTGGGATAGTTGAGGTGTTAACAACAAGATATCCAATCCCATATATCCTATCACTTGCTTTTTTTCTGGGATGGGATGGGATGGGCAACTTTAACATTTAATAATAGTAAATAAATTTAGGGATGCTATTACAGAACTATAATTGACCTAGGTAAAAGTAGCAAAGCCATCAATGAACTGAAAGTCCACATCATTTTGGGAATGGAAAGTGCTAGATTAATTTCTGGAAAAGGAAAAGATTTAGAAATAAAGACATTAGAAGACCTTCACTGTCCGTCTAACTAATATTTTATGTAATTTTATTTTGTAAGATAAAATTGAATTTAACAAATCACAAAATATTTATAGTTTGTTTAAAATATTATCATTTTATATGAATTAATATTTGTGTTCAAAAATTTACTTAGATGATTGTAAAGCATATAGCTATTTATTTCCTAAGGCTGTGCAGTAGTCGGCGTGGTGTAATGGCTAACACATCAGTCCGGTCTACTGAAGATGCTGGTTCGCTCCCAGCCGCCGAATAACCTTTTGCACTAGCTAAAGGAGAGAAATAGCTATAGCCCAGCTGCTTTACTTGATCTAGAATCTGATTGATTGTCTTGCGATTTTTTGTTTTGTCAAGAAAATATTTGGAAGCTTGTACCAAAATTCATATCTGTATAAGAGTATGAGCATTTAAATGATTTAGAACGGGCGTACGAGTATGCGGGAAAAAAAATAAATAAGAAAAAATTTAAAAAAATAACTAACACTCAACACTCGAAACGTATAGTTAGGGAGTAGACTATCGTTATTATAAGAGTGAAAAAGTGTAGCAGCTTAGAATCTGAAACTCAAGTGTGGGTTGAAGATCTATATTTAATCTGCCAAAAGGCATACTCAAAGACACAGCACCAGTATCAGAATTTATAATCACTTATCAGCTACGTTAATAGAATATTTCCATGTGTGATTGTTGCAAGAACTGCCAAATGTTTCAGATTCTCGTTCATATTCGCTGGACAAATTTTAGATTTTAACTGAATTTTAGTGTTCCTAGACAATTTGGAGAATTAAATTAAAATTGAGTATTCTTAATATTTATAAAATTAAAATTCAAGATCTAGACAAAATTAATGAGTATATATCAAAAACAAAGATTGAAGTGTGTGTAATTTTAAAATGAAAAATTATGAGTAAATTTGAGAAGGTTTTGAGGTCTAAGTTAATAAATGTATACATAAATAATTAGAAAATAAGGGGAAAATTGGCAAGACAAGTATCACATAGAAAATAAATTGGAAGGTGGGCTTCTTCTTAATGTTCATCAACAGTCATTCCAGCCTATTCTTGGGCATCTGGACGTCCAGATTAATCTCTTTCTAAGTAGCATCCATTTGTTTCATTACATTTCCCTTCATATTTATCTTCATTTAGCATCGTTCTTGCCTACTGGTTGAAGCACACCAAAAATCTTCAAGCTTTTTCGTCTTCAGAATTTACAGTTCACTGACATCTGAATTTATAATATTTCTCAGATTTATTATTTATAATTTAAGTGTTGCTGTATGATCGGATAATATGAGGATTTTGGAAAGGACGCGTTTTCGGTTCAGGGCCTGAACAGAAACTTTAACCTAATTGAAAATTTTGAAAAAATCCTAAATTTGAACTTTAAGAACCTAGAGCACAATAAATTTTATTTTTAGTGCTGCAAAAAGAAATTTCAATTATATTTTGTTAAGCTCATAAAATTTGTGATCTAGCGCAAAATGTGAAAAATATTTTCAATGACATCATGGGGAGATTTCTTAATTTTCAGCAACACACCATTCTTTTCAAAAAAATTTTTCTTATGAAATTATCTGACCTTCTTGAAATTTTTAGACCAGATTTTTGGTTGCCCTCTTCTTTCCTTGGGCTCCTCTTCCTCGTTTACATCCTCTTCCTTGCCCTTTTCCTCCTTTAATATCTCTAGCCTCGTCTCTTCGCACTACCGCTTTAGTGCAACGCTGTAGTTGCCTTCCGAATATTTATCGGCCTGGCAGCCTTTTCCTTCTTCTGCCTGAGCCCTAGCCTCTCCGATTTCATGTTCTACTAAAGATCTCCAGTGTAATAGCATATCAACATCATCTGTTAAATTTTTGATTTTCTTTTTGTTGTCCTCCACCGTTATATTGAGGCTTTTTATTGCTCCTAGAGAAGACCGTTTTCTTTCTTCATTTTCTCATCCAGTCCATTATATTTATTTATCAACTCAGCATACTTTTAATCAGCTTTCATTAAGTCATAAGTTGACTTTTTATTCTGAAAATTCTCTTCAAATATATATCTTAAATAATATTTTTTACATGTAATTTATCCCCCACAATTTACCAAACAAAAATCATTTTAGAGTTCCTCAGTTTTAAAATTTTAAATTATACGAAAGCAAATAAGCTTATGACTAACAGATTTCGAAGATATTTTAAATTTTACATTTTTTGACCCTAAACAGCTAAGAATGAGTATGAGAGGGGAGGATGATCTTATTTTGGCTGAAGAGGCAGAATTTGGCAAAATATATGAATTAAAGTTCGTCCTTACATTATTTTCAACTAAATTTTCAAGTTTTTCAATTGCTTGCAGTTTTCTCAATTGCGTTTTCTTTAAAAAAATTCAGTTGATTCAGCTTGAATCAATGAAGATTTCTAAACTGCTGCCTTGAGAAAGTTCTGTGTTCGGTAAGGTCATCCTCCATCGCTGTTTTATTAGCCCAATACAGATCACGATCAGCATCGTCGCTGTGTAGTTGAGAATACACACGAGTTCAGCCTCAGCTTCGGCTACAATTTTGTAACCGTTGTTAATTTGAAAGGCTGCCGTGATAAGGGTTCGGTTGACGATGACATCGTTACTTGAGCTTTCTCCCTTTGTGATTTTTTCCATTAACTAAAAATGTAAGATATGTTTGGATTTTAGAGATTAAAGGTGGCTAGGTTTTGTTGAGAAAAATAATAAAGATTTTTCAAAAAATAAAATTCAAAGAATTTTATTTTAATCTCGCCTATGTCCGGCTATTTATAATTAATATTATTTAATCAAAAACAAACAAGTGCGCATTTTTTCATCATATCATAGAATTCATTTCCACAAACTGACATCTGAATATTTTTTGAAATCTCTTTAAAAATCTCTCTTCAAATCTCTTTCTGGACTGTTTACTGTCATAGAGTATTTCAAATCCAACGATCTTTGAGAATTGAGGGAGCAATTTTTCTGTGATGCTGTGGAAGGATTTGTGGTTATTTGACGTTTTAAAGTCGGATAAGAGCTCCATCCGATTATCAGTCCTTTCCATCCATTCCAGTCGATTCCCTTCAAATATCAAGAAGCGGCTCCTCCCAATTAAGACTGAATTCAGACGAGTTGACTAGGGTAGCAAATTAGTATTTTAGAGAATAAATAAAATATTTTTTGAGTATTTAATATTTAAAATAAAATTTAATTTAATATAATTTGACTAATCTCCGCCTAATTTAATTCCCTTCCAAAATTTATTTATTTATATACCCCTTTCTAGCTTAAATTAATTTTGATGATTATTCACGGGAAATGGCTCCTAAATTAATTTTTTATGTTAAAATCGTACAATTCCCCAATAAATTTTGGTTAAAATTGTATAATTTGGTTAATTCTGGCTAAAAAAAATTATTTTTATTAATAATCATTGAATCATTTTTTGGATTTTTTTAAATGAATATTTAGTTGTGGGAAAATTAGTTTATTTAATTAACCAAAATTGTACGATTTTGATGGACCTCAACGATATGGGGGAGAAGTTGTCTCCTATCAGGGCTGGATGTTCATCCGCCTTCCGTCTCAATATTCCTTGAACCCAAATTTGTTTGAAGTTTTGTGTATATTTTCCATATCTCTTCGAAATTACTTGTAGTAAACATTTTGTCGTAAATGCATTCGTCAAATACTTGATTAAACTTGGACTTCTTTTGTCGCTAGATTAGTTTCGATAGATTAAATAGTGTTGTTCGGGAGTTAAAATAAATCGAGAGTCGAGACCGAGAGCCCGAGAAATTTTCCGACTCGGGAATCGAGACCGAGAGTCTCGAGAGTCTTCACTAGTAATCGATGGCAAGGGCATGCTTATTTGGCAATTCGCTTATTTCAAAATTTTAATATAGCTATAATTGTTAGAGAATTAGAGCAACGTCTACATAAAGGATGAGTGTCTGCCTAGGCTGTCAAATAAAATTTAATAAAGACAAATAGCGAATTATTTTTAAAAAAATATTTTTTTAACTCTTTAAATTAATTTATTTAATTAAGGAATGAAAATTTCGAAAATTTTAATTTTCCTTTTTTTAATTGGCTTAATGTGTGAAGCAACAGAAGGCGTAGGAGATGAGAAACCGGAAAAGGAATCGAAAAAAGAAGATCGAAAAGCAATAAAGTTGAAGATTGTGATGAAGAAAAAGGGTGAACAAGCTAAGGTGTCCGAAGAAGGGAAAATTCAAGGAGAAAGAATGAGTGAAGATAAGGATAAAGAAGCTCCTCAATCAATTTTGAAGGGTCTTCCAAGCCTAGGATTTTTAAAAGATTACAAGCCAAGTCAGTTGTAATTAAATTAATTTAAGCCTGGAGCATTTATCGCCTAGAGCGTTTAAAACGCTTAGGGCGGGGGTTAAACGATCTACTTAAGGATAAAAGAGAAAGCACTAGTCGATGCTCCCGGTAGCTCAGTGGTAGAGCACCTTCATGTGCATGAGCAAGGCCGAGCGAGCACTGTCTAGCTTTTTTTTTGAATCCTGCGCTGCCCGGTGGCTAGACTTTTGCTAAACTCTCTCGATCGTATTTCTGAAGTATAATTCCATCGGTATAACTAGTTTTAAAAGACGTTCCGGACCGTGTTTCCTAGAATACGTTTCCAAAATTTTTAGAAAAATATGTCCATATAAAATATAGCCAAACAAAAATATCTAAAGTTTACTTAATAATAAATTATTCAAATAAAATATAATAATAGTAAAATTTTTAAAGATTCGAATAAAGATGTGAGATCTCCATTATATCATCATCTAGAAGTAATCAGTAAATCCAATTTTCCGGTTATGGAAGGTAATTTAAATTAAAAATCTATGATATTTTTTAAATGCCAATAGAGTTGCCAACTCGTCTCGAGTGGGGAATTGTACCTAGCAGGGATTCACGATTTCCGAAAATCTTGAATTCCCGACGATTTTTGGCTCGTGAATTCACGATTCCTAGTTCTAAAACGATACGGAACAGGGGTAAAATAAATAAGATTTAAATTAAAAATAGGGACAAACAAAAATATTTAAAGTTAATTTAATATATTAAGTAAAATAATAAAATTTTTAAAGATGCGAATAAAGGTGTACAAGCTTCTGGTCATCTAGAAGTAACCAAAAAATTTAATTCTATGGTTATGGAAAGTAATCAAATTAAAAATTTATAATATTTTCTTTAACTGGCAATATATTTCTTACGAGTGTAAAATTTTTTCGTCTCGAGTTGGGAATTGTACATGACAGGGATCGCGCCTACCCGATTCATGATTCCCGAAAATCGGGAATTCCCGACGATTTTTGGCTCGTGAATTCACGATTTCCGAGAATCGGGGATTTGGTTCTGTGTCGGCGCGTTCCCTGGCAGAGCTGGGCGGAAATTTTTCGTTTCAATTTTCGGAGATTTTCGTGGTTTTTTCATGAATTTCGTTTCGTGTTTCGTTTAAAAATAATTTTTTCGTTTCTTTCGTTTCGTTTCGTACATTGGAGATTTTAATTTTTTCGTTTCGTTTTGACCAAAATTTTATTTTCGCCCAGCTCTGATCCCTGGTACATGAACCGATTCCATGTCAAAATAAATTAATACACAAACATTTATATTTAAAATAAACAGGTGACCACGGTGAAAAACCTAAGGCCAAAAGACAGAAGAAAGAAAAAGGGATTTTATTTAAACCCCCAGTTGAAGAACCAAAGGAAACGGAAAAAGCTGTGCCTGGCAAAGGAAAGGGAAAAGGTACTAATTTTACTTAACCAACACGGGTCTTCCGAAAGTGGTTTTAAAAAGCGAATGGCGAATCTCAACACTCGCACATCCCTGTTACCCAATCTACATAATCATCCATCCCTTGTCATTTCGCGCAGGGGTCACAGGTTCAATACTGCCCGGTGGCTAAATCTTTGCAAAACTCTTTCTGTTCTAACAAATTTCAATTTCGCTTGATCTACTCTTCTATCTACTCTTCTATATTTTGACACTCAAAAGTCTCAACATAAATTATTTTTAGTTAAAAGCACTCCAAAGGCTTCAACGCCATCTTCTGATGAGGATTTTAAAGAAATTGGAGGAGGTAGTGGACAAGACAACTCTGAGGATGAGATGGAAGAGAAATGAGAGAAAATTTTTGAGATATATATAGTGGAAAGGGATGATTGAAGAGAAAGAAAAAATTTTGGGACACGACCGAATAGTCGCGCGGCCATAAGGTCATCGAGCTAAAGAGATTGGTACCAACATTGGTAGGGGCAGAAATTTTTTAGCAAGTTATCTCTTGGCGAACCGCGCGACTATTCGGGCGGTACCCATAAATTTTAAAGAAATTTTCTTTTAAAAAAGACAAAAATATGTCATAGTATTTATTTTCTTGGATATACAGGTTGACATAAAAGTAACTGTACGCATTGTTTTTGAAATAAATTTATTCAAATTGAAAATAATGAGATCAAATAAGGCTTAAATAATAGAAAAATAAATAGGGAACAAATACAATCAAGAATTGTCTAAAAATAGTTAAAGATTGGACATGGTCCGTCCTTGTCTATGTATAATCTCTAAATTTTAGCATTCCTCATTAGACAATTTAAACTAGGGTAGGACAAGTCGTGATCAATATATCCGTCTCGAATATCGGTCTTTTTCAATATCCGATTTCATCCGATATCGATCTTGAACCCGATACGAGGATATCGCCCAAATATCGATATTGCCCCAAATATTGTCAATTGAGATTAATTAGTGGAATATAAGGATTTATTTAATGTGACTAAATTTATTTAATTTTTAATATAAATTTGTTAAGGCTGGACACACTGCAAGCATTGGAAATGTACCATTATTTTTGTAAGTCAAGATTAGTCTTGACTAATTTTAAGCTTGTATTATTTACTACATTGTCTCTAATAGAATCTCGGCTCCAATAGAAGCACATTCCTATTATAAGCCCATTCAATGAGTATTGAAAAATTAAGGTCGATGCCTAATAGAAGCCTATCTAATTTTTGGCTACATATTTTTCTATTACCTTTGTTATCGTCATTAAAAAATTCTGGATATCGCTAATATACAAAAGCGGAAAAGGTCCCCCGGGCATATAAATTTCTTTTTGATTGTAGCTAAGATCGATTACATTACTGTAAAGTTCCATAATTGGTCGTTTAATTTGGGGTGCACCCAAAGTACCGCTACCAAAGACATCAGCACGAGGTACCAGTCTTTCTTTATTCCTTCAAAATTGTTATTTTTGTCAATCGCTTTTTGCGCCCACTTTAAAAATTTAAAAATTAAATAAACCATTAGATAATGTCCTTCCATTTGGTTAAAATCACATAATTTGATTTACCAAAAATGTAAAACTTTTTTTATAAAAATACTTGTTTTCGAATTAAATCAAAATTTAATTAAATAAATTGGTAGACAAAAACATTAAAAAAAATTTTTTTCCAAATCTAAATATAGATTAAAAACGAGAATAGTGGAGTCTCTCCAACACATCTTGGAAAATGATAGACAATTTTAAGTAAGGAATGGTTTTGTAGAAAATTAATTTTGCATAATATGAATTAATTCAATTAATTTTAACTTTTTTTGAAGCTTGCACTATATGGAGGTTCATTGCTGCCCATTTATATTTTTGAAGTCAAGCTCTGCTTAGACAAAAATAAGTCCTGCTCTTTTGAAACTGTACAATTCATAATATTAATTAATTCAATTAATTTTAATATAAGGATTTTTTTTAACATTCCACTATACATCTGTAAATTCATCGTGGCTCAGTTATATTTTTGAAGTCAAGCTCTTTGCTTAGACAAATATTGTGTCTATGTAATCTTGTTCATTTGATACTGTAGCATGTTCTACAAAAGTACGGCTTAGAGATAAGACCGTGACGAAATCCCTGTAAAAAATCCCGGTAATCTCTGTATTTTCTAACACAACTTGGAAAATAATTGACTTTTCTCAAGCCAGTTATGGTTCTATAGAAAATTAATTTTGCATAATATTAATTAATTCAATTATTTTTAATTTAACGTTTTTTGAATATTGTACTATATGTAGATTTTCATGCATCAAGCATATATTTTTGAATGTCAAGCAGCTTTGCTTAGACAAAAATATATCTTGTCTTGCTCTTTTGATGCTTGCTCTTTTGATGCTGATCCTGATAAAAAATCTCGTTATCTATATCAATATTTTTCGAGATCTCGATTCTCGTACGACCATCCCAGTCCGTTCTCTAATACGGTTAAAATGATAATTGATATCTAACTCGATCAAAACCATGTCTTTTATTAGAATCTTATAGTTTATTGTATATAATTTGGCCGTTTAACAAGGGAGGATGCTTTGATAATAGTTATCTTATCGAAACCCAGAATATCATGATTTTTGACTTCCCCAAATAAAATACCTAATTTTTACCTCATTTTGTAGAAAATTTAATACCTTATGAACAATGCAAAAAAATTCAGAAGTCTCCTTTTGATAGCTAGTTATACGTTATAGACTCAACATACCCAAATGAACTTTTCCCCCATCCAAGCATGAACTCTAATTTTATTTGATTTACTACAGAATTTGTAGTAACAAATTAGGTGTTTACTGCAAATTTGAAAGAATTTAAATGTTTTTCACTTTAAATAAGTCAAAACAAGTCTAAATTAACTTTAATTTTGCTCAATATAAATTTTTCCATTTTTCACAAAAATAAATTACTTTCCTTCATTTATTTAAAATTAAATTTCTTTCCTTCCCAATTAACCTTAAAAAATCAAAAATGACTTCTGTCATCCTATACGGACTCTATTTAACCATTTTCCTTCATATTATACTCCAAGACTCTAATATACCTTCAATGGTTGATGCTCAGGTTTTTAGAGGATTTGTGGATGGATCGACAAGTGGATCTATTCTAAACAATTTGTGGGGACGCAAGAAGCGATTGGCAAAAAATAAGAATTTTGAAGGAGGAAATGAACGAAAGGCTACTGTAATTAGAAAGAAACGTCAATTTTTCGATAGAATGACGAGTGGAACTATTCTTGATAATATGTGGGGATAAAATGATTTTTTTAAATATTTTTTGATGATAAAATGTGTATATCAACATGGATTTTTTAAGTTATAAAAGCTATTTTCCCTGACATGGTCCTTATAAAGGGTGTTGTATAAGAAAATAAAAAAATTACATAGTATAATTTATTTCAAATAATTTTGTATACATGTTTGTAAATAATATAATCGCGAAGCCTCTCCGAGTTTGTAGATTATATATATACTATTTTTGAAAGTCGAGCATTGGGCTCAACTATCTTTTTAAGTCGAATTACACTAGCGTTATGTGTAAAGATTTTAAGGTGGTTTGAGTGATTTGAGCTGACTGATAAAATTAAGAAATTTCTCGCAGAAGCATGCGGGGAGGTACGCTCACAGCTAATCATCTTCACTTATTTAATCCCTTTCATTAATCCTTAACCTATTTAAATTTCATTTTCACGTTTCAGCATCTATCACTTGAAGATATACGGTATTAACATCGCATAACATTGTAAATCTAAATCCATTGAAAACACAATTAGTCGACGATTAATATCGTCCTACAAAAATAATACAAATCCTACTCAGCCTAAACACAACATATAAAATCTTTTTAATTTCTTATTTAAAATTAAAACAATTAGTTAATATTATGTAGATTAGACATGACGTAAATAAATATTAAGCAATAAAATTAAGCCCTCCCTCAACACTTCCATTAATTTAAGTTTAATGAGTTTAAATTACTAATTTACTGGTCAAACATTAAAAACCCTAACATTTGGTCCACCCTGACCGAAAATAAAAATAGGATTAACAACAAAGCCGTGTGGTAAAATTTTCCGTGGGCCTGCCAAACTCCAATTTTTCAAAATTTTAAAAACGCCACCAAAAATCAGACAAAAGTCTCGATCGAATATAAAGTACAAATCAAATTTGTTAAACGAAGCAATCTAATTTAATACATACAGACATTAACAAACAATTAGTCAAGCATTAAAATGCTGACTTTCAAAAATACATAAGTGATCGACCTAATTATTAATACAATACTAACAATTTATGTTTGCCTTTACTTAAAGTTAATTGAACTAATTCATATTTTGCAGGACTGCTAGTAGTATATACACGAGTTTTACTGTTTTTTTCAATTAAAAAATAGCTTTCATTTTACAAAACATGTATCATACACTTTAAAAATAATTTTTAAATTACTAAAAAATTTTTCTAGTATCTAAAATGCAAAAACTATAATAAGAAACAAAGTAAAAAAGAAAGCATAGCCGAAAGCAAAAAAAATACATTTAAAAAAGCGCAAAACCCTGAGGATCCCGACTAAGTGTAAATGGAAAAAAATTTTCTGTAAATAAAATCGAAAAAAATGTTGAAATAGTTACAACCAAAAGGTGTAAAAATATAACAACGTAAAATAAAATAAATGGAAAAAATACAGTTTTAAAAATAGCATTAAAAACTTTAAAACATTTGTTCTACAAATCTAAAAATAAAGTAAAATACCAAAAAAATAGTTGATACTCGACCAAAACTAAACTTATGAAAAAATAATTAAAAGCAAAAACATTTTATGTCTTTAACATAACCAAAAAATGTAAGATACACGTAATTTTACAATGAACAAAACTGCAAAAATTATCTTTGGTAAAAGATTAAAAACTATCCAATATAACACAAAAGACGCGATGTCTGTGCTAAAATATTTCTTGTCTAAAAATTTTATAAGTAAAAATTTCTAAAAACGTAAATATTATATAAATTGATCGAAACTATAAAGGCACATGACAAAGGAAGTGTAGTGATACCAAAGAGTAAGTAGTATTACATTAGGTGATGTGAAGGTAAAAATGTATTTGGCAAGAGCAAATAGGATTTGGTGGGACTCAAGATGATTTGGTGGACTAAAGGGGGATTTGGTGAGATAAAAAGGGATTTGGTGAATGTAATTTGGTTTACTAAGAACTTACGAGGATTATTATTGATCTAAGGGAATACGTATAGTTCAACGAGGGATTCAAGATATGCAAGAGACTAAGGGGATTCAAGATTAGCTTAAGAATTAAGGGCGACTTAAGAGTATCAATAAGTAGTAAAGGTGTTTGTTAATATTTGAAGAAATTAAGGCGTATTTGAGAGTATTTGAAATAACAAATGAGGATTTATGATAAGGGATTTTGAGGACATAAGAGTATTGAAGGATTACGATCGATTTAAGAGTAGGCGGAGGGTTTAAGGTGATTTTAAAAGTATTTGGATATTAAAGAGATCTAAATGGAGAGGGAAAGGACTAAAATGGACGTTCCACTATTAATTTGGATGGAACGATTGTCACGACTAATATTTATAAAACTACAAAAAACACAAAAATATAGTGATATATGTTCTTGAGCAATACTTAACAATTTATTCGCTCTACCACACATCTCTGACAATAAGCACACATCTTTGATAATAAAAATTGTAATATCTGAGGCGTAAATTTACACAGTACAAGTACGAATTTTGCTACAAACATCTAAATACGTGTTGAATTAGAGGATAACAGTTGTTAAATAAAAACAAACTATGGAAATTGAAGCAATAATTCAAAAAAATTGACCATTTAATTGGCCCAAAATTTTAAATATTTCGAAAACAATAAAAAAAGGGACCAGATAAGTGTGCAAAAAATATTTCGCAAGCATTCCAAACATTCACATTTAATTGGCCCAATATATTGTGCAACAACCTTACAAAAGGGAAGGATAATTGGGCAAAAAAATATTTCGCAAGCATTCCGAACATTCACAATTAATTGGCCCAATATATTGTGCAACAACCTTACAAAAGGGAAAGATAATTGGGCAAAAAATTATTTCGCAATCATTCCAAATATTCACAATTAATTGTTCAAATATATTTTGCAACAACCCTAAAAAAAGGAGCAGATAATTGGGGGGAAAAATTATTTCGCAATAATCATTCCAAACATTCACAATTAATTGGCCCAATATATTTTGTAACAACCCTACAAAAAGGAGCAGATAAGTGGGCAAAAAAATTATTTCGCAATAATCATTCCAAACACGACTTTTAAGCGGCCCATTATATTTTGTAACAACAATACTAAAGGAGACATTGACTGGGCAAATAGTTTTTTAACAATAGTCAGACTAAACACGCCCATTTAATCGGGCCAAAGTATTTTGCAACCAAATATTTTGGTACATATAAAAGAAGAATATTTTCAGCGTTATGTTCATTTAATACAAAAATTCAACAATAACCTAAACGCCTATTTAAACTTCTATATTAACGATTTCAATTCTATCATATTTTTTCAACGTCCAATAATAGAAAATTTATTTTCTAAACATAGCATAAAGATGAGTAATCATTCCAGAAATTTTGGTGAATATTCAGTTAATCATTTTTACAAAGAAGATGCATCAGAGACTATTAACAGTACTAGATTCAAAATAGGAGTTTTCAGGTATAATAAAAATGTTTTTTAATTTAGGGATTTTTTAGAAACGTATTCACGGTTACAAACATAGAAGATGCGCCAGAAGGAAGTGACCAGCTTTTAGAAGATTTGATTGACTACTTCATTGCAAAAGCAGACAAATCATCAGTTTCAAAAGCAGAAAAATGCTCAATAATTATAAGAAGCGCGGTACTTGAGAAGCCAATACAAATTCCATACCGCGGACTAGCTCAAAATACACCACAAGTTGTTATGGAACAATTCGATTCTGTTGATCAAAGTGGTAAAATGATGGGAAGGCCGTCTCTATACAGTCAGCCAATCCACATAGAGGTATTGAATAAACTAGTAAATAAACCAATTTTTATTAAGATTGTTATGGGGCCGTCACACGAAGAGGCTTTAGAATTGATAGAAAAGGGCCAGGGGGGAAGCGGTAGAAAACGCCGAGAAATCATGCACGGAGTGGATAAAAACAATCTAATAGAGGTTAGTCACCTTTAAAAAATAATTTCTATTAATGTTAAGGTTCAAAATGAAAATCTTGGAGAACACTACAAATATCATTGCCTATTATTAGCTGTACAACTCACAATTCATTATGTCAACATGGCCAAGACACCGAAAGCAAATGATACATTTCACAGGCTTGTAAAAGGCAAAGGAGCAAAAGCTAAATTAAATCGCAGCATGTTGATTAAGAATATGCTTATAGAAATGAAGAGGCATGGAATCAGATATCCTACAAATTTACAATATTACAGCGTGGAAGAACATGTTCCATTAATACAAAAATATCTTAACGAAAAATTTCCTGGGGAATACAGGTTATCGATCTTTGGTGAAAATGGGCAAACCAGGCCTATATGGAAAGGATCTGACCGAGCGCAAAAAGATATTTGTATATACATAAACGAAGGTCATTACTACGGAATAAGGAAGCTTAATTCTCTTTTCGGCAAAAATATATATTATTGCTTGGACTGTGAAACTACCTACCAAAAAAAGAATGAGCAACGACAAGTATGTGCAGCAAAATGTCCACGTTGTTGTGGGATGGGTCCAGATTTTCCATGCAAAGAAATCGAAAATTTTGAATTAAAGTGCTTAAAATGTAATAACTTGTTCCGTAATCCAATATGTTACAAACGACATATAGATAAAGGAATATGCGAGATTTTTAAAAGGTTTATTAACTTTCTAATAAAAAAAAATTAAAAATAGGTGCAAGGAATGCGGTCAAATATATCGTGTGCAAAATAAAGAGGACAATGAGGGACATGTATGTTTTGTCCGTTTCTGTTCTCTCTGCCGTTCCAGACATAGAAGGGACGAACAATGTTATGTACAACAAATTGTTCCGAAGCAAACACAATCTTATCTCATGGTAAAAATTGATAATATTATTAAGTATAAAATTTTTCAGGTTGTATACGATTTTGAATGTGAACTTATTACATCATCAAATATTACAAATGATAGTTCATCTTACGATGAAAATTATCAATTACATCATGTGAATTGTGTTTCGGTAATTTTAAATTATCCAACCCCTAAAATATAAAATAGGCAATGCTATTATGCGTGAAATGTATGCAAAATAATAACTGGAAAGAAGAATATACAGGATCATACAAAACATGTGGACAAAAAAGTAAAAGAATGAGAAGTTGGACCACAGCAAATTACAAGAACCCGTTGAGAGAATTTCTCGAATGGCTAATTTTCGGACTTGATAACAAGAGGACAGGCAGGACAATTGCAATTTCACATTATGGAGGGTTTGGACTGAATCATTTTTATTCTTATTTTTTCCAGACGTTATGATATGCATTTGCTGTTGGGTGAATTGATCAAACATTTCGGGATTGAACCAGATATAACAAGAACAGGAAACAAACTCTATGAAGTTCTCATTAAAAAGAAAGATGGAATTTATCCTTATATTTCTTTTCGTGATTCGTTTAATTGGATGATGCTCAAGCTGGAACAATTGCCGAAAGCTCTTGGCCTAGATATTGACGAAGGAGGAAAATCATTCTTTCCACACGGATGGAATTTTACCAAAAACATGGACGTTAAGCTGGGAGGACTGCCTGATAAAAAGTGTTATTATCCTGAGACAATGGGAAAACAAAGGAGGAAAGATTTTGAAGAATGGTATGATATGCACAAGGACGAGCCTTTTTTGTTATGCGAACAAATAGTCGAATATTGTGAGCAAGATGTACGCATACTTACACACGCGCTTGTTAAACTACAAAAACTATTCTTTGAACTTGCTACAGAACCATCAAAACGCGATGATATCCTTGCTTCTTCAATGACACTTGCTGGTGCATGTCTTCGCCATTTTTGTAGTTTATATAAAAATTTTATAAATATTATTTTATTTTAAGGCATAAACTATCTGAAAAGCAATCAGATAGGTATTATTCCAGACAACGGGTATCATAAAGATACAAACTATTCAGCAATCTCCATAAAATTTATTAAATGGCTTGAACATAAAACAGGCCGCCTAATTCAAAATAGACAAAGTGCAGAAGGCGAGTATAGAATTACTGTTTCAAATGGAAGTGTTTTACGACTTGATGGATTTATTAAAGAAAAGAATATAGCTATAGAGTTCCTAGGATGTGCATGGCATGGACATGAATGGTAAAATATTTTTAGTAAATTTATTCTTTAAATTTAGTCTTTATCGCCCTCATGAAATCTGTCTAAACGGTAAAACAGCACTCTATAATGACGACACTTTAAACGAACGCATTAATTTGTTAAACAACGAGAACATACGTACATACATATTTTGGGAATGCGAGGTTGTCAAGGCATTGGAAGATAATCCGCAAATGTCGCTTTTCTTTGATGAATTGCCTGACACAGGCCCTTTATTCCCACGAGATGCTTTTCACGGTTTTATTATTTTTTTAATTTTCTAAGTATGGAATATCTAGGTGGAAGAACAGGGCCATTATCACTTAAATGCAATCTTGAAGGTGATGGAGAAAATGAATATGAAATTTCATGCTATGATGTGGTTAGTCTATATCCAGCAGTTAATTTCTATGCGTTTTATCCCATAGGTGAGACTTGATAAATTCTTTAAATATAATTATTTAGGTCATCCAGAGTTATTGGATCTCAATCTTGACATAAATTGGACAAAACCTGAAGACCTGAGTCCTTATCGTGGAATATTTAAGTTATTCATTATTCCTCCTGACGACTTATATTTACCAGTGATTCCAGAAAGAATACACGGAAAATTGGTATGTTAATCTATGCAAAAGTTAAAATTTTTTTAGATATTTCACCTATGTCATCAATGCGCAATAGAAATGGAGCCAGGTGTTGCTAAACGTAGAGAAAATAGGTATAGTGATGGAAGAAGATGGTGTCAACATGACGATAAACAGCGAGGTTTTGTTAGCACAACATGTTCGGTCGAACTTGAACTAGCCTTGAGCAGAGGGTATCGTGCAACAAAAGTATATAGCATCTATAATTGGGAAGAATGGTCTGATGAATTATTACGCCCATATGTTCAAGACATGATGCGGCTAAAAATAGAGGTTTTTAACATTAGTTTTGATATTCATACGTTTTAACTTAGGCAAGCGGTTGGCCTAGTAGTGTTTTGTCACCAGAAAATCTTGAACAGGAAGAAAGACTCAAAAAGGAGTTTATTGAGAAAAATCAAAACGAATATGGTATTACACTAGAGCCTTCAAAAATAGCAAGAAATGAAGGATTGCGTTATCTAGCCAAAACGTGCAATAATTCAATGTAAGAAAATTTAAAGATTAAAAGTAACTAATTTAGGTGGGGACGTTGGGCACTTCGCTGTAATTTAACTCAAGATTGCATCACAAGTTCTCCCATAAAACTTCATACAATTCTTAATGATCCTAAGCTGGAATTGGGTGCTATAGAGATGTTGACTCCAGATCTGTTCGCTGTACCTTATAAGAATCGTCGCGAATTTGTTCGACCACATGATAAGTACAACATTGTATTGGCACTTATTACAACAGCAACGGCAAGAGTGATGCTTTACGACTTTATGGAAAAAATTGTAAATGACAACGCATGTAAACTTCTATATACTGATACAGATAGTTGTTTCTTTGTACATAAGCGTAATAAGAAACCACCATTTCGTGTTGGGGATATGCTTGGAATGATGAGTCGTGAATATGAGGAATGGTCTATTATATCTTTTTATACTGGAGGATGCAAACAGGTTTTAAAATTAAACTTTTATTCCTAGTATTTTTCTTAGTATGCAATGAAAATGAAGCACCGTGAAACGGGTGAAATAAAATATATTGTAAAATGCCGTGGACTCTGGGAGCAAGTTGATACACCACTGGACTTTAATCAATTCCGAGTATTTTTAATTTCAATTTTAATTTCATAATTCATTCACAGAAAATGGTAGAAGCATATGGAGAGGAGCAAGATCCTGTGGTATTGCAACGAACACAGTTTCAACCGAACTGGCGCCAAGGACAAGTTACAAGTCGGACTCAAATAAGGTATTTGGTTTTTATTTCAATATATGATATTTATTTAGACGCTACACGCCAATTTATGATAAAGGACTTGTAGATGCAAATTTCGATTGTTATCCCTATGGATACAAAGGCGATCCCATTAATGATCCTACAAAGCAATTATAATTGTATGAAATTTTTCTCAGAATATGCTTTCTTAAATTTGTTTTATTTAATATAACTTGTATAAATTCTTGTCTTAGTTTTCTAATGAAATTTTATCCTAAATAATATAATCACAAAGGAGTAGGAAAAAAATATTAAAAAATAAAAATATTTAAAAAAGAATGCTGACTAGAGAATTAAAGCATACCCTGTTTTGTCCATTTAACTTATGTTATATATGGTAGTAAATCATTTTAAGGAAAATTTATTTTTTTCAAAATTTGCACAAAAAATAAATGTTGCTTTTTTGAAGAGAATTCTATAGAAACGAATAAGAGTCGCAAGAGTGGAATACAAATAATATTTAGGCTTTTCGATAAGGGTTTGTTAGATATAATTATGTTTTTAGTTATGCTTTCGGACATATGTTTTGCTTTCGGACATACATTTTTCATACATTATTCCAACTCAATAAAGGGTCTTGTGATACATTCAAAACGATTTAGAATAATAATAACATTAATCACACATAAATGACCGATAGATCATATATTTTAGCGAAAGTTATCTTAATAATTTGTTTTCGGCATTTTTTAGCAAAATATGAGGTTTTACTTTGGACGAATTTTGGTTTCAGATTACATAAAAATTCTCAAAATTTAAAGAAAAATTTTCAAAAATTTTAAATATCTCAATAGTTAACGTGCTAATGTTTTAATGGTATTAATTTTTAAGTTTATTAGTTTTAAAAATATAGTTTTGAAATATTTGTGTTAGTTGTTTTGGTAGTTCGCTAGTTTTGATTTTTGTTTTGTTTGTAACAAAACATTTTTTAATTTGTGCTTTGGCGAAACACCTTTGTTCTTTACGAAGCGTCAACAATTGTTTTAAAACAAACTGTTTAGATCATTCTTCTCTGCGTTAGATTTGTCTGACAAAAAAACTGCTAATAACTTATTGACATTAGACAACAATCATGGCATAAAGAATTTGGAAATAATTAAAAGAAATTAAAAGATAAGGAATTTTAGATAAGAGACCTAAAAATTGCTTCAAATGTGGGACCAACTCAGAATTTATACACTGATCAAGAATATAGCGTTAAACGTTTAAAATAACTAAAAAACTTTTTTTAAACTTTGTGACGAATTTTTAGTTTTTGCGAAGGAGAAAAGATTTGCTTAATGGTCAGATTCTTTTACACAATTTCAGGCTATTTCCCTATGGCATATCCAAATGAGAGGCATTAATAAGCAAAGATTGATTTTCTCCAATGTCAGAAAACATAAACTAACATTTATATCGATATTTTTCAGTGTTATCTAAAATTACAGTCCACATTCGGATCAATGTTTCAGAAATAAGGTGATTTTATGGGAATATGATGATTGAAATATCTGAAGTTGTACACACACCCAACGCACGAATAAAGCCTAATTAAACTTGTGGCGTAGATTGGCCATCTAAGGTAGAAAGTCAGATCATATGTACATATTAAGGAAAAATAGAGGGAATACGGTTTTTGGGGGGAGGAACAAAATAAGTAACCCCAGGAGTATGGACACACAACACCTGTAGGTTTTAAAATGAGAGCTTGGTATTTTAAAGTAGTTAACTTTTTTTAGTGCTTACAACAATTTGGTTCAAACCCTATAATTCACATTAATCATTCCTCCTTTTCTATATCATTAATTGCTTGAAGAAAATAAGTGCTATTGCCTTGTTCTCCACAAAAATGCGAGAAAGATTGTCCGCAAAGAGTCCGTAGGGATAAGTACCAAAAAATACTAGAATTATTTTATAAAAAATGATTTAAAAAAACTCTACAACATATTTTTAAAAGTTTTTAAAAAATTTTTAAATCCTTTCTAACAATTCAGAATATTTTTTTTTGTAAAAAAATTATTTTTGTAAAAAAATTTTTTGATAATTATTTTAGTAAAATACATAATTGCAGCGTCAATAATTGTTCATTCCGTGCAAAAATTTTAATATTTTATTTTTACTTAAAAAAGTAATTTTTAATAAAAATTATATTTTTTCAATATTTTATTTAATATAATAAAAATATTTTTATTTAAAATAAATAGAAATATTTTTAAATAAAATATTTTTATAAAAAATATTTACAAAATATAAAATATTTTTAACAAAATATCAGCACTTAGTTTTTACTAAGATTTTCACTTTATTGCAATTATTTTATTTTTGTAAAAAATTTTATTCAACATGCGATAATTGCTTTTTGGTCCTTCAATGCATGTAATTATTTGTTGATTTTTGTTAAATAAGAAAGGAAAATTTATTAATGTTTAAAAACTTTTTGAAAATTTTAATGATTAAAATAAGAATGCTTTAAAAAGAAAACAATTTTTTAAAGCATTCTTATTTTAATCATTAAAATTTTCAAAAAGTTTTTAAACATTAATAAATTTTCCTTTCTTATTTAACAAAAATCAACAAATAATTACATGCATTGAAGGACATGCGCAAAAAGCAATTATCGCATGTTGAATAAAATTTTTTACAAAAATAAAATAATTGCAATAAAGTGAAAATCTTAGTAAAAACTAAGTGCTGATATTTTGTTAAAAATATTTTATATTTTGTAAATATTTTTTATAAAAATATTTTATTTAAAAATATTTCTATTTATTTTAAATAAAAATATTTTTATTATATTAAATAAAATATTGAAAAAATATAATTTTTATTAAAAATTACATTTTTAAGTAAAAATAAAATATTAAAATTTTTGCACGGAATGAACAATTATTGACGCTGCAATTATGTATTTTACTAAAATAATTATCAAAAAATTTTTTTACAAAAATAATTTTTTTACAAAAAAAAATATTCTGAATTGTTAGAAAGGATTTAAAAATTTTTTAAAAACTTTTAAAAATATGTTGTAGAGTTTTTTTAAATCATTTTTTATAAAATAATTCTAGTATTTTTTGGTACTTATCCCTACGGACTCTTTGCGGACAATCTTTCTCGCATTTTTGTGGAGAACAAGGCAATAGCACTTATTTTCTTCAAGCAATTAATGATATAGAAAAGGAGGAATGATTAATGTGAATTATAGGGTTTGAACCAAATTGTTGTAAGCACTAAAAAAAGTTAACTACTTTAAAATACCAAGCTCTCATTTTAAAACCTACAGGTGTTGTGTGTCCATACTCCTGGGGTTACTTATTTTGTTCCTCCCCCCAAAAACCGTATTCCCTCTATTTTTCCTTAATATGTACATATGATCTGACTTTCTACCTTAGATGGCCAATCTACGCCACAAGTTTAATTAGGCTTTATTCGTGCGTTGGGTGTGTGTACAACTTCAGATATTTCAATCATCATATTCCCATAAAATCACCTTATTTCTGAAACATTGATCCGAATGTGGACTGTAATTTTAGATAACACTGAAAAATATCGATATAAATGTTAGTTTATGTTTTCTGACATTGGAGAAAATCAATCTTTGCTTATTAATGCCTCTCATTTGGATATGCCATAGGGAAATAGCCTGAAATTGTGTAAAAGAATCTGACCATTAAGCAAATCTTTTCTCCTTCGCAAAAACTAAAAATTCGTCACAAAGTTTAAAAAAAGTTTTTTAGTTATTTTAAACGTTTAACGCTATATTCTTGATCAGTGTATAAATTCTGAGTTGGTCCCACATTTGAAGCAATTTTTAGGTCTCTTATCTAAAATTCCTTATCTTTTAATTTCTTTTAATTATTTCCAAATTCTTTATGCCATGATTGTTGTCTAATGTCAATAAGTTATTAGCAGTTTTTTTGTCAGACAAATCTAACGCAGAGAAGAATGATCTAAACAGTTTGTTTTAAAACAATTGTTGACGCTTCGTAAAGAACAAAGGTTTTTCGCCAAAGCACAAATTAAAAAATGTTTTGTTACAAACAAAACAAAAATCAAAACTAGCGAACTACCAAAACAACTAACACAAATATTTCAAAACTATATTTTTAAAACTAATAAACTTAAAAATTAATACCATTAAAACATTAGCACGTTAACTATTGAGATATTTAAAATTTTTGAAAATTTTTCTTTAAATTTTGAGAATTTTTATGTAATCTGAAACCAAAATTCGTCCAAAGTAAAACCTCATATTTTGCTAAAAAATGCCGAAAACAAATTATTAAGATAACTTTCGCTAAAATATATGATCTATCGGTCATTTATGTGTGATTAATGTTATTATTATTCTAAATCGTTTTGAATGTATCACAAGACCCTTTATTGAGTTGGAATAATGTATGAAAAATGTATGTCCGAAAGCAAAACATATGTCCGAAAGCATAACTAAAAACATAATTATATCTAACAAACCCTTATCGAAAAGCCTAAATATTATTTGTATTCCACTCTTGCGACTCTTATTCGTTTCTATAGAATTCTCTTCAAAAAAGCAACATTTATTTTTTGTGCAAATTTTGAAAAAAATAAATTTTCCTTAAAATGATTTACTACCATATATAACATAAGTTAAATGGACAAAACAGGGTATGCTTTAATTCTCTAGTCAGCATTCTTTTTTAAATATTTTTATTTTTTAATATTTTTTTCCTACTCCTTTGTGATTATATTATTTAGGATAAAATTTCATTAGAAAACTAAGACAAGAATTTATACAAGTTATATTAAATAAAACAAATTTAAGAAAGCATATTCTGAGAAAAATTTCATACAATTATAATTGCTTTGTAGGATCATTAATGGGATCGCCTTTGTATCCATAGGGATAACAATCGAAATTTGCATCTACAAGTCCTTTATCATAAATTGGCGTGTAGCGTCTAAATAAATATTATATATTGAAATAAAAACCAAATACCTTATTTGAGTCCGACTTGTAACTTGTCCTTGGCGCCAGTTCGGTTGAAACTGTGTTCGTTGCAATACCACAGGATCTTGCTCCTCTCCATATGCTTCTACCATTTTCTGTGAATGAATTATGAAATTAAAATTGAAATTAAAAATACTCGGAATTGATTAAAGTCCAGTGGTGTATCAACTTGCTCCCAGAGTCCACGGCATTTTACAATATATTTTATTTCACCCGTTTCACGGTGCTTCATTTTCATTGCATACTAAGAAAAATACTAGGAATAAAAGTTTAATTTTAAAACCTGTTTGCATCCTCCAGTATAAAAAGATATAATAGACCATTCCTCATATTCACGACTCATCATTCCAAGCATATCCCCAACACGAAATGGTGGTTTCTTATTACGCTTATGTACAAAGAAACAACTATCTGTATCAGTATATAGAAGTTTACATGCGTTGTCATTTACAATTTTTTCCATAAAGTCGTAAAGCATCACTCTTGCCGTTGCTGTTGTAATAAGTGCCAATACAATGTTGTACTTATCATGTGGTCGAACAAATTCGCGACGATTCTTATAAGGTACAGCGAACAGATCTGGAGTCAACATCTCTATAGCACCCAATTCCAGCTTAGGATCATTAAGAATTGTATGAAGTTTTATGGGAGAACTTGTGATGCAATCTTGAGTTAAATTACAGCGAAGTGCCCAACGTCCCCACCTAAATTAGTTACTTTTAATCTTTAAATTTTCTTACATTGAATTATTGCACGTTTTGGCTAGATAACGCAATCCTTCATTTCTTGCTATTTTTGAAGGCTCTAGTGTAATACCATATTCGTTTTGATTTTTCTCAATAAACTCCTTTTTGAGTCTTTCTTCCTGTTCAAGATTTTCTGGTGACAAAACACTACTAGGCCAACCGCTTGCCTAAGTTAAAACGTATGAATATCAAAACTAATGTTAAAAACCTCTATTTTTAGCCGCATCATGTCTTGAACATATGGGCGTAATAATTCATCAGACCATTCTTCCCAATTATAGATGCTATATACTTTTGTTGCACGATACCCTCTGCTCAAGGCTAGTTCAAGTTCGACCGAACATGTTGTGCTAACAAAACCTCGCTGTTTATCGTCATGTTGACACCATCTTCTTCCATCACTATACCTATTTTCTCTACGTTTAGCAACACCTGGCTCCATTTCTATTGCGCATTGATGACATAGGTGAAATATCTAAAAAAAATTTTAACTTTTGCATAGATTAACATACCAATTTTCCGTGTATTCTTTCTGGAATCACTGGTAAATATAAGTCGTCAGGAGGAATAATGAATAACTTAAATATTCCACGATAAGGACTCAGGTCTTCAGGTTTTGTCCAATTTATGTCAAGATTGAGATCCAATAACTCTGGATGACCTAAATAATTATATTTAAAGAATTTATCAAGTCTCACCTATGGGATAAAACGCATAGAAATTAACTGCTGGATATAGACTAACCACATCATAGCATGAAATTTCATATTCATTTTCTCCATCACCTTCAAGATTGCATTTAAGTGATAATGGCCCTGTTCTTCCACCTAGATATTCCATACTTAGAAAATTAAAAAAATAATAAAACCGTGAAAAGCATCTCGTGGGAATAAAGGGCCTGTGTCAGGCAATTCATCAAAGAAAAGCGACATTTGCGGATTATCTTCCAATGCCTTGACAACCTCGCATTCCCAAAATATGTATGTACGTATGTTCTCGTTGTTTAACAAATTAATGCGTTCGTTTAAAGTGTCGTCATTATAGAGTGCTGTTTTACCGTTTAGACAGATTTCATGAGGGCGATAAAGACTAAATTTAAAGAATAAATTTACTAAAAATATTTTACCATTCATGTCCATGCCATGCACATCCTAGGAACTCTATAGCTATATTCTTTTCTTTAATAAATCCATCAAGTCGTAAAACACTTCCATTTGAAACAGTAATTCTATACTCGCCTTCTGCACTTTGTCTATTTTGAATTAGGCGGCCTGTTTTATGTTCAAGCCATTTAATAAATTTTATGGAGATTGCTGAATAGTTTGTATCTTTATGATACCCGTTGTCTGGAATAATACCTATCTGATTGCTTTTCAGATAGTTTATGCCTTAAAATAAAATAATATTTATAAAATTTTTATATAAACTACAAAAATGGCGAAGACATGCACCAGCAAGTGTCATTGAAGAAGCAAGGATATCATCGCGTTTTGATGGTTCTGTAGCAAGTTCAAAGAATAGTTTTTGTAGTTTAACAAGCGCGTGTGTAAGTATGCGTACATCTTGCTCACAATATTCGACTATTTGTTCGCATAACAAAAAAGGCTCGTCCTTGTGCATATCATACCATTCTTCAAAATCTTTCCTCCTTTGTTTTCCCATTGTCTCAGGATAATAACACTTTTTATCAGGCAGTCCTCCCAGCTTAACGTCCATGTTTTTGGTAAAATTCCATCCGTGTGGAAAGAATGATTTTCCTCCTTCGTCAATATCTAGGCCAAGAGCTTTCGGCAATTGTTCCAGCTTGAGCATCATCCAATTAAACGAATCACGAAAAGAAATATAAGGATAAATTCCATCTTTCTTTTTAATGAGAACTTCATAGAGTTTGTTTCCTGTTCTTGTTATATCTGGTTCAATCCCGAAATGTTTGATCAATTCACCCAACAGCAAATGCATATCATAACGTCTGGAAAAAATAAGAATAAAAATGATTCAGTCCAAACCCTCCATAATGTGAAATTGCAATTGTCCTGCCTGTCCTCTTGTTATCAAGTCCGAAAATTAGCCATTCGAGAAATTCTCTCAACGGGTTCTTGTAATTTGCTGTGGTCCAACTTCTCATTCTTTTACTTTTTTGTCCACATGTTTTGCATGATCCTGTATATTCTTCTTTCCAGTTATTATTTTGCATACATTTCACGCATAATAGCATTGCCTATTTTATATTTTAGGGGTTGGATAATTTAAAATTACCGAAACACAATTCACATGATGTAATTGATAATTTTCATCGTAAGATGAACTATCATTTGTAATATTTGATGATGTAATAAGTTCACATTCAAAATCGTATACAACCTGAAAAATTTTATACTTAATAATATTATCAATTTTTACCATGAGATAAGATTGTGTTTGCTTCGGAACAATTTGTTGTACATAACATTGTTCGTCCCTTCTATGTCTGGAACGGCAGAGAGAACAGAAACGGACAAAACATACATGTCCCTCATTGTCCTCTTTATTTTGCACACGATATATTTGACCGCATTCCTTGCACCTATTTTTAATTTTTTTTGATTAGAAAGTTAATAAACCTTTTAAAAATCTCGCATATTCCTTTATCTATATGTCGTTTGTAACATATTGGATTACGGAACAAGTTATTACATTTTAAGCACTTTAATTCAAAATTTTCGATTTCTTTGCATGGAAAATCTGGACCCATCCCACAACAACGTGGACATTTTGCTGCACATACTTGTCGGTGCTCATTCTTTTTTTGGTAGGTAGTTTCACAGTCCAAGCAATAATATATATTTTTGCCGAAAAGAGAATTAAGCTTCCTTATTCCGTAGTAATGACCTTCGTTTATGTATATACAAATATCTTTTTGCGCTCGGTCAGATCCTTTCCATATAGGCCTGGTTTGCCCATTTTCACCAAAGATCGATAACCTGTATTCCCCAGGAAATTTTTCGTTAAGATATTTTTGTATTAATGGAACATGTTCTTCCACGCTGTAATATTGTAAATTTGTAGGATATCTGATTCCATGCCTCTTCATTTCTATAAGCATATTCTTAATCAACATGCTGCGATTTAATTTAGCTTTTGCTCCTTTGCCTTTTACAAGCCTGTGAAATGTATCATTTGCTTTCGGTGTCTTGGCCATGTTGACATAATGAATTGTGAGTTGTACAGCTAATAATAGGCAATGATATTTGTAGTGTTCTCCAAGATTTTCATTTTGAACCTTAACATTAATAGAAATTATTTTTTAAAGGTGACTAACCTCTATTAGATTGTTTTTATCCACTCCGTGCATGATTTCTCGGCGTTTTCTACCGCTTCCCCCCTGGCCCTTTTCTATCAATTCTAAAGCCTCTTCGTGTGACGGCCCCATAACAATCTTAATAAAAATTGGTTTATTTACTAGTTTATTCAATACCTCTATGTGGATTGGCTGACTGTATAGAGACGGCCTTCCCATCATTTTACCACTTTGATCAACAGAATCGAATTGTTCCATAACAACTTGTGGTGTATTTTGAGCTAGTCCGCGGTATGGAATTTGTATTGGCTTCTCAAGTACCGCGCTTCTTATAATTATTGAGCATTTTTCTGCTTTTGAAACTGATGATTTGTCTGCTTTTGCAATGAAGTAGTCAATCAAATCTTCTAAAAGCTGGTCACTTCCTTCTGGCGCATCTTCTATGTTTGTAACCGTGAATACGTTTCTAAAAAATCCCTAAATTAAAAAACATTTTTATTATACCTGAAAACTCCTATTTTGAATCTAGTACTGTTAATAGTCTCTGATGCATCTTCTTTGTAAAAATGATTAACTGAATATTCACCAAAATTTCTGGAATGATTACTCATCTTTATGCTATGTTTAGAAAATAAATTTTCTATTATTGGACGTTGAAAAAATATGATAGAATTGAAATCGTTAATATAGAAGTTTAAATAGGCGTTTAGGTTATTGTTGAATTTTTGTATTAAATGAACATAACGCTGAAAATATTCTTCTTTTATATGTACCAAAATATTTGGTTGCAAAATACTTTGGCCCGATTAAATGGGCGTGTTTAGTCTGACTATTGTTAAAAAAC
This sequence comes from Meloidogyne arenaria, assembly GCA_036172955.1. NCBI lineage: Eukaryota > Metazoa > Nematoda > Chromadorea > Rhabditida > Meloidogynidae > Meloidogyne > Meloidogyne arenaria. The sequence goes on from JARQAB010000027.1 coordinate 4,073,139, forward strand.
TATTTGCCCAGTCAATGTCTCCTTTAGTATTGTTGTTACAAAATATAATGGGCCGCTTAAAAGTCGTGTTTGGAATGATTATTGCGAAATAATTTTTTTGCCCACTTATCTGCTCCTTTTTGTAGGGTTGTTACAAAATATATTGGGCCAATTAATTGTGAATGTTTGGAATGATTATTGCGAAATAATTTTTCCCCCCAATTATCTGCTCCTTTTTTTAGGGTTGTTGCAAAATATATTTGAACAATTAATTGTGAATATTTGGAATGATTGCGAAATAATTTTTTGCCCAATTATCTTTCCCTTTTGTAAGGTTGTTGCACAATATATTGGGCCAATTAATTGTGAATGTTCGGAATGCTTGCGAAATATTTTTTTGCCCAATTATCCTTCCCTTTTGTAAGGTTGTTGCACAATATATTGGGCCAATTAAATGTGAATGTTTGGAATGCTTGCGAAATATTTTTTGCACACTTATCTGGTCCCTTTTTTTATTGTTTTCGAAATATTTAAAATTTTGGGCCAATTAAATGGTCAATTTTTTTGAATTATTGCTTCAATTTCCATAGTTTGTTTTTATTTAACAACTGTTATCCTCTAATTCAACACGTATTTAGATGTTTGTAGCAAAATTCGTACTTGTACTGTGTAAATTTACGCCTCAGATATTACAATTTTTATTATCAAAGATGTGTGCTTATTGTCAGAGATGTGTGGTAGAGCGAATAAATTGTTAAGTATTGCTCAAGAACATATATCACTATATTTTTGTGTTTTTTGTAGTTTTATAAATATTAGTCGTGACAATCGTTCCATCCAAATTAATAGTGGAACGTCCATTTTAGTCCTTTCCCTCTCCATTTAGATCTCTTTAATATCCAAATACTTTTAAAATCACCTTAAACCCTCCGCCTACTCTTAAATCGATCGTAATCCTTCAATACTCTTATGTCCTCAAAATCCCTTATCATAAATCCTCATTTGTTATTTCAAATACTCTCAAATACGCCTTAATTTCTTCAAATATTAACAAACACCTTTACTACTTATTGATACTCTTAAGTCGCCCTTAATTCTTAAGCTAATCTTGAATCCCCTTAGTCTCTTGCATATCTTGAATCCCTCGTTGAACTATACGTATTCCCTTAGATCAATAATAATCCTCGTAAGTTCTTAGTAAACCAAATTACATTCACCAAATCCCTTTTTATCTCACCAAATCCCCCTTTAGTCCACCAAATCATCTTGAGTCCCACCAAATCCTATTTGCTCTTGCCAAATACATTTTTACCTTCACATCACCTAATGTAATACTACTTACTCTTTGGTATCACTACACTTCCTTTGTCATGTGCCTTTATAGTTTCGATCAATTTATATAATATTTACGTTTTTAGAAATTTTTACTTATAAAATTTTTAGACAAGAAATATTTTAGCACAGACATCGCGTCTTTTGTGTTATATTGGATAGTTTTTAATCTTTTACCAAAGATAATTTTTGCAGTTTTGTTCATTGTAAAATTACGTGTATCTTACATTTTTTGGTTATGTTAAAGACATAAAATGTTTTTGCTTTTAATTATTTTTTCATAAGTTTAGTTTTGGTCGAGTATCAACTATTTTTTTGGTATTTTACTTTATTTTTAGATTTGTAGAACAAATGTTTTAAAGTTTTTAATGCTATTTTTAAAACTGTATTTTTTCCATTTATTTTATTTTACGTTGTTATATTTTTACACCTTTTGGTTGTAACTATTTCAACATTTTTTTCGATTTTATTTACAGAAAATTTTTTTCCATTTACACTTAGTCGGGATCCTCAGGGTTTTGCGCTTTTTTAAATGTATTTTTTTTGCTTTCGGCTATGCTTTCTTTTTTACTTTGTTTCTTATTATAGTTTTTGCATTTTAGATACTAGAAAAATTTTTTAGTAATTTAAAAATTATTTTTAAAGTGTATGATACATGTTTTGTAAAATGAAAGCTATTTTTTAATTGAAAAAAACAGTAAAACTCGTGTATATACTACTACTGCTATCGAGAAAATACAACGTAAAAAAAGTTTATTCCTTAATCAAATTTTTTTTCAATTTATTGAGTTAATTAATATTATGTAAATTTTACTTTACACAAGAAAAATCAAAAAATCATGTTTAATCGTTAGGGATCGGATTTTTAGGTTATAACCTATTTTTTCTGCGAAATAGTCCTGATGAATTGAGCTCAAATCCGTTGTTATTTCTTGAAAATCTTTTGTTTACGGGGAGTTATTATGACCTATTTGAACCTATTTTGGCGTTTTGCAACCTAAAATAGGTTGTAACCTATTTTGGATATTTTTGTGATTTTTTCACTTTTTGTCACATATTTTGGGCATTTTTCATAAAATTTCGATTTTTTAACAAAAATTTTCTAAATTTTTTGAAAAAAGATTTAAAATTTTCAATTATTTGATCAATTTTTTATCAGCCCAAAAATTTTTTTTCAATTTTTTTGAAAAATATTTTCTCAAAATTCAAAAATTTTTCAAAATTGGAATTTTTTTAAATTTTTTATGATTTTTTCACTTTTTTGTCACCTATTTTGGGCTTTTTTCATGAAAATTCCATTTTTTCAAAAATTATTTTTAATTTTTGAAAAAAATTTAAAATTTTTCAAAAATTTTGTCAATTTTTCTTATAAGTCCAAAAAATTTTCTTCAATTTTTGTGAAAATATTTTTCTAAAAATTCAATATTTTTGTAAAACTAGAATTTTTCAACATTTTTGCTTTGTCGCTGAAATTTGTGAATTAAAATAGAAATTATTCGGCATTTTTGCCTTTCGTGGCCAATATGTTGACCTTTTTTTGCAACCTATTTCTCTATTTTTACGACCTATTTGCCTATTTTTGTCACCTATTTTAGCATTTTATACAACCTATTTAGGAACCTATTTTAAGGTTTTTACGACCTAAAAATCCGATCCCTATTAATCGTCAATAATTAGTCAAACTAAAAGTCTGACTTACAAAAATAGAATCCCACTCATTTGCAAAGGACTTCCCCAACAATATTAAATTTTTATTTAAACTTGTAATTAAAATTAATTGAAAAAATTAATATTATTTAATTTTCACTTGGAAAAAATTAAATAATTTAAAATTTTGACGAAATTAAAGCAAAAATACTTCTCATCCGAAGGCAAAAATGGGAGGAATCAGGATTCTTGTATTTCCAAAATTCTCAAAATTTTTGCCTGCGTCACTAAATATCAAAATTTTGGTGCCTTTATCACAATAATATTCTAAACTTCTCTTCTAATGGCAATTCTTTTCTAGAGAAAAAGAGCAAGGGATTTGAACTGATTTCAGGTATATCGGAAAATTAAGTAATTTCGGAGGATTAAGTGATTTCGGAGGCCCTGATATCTCCTAATATCCCACAATATCTTCTTAATCACCAAATATCGGTCAATTTGTTGGATGAAGTTTTCGTACATTTAAACACGAATTTACCTATCAAATGTTTTTAAACCTAATTTTTTAAAAACTAATTGAGTTAACTGAATATTTTATGAAACTTTTAAATCAACTTCCTCTCAGTTTGTAAGGTTTAACGAGAGTTAATTAAAGTATTAATCCTTATTTAGTCGAGCATTGAAAGCTTGACTTGCAAAAATATAACCTAAATTGCTGCACAATAACACACTTAAAATTTTATAATTATTTTTACTTAAAACTAATTGGATTAATTAATATTATGTAAGTTAGTTAACAAAAAAAAAATAAAAAGTAACAAGAAATTTCAGGCTTCCAACTCCCTATTAACTGTATAATTTGTAAAATAAAATTAAACAAATTAATTGATATTATGCAAATTTTAGCTTGAAAAATAAAAAATTTCAGACCAAACTCAATTAGGTATATATGGTTTGTTAAGAAATATGAACACCCATTTTTTTCTTGTTTCTCTGAGTTCCTGGAAGTTTATCGAGTTGTAATTTTTACAATGGTTATTAAATGTAATTTATACAATATATCCATATTATTTTAAGTTTATTTTGCAGAGAAAATTTTTTATTCCAATTTTTCATAAAAATAGGTGTTAAGAAATTATATGAACAACATAACGGAAGTGAGCTTGAATTAAGGTACCAAACAGGAATTAGTCGAGAATAAATCTCGACTTTCAAAAATAACAAGAAGTCAAGAAATGTTAATACACATATCGGCTGTTTTAATTTATTTTTATTTAAAATTTAATTAATTAATATTGTGCAAAGCTAGGTTAAGAGAAATACGATATTATAAGTAAAAAACACAATGTGTCGAAGATTTTTAATTTTTATTCTGTTAAAATTTTTTGCAAATACCTCTTGCTGCTATTGACGGACAATTCAATTTCCTTGATACAACCACAATTTCATATGCTAGCTATCGAATGGTACACGAAGACGAATCCTCTTCAGTTACAAGCAAATGGGGATGTGCAGCATGAAAATGTTTCTTTTGTGTGCTCCTCGTCTCAAAACGTTACATTGGGTAAATATTTTTATATGAAATTAGATTTGTTTTCTTTAATTTTTCAATGAGAAATAGTTTTATCTACTTTTTGGGTTTTCGCCCACATTTTTTGTGAAATGATTAAAAAGGACACCAGAATCGGTCCATGGGGAATCCCTGAAATTTCTCAAAAATTTCAAAAAAGTTTTAAAATGGGTAATATACTGACTAAGAAAATTAGATTTTACAAAGCATAGCTAATCAAATATACATATTAAAGACATTAGGATGACCTAAAATTGAACGTGATTGAATAAGCTATGTCAAAACCAATTTTTGATTGCCTTTTATTAGTAAATTCCTTTAACATTTTAAAATATTTTTTATTCAGACTGGTAATTCTGTTGAGGATCCAACAAAACGACAAACTCAATTTGGAAGAGGAAACAACACATCAAGAAACTTAATAATCTTTTAAATTTTTACTGATCTTTCATTTTATGTATATTTTTAGACATTTTAAATACTTTATTATTTTTAAAAATAAATATTTATTTTGCAAGTTTAAATAAACTTTTATTGAAAATCGTTTGATATTTTGGGGAGAAACTTTGAATATGCTTGTTTTGCCAAGATTAATCGTTTTTGGCAAAACGCCCACACTTTTGGCAAAATGTTTTTTGAAATCCGGAGCAGTTCAGCACCGACACTTTTTTTCTCAAGCACCACCCGTACCACCCGCTTTTTTTTCAAATTTTCTATTAACCGTTATTCATCGTTTTCAAATTTTTCAACATCATTTTATGCCCTTTTTCGCTTATTTTCTACGGCTCGCTTCCCCATATTCGGGGTAAAGCCAAAACGGCGCGCGGCCATAACGGCGCAAAGCTATAACTTGCTGGAAAATGTCTAGCCCTTATCATTTTTGATACCAATCTCCTCAGCTCGATGAGAGGAAGCGTTTGATACTAAATTTGTAAGGATTAGAAAATCTTGAAGCAAGTTATGGCTTTGCGCCGTTATGGCCGCGCGCCGTTTTGGGCGTGCCCCCCATTTTTCGGCAAATGGGCAAAAACCCCGCATTTCGGCCATAAAGGCAAATTCACTAATTTAGTCAATAACACCAATAAAAAACATTCTGGACACCAAACCGAATAAAAATTAAAAATTTTTTTTGCCGAAATGTGGATTTGCCGAAATATGAGACACACTTTTCTTCAAAGCTTCCACAATCTTCACCATTTTCCTCCTTATTTTAGACAATTTAAAATTAAATTTTCCAAACAAATGGCATTTTCAACAACCTCAAATATTCAATTAACTCAGGAACAAAAAGAAAGGATTAAAGCAAATAGAGAAGAAGCCTTAAAAAAGCGGGCGGCAGCTGAAGAAAAATTAAAATTGCAGCAACCCTCTCAACCTGTTGAAGAACAACAAAATTCCAGTGAAATTATTAAAAATAAAAATTTAATTAGTGTTGATTTCAAATTTTATTTGTTGAGTTCGGAGAGATTTAAGGTTTGGAAAATTTTTTAATTTAAAAAAATTTGCGGACAAAAAAAATTTTGCGGACAATTTCTGCGGATTTTTCTTTTTGCGATTTTTAAGAAGAAATAAATTTATATGACTTGTGGGACTAGGTCTAACCTCATCATAGGGTGCCCAGCTCTCGGGCTTAAAATCATATAGTAGGGTATATCAGTTATGCCACTTTTTGGGGAAAAGTGTCGGTTTCAGTTTTCTAAATTTTCTTCGGATGGCGGTCTGTTTTTAAAGAGGTTCCTGGGTTTGAGTAAGCCGTGACATTCCCTAGGTTTGTATTAATTGTGGGATTTCGCTTTGTTCACTTCTAACAAAATTTCTTTATTTTACGAAAAAAAATTTTTTGCGGACAACTTTTGCGGACTTTTTTTTATTTTTCTTTAAAAATTTTTTTCAATTTTTTTCAGTTAGAATTCCACCCATTCGACAGTTCAATACCTCTAAAATTGAAAGAAATTCCTTCAAGAAATTATGACTCAGCAAACAAAATTTGGAATTTTTTGTTGAAAGATTATGAAGTGGTCAAAAATAAATTAAATCAATTACGTTCAAAAAATGTTTTGGCAAAATTTGATGAAATTCCTCTTGGAGTTAGAAAGGTTTTTTAAAATAATTTTTGTGAATAGATTAAATTTTGGATTTTTTTCATTTGGGGAATGTCCGCAATTTTTTTGCGGATTTTAAAAATTTATTTGCGGACATTTTTTTGTGTCCGCAACTTGCGGACTTTTCTTGCGGACTTTCCTCTTATTTAACCATCTACCTGTGATTTTAATTCGAATATTTTTCGTTTATTTAAGATTTTTTTCAATTTTGCGGACAACATTTGCGGACATTTCTCCGTTTTAAAATTTATTGTAAATTTACAAGGAAAATATAAAAAAAATTTTCAGCTTTTTCTCGACAAAATATCGCCACGCAATTTGGAGCCTTCTTCAAGCGAATCTACCTCTTCTTGCCTGGACAAAGCAGATCCCAAAATTGTTGAGACTCTTTTCCCTTTTCAACGTTCAGGAGTCAGGTTTCTTTAAATTTTAAATTATTTTTTTAATCCAATTCTGGGTAGTTTTCTCATTTTGGGATCAAATGTCCATCTTTTCAATTTTTCTCTGAAAATTTTTTTCCTTAGTTTTGGCATTCGCCGTGGTGGACGGTTGCTAATCGCTGATGAAATGGGTCTCGGCAAAACAGTACAAGCATTGGCTATTGCTTCTGCTTTCAGGTTTTTAAGTTATTTGATAGGGTTTAGGCTTCATTTTAAATTAGGAAAATTTTTGGGGAGTGGACCATTTTTAGTCCTGACCCAAATGAACATTTTTGAAAAAATTTTTTATTTTAAGGGGTGAATGGCCTCTATTAATTATTTGCCCTTCTTCTGTCAAATATATGTGGTATAGACAAATTAAAAGGTTTTTGCCTTCTGCTCGGCCTTGTTTGGTGGAAAAAGCAAAAGATGATCTTCCACGTTCTAGATGTACAAATCTTGTTATTGTGGGTATTTTTTAAAATGTTTTTTCAGTTAGAATGAAGGGATTGGGATGGGGAGAGGCTGTCCTTTCCAAATTTCCTCTTTATTTTTTTAAATTAATTTTAAAAAAATTTCCTACTTGAAAAAATAAAAAAATGTCCGCAAATTTTGTCCGCAAAAATTTAAAAATTTTTAACGGAAATTAAAGAAATGTATCAACTATTTTGAAGGGGTGGGGGCTATTTTTTTAATGATGAGCTATTTTTATTAAAAATTAATAAAAAAAATTCCCTACTTGAAAAAATAAAAAAATGTCCGCAAATGTTGTCCGCAAAATTTATCAAAAATTTTTTTTTTAATTTTTTTGCAAATTTCTAGATAATGAGCTATACTTTAATGGAAATGCGTGCTGAAGAATTAAAAAGAGAAAATTTTTATGTACTTATTTTTGACGAATGCCATATGCTTAAAGAATCCAAAACTAAGAGAACGAGTGTTGCTGATGCTTTGGCGGTAACGAAATTTTAAAAAAAAAATTTAATTTTTTTTTTCGTTTGATTATAAGTTTGAAATTTGTTTCAGACACAAACTGGACTTATTTTATACCTAAAAATTCACAAAAAGATTTTCGGGTTAAAAAATAAAAAAAAATTTTTCGTTCGAATATGAGTCGCAAAAAAGTATTCCACACTTTTTGAACGTTTTTAACCCTAAAAATCCCAAACTTGCGGATAAAATTTGCGGACAAAAAATTCCAGATTTAAGTGAGAAGAATAAAAGAAAATTAACAAAAATCCTTTAGCAGTTTTTTGACAAAAAATTCTTTTTCTGTAAGTCCGCAAGTTTTGTCCGCAAAAAAATTTTTTAGGCAAAAAATTTTTTGCGGACAAATGTTTTTTTCTTCCAGAAAAGAGCAAACAGAATAATTTTACTCAGTGGAACCCCAGCATTATCTCGCCCAGCAGAATTATTTTCACAAATAAAAATGATTGATCCAAAAATCTTTCCTTACTACAAAAATTATGCTTCTCGTTATTGTGATGGAAAAATGGGAAGATTTGGTTTTGAGGCTAAAGGACAATCTAATGCTGAAGAATTAAAAGCTGTTATGGAGAAAATTATGATTAGGTTTTTTTGAATTTTTTTTAAATTTTTGGGGAAAATTAAAAAAAACGGGAGCGTTTGATTTCTTTTTTCCTTCTAAAAGTCCGCAAAATTTATCCGCAAGTTTTTATATTTTTTCTCTAAAAAAATTTTTTTGGGATCATTTGTCACCCCATGTTAAGAATTAATTTTTTGCTCACAAATAAAAATTCCCTTAAATTCGACAGAAAAATTTATTAAAAAAATTTTTTTTCTAATCAAATTTTCAGACGTTTGAAAAAAGATGTCCTTGAAGATTTGCCTGAAAAACGCCGTGAAATTATTTTCTTGTCTGGAGATGCTATTGATAATAAAATGAAACAATTGCTTAAAGCTAGAGATGAATTTGAGAGTGCCAATAAATTTTCTATAGTTTGTGAATTTTTTTGAAATTTTTTTTGAAATTTTTTCAAAATGGTAAAACCTCCAAAAAATTTCAAAATGTCAAAATCCCTAGGGTTTTTAAGAATGCAAATCCGAAATTTTTTTCAAAACGTCAACCCTCCAAAAACCTGGTCAAAATGGTAAATCCCAAAAAAATTTCGAAATGTCATTACCACAAAAATTTTTCAGTCTGTCAAATCCCCGAGGTTTTTCCAAATGTAAACTCCAAAAAATTCAAAAGTCCACCCCTCAAATTTTTTCAAAAAGTTAAAAATATTTCAAAACCCCTCAAAAATTTCAAAAAAATTTTTTTTCAATTTTTCGTTAAATTATTTTTTCAGGATAACAAAACAAAAAGACAAACATTTTTGGAATATTATGTATTAACTGGACAAGTCAAAAAGAAGCCTGTAGCTGAACATATAGTCGACACTTATTTTTATGATGGAGCGCCGCCAAAGAAAATTTTGGTTTTTGCACATCATTTGGAAATTTTGGATTTTATTAGTATTGAATTGGCTAAAGTGGTTTGCATTTTATTTTTTTTAAAGGACAGGAAAATTTTGGGAAGGGGAGGGGGTTGAGGGTTTCAAAAAAATTATGAAGGGGGGGGCTAAATTTTAATTTAAAAAATTTTTTAAGAAAGGGGATAGGGAGAGGTAAATTATTAGAATATTCTAACGGGGGAGGAGATTTCTCAAACAATTTCAGAAAGGAGAACCTCGAAAAAAATGTTTAAAAAGATTTTTTAGGGGGGGGGGGGGCAAAATTTTAAAAAATTTTTTTGGAGGGGTTTCAAAATTTTTTCTTTAGGGCATTGAATATTTATGAAAATTTTCCTTAAAAAATTTCAATCAGTCTCTTGTATCAAAATATCCTTAATTTTAAATTTTTAAAAATTTCTAGGGAGCTCATTTTATTCGAATTGACGGATCTACCCCAGCCAGGGACCGTTCTACTTATTGTGAACAATTTCAAACAGATAAAAGAATAAGAGCTGCTTTGTTAAGTATAACAGCTGCTGGGACTGGAATTACTTTGACGGCTGCTTCTGTTGTTATTTTTGCTGAACTTTATTGGAATCCTTCGGTTTTTTTATAAATTTAATTTTTTTTATTAGGGAGCTAGAAACTAGGGAGAGGGATTGCTTTTCTTTTTTTGAGTTTAGGAGGATTTTTTGGGTCTCCAATTTCCCCAGAATTCTTCAATATTTTGCTTCTAAAATCAAAAAAGAAGCGAGCTCCCCTTTAGCTTTTTTTTGATAAAAGAGTGGGGAAATTGAGTAAAAATAGGAAGAGTTATATTTGAAGTTTGCGGACAAAAATTTTTTGCGGACAAAAATTTGCGGACTTTCACTCCTCACTGTGTTTTAATTTAAAAAGGGAATTGAAAAAGTCCGCAAATTTTGTCCGCAACTTTGATAATCCTTTAAATAGAAAAAAGTAAGGGGATAGACCCTCCGAATATTTTTCAGACAATCCTTTTAATTTTTTCTTTCAAGTTAATGATCCAAGCAGAGGACCGTGCCCACCGTGTAGGACAGCGTGACTCTGTACAAGTTCAATATTTAATTGCTAAAAATACAGCAGATGTTCTTCTTTGGGATTTGGTTGGGTCTAAATTACAAGTTTTGGGAATTGTTAATTTGGCTAATGAAACGTAAGGGGGTTTTTTTGAAATATTTTTTTGGCCCTCTTGTATTATCTTTCACATGTCCGCAATTGTTTGTCCGCAACTTTTTGCCTTCTCTTTCCATCTTTTTCTTCTCATAAAGATTAAGAAAGGGGAAAAATGAGACTTTTTCATAAATTTATTAGCTGTTCACCCAGAAATTGACCTTTTTCCTCTTTTCCTCTTTCTTCAAAAGATAAAAGAAGGCAGAAAGTTGCGGACAAATATTTGCGGATTTTTTGAAAAAAATTTTTTTTATTTTTATTTTTAAAGATATCTTGGTGCAGACAAAAGTTCAAAATTATGCACAAATAGTCAAAAGGTTACAGACTTTTTTGAAATTTTGAATAAATTGGATGAAGACAAAAATGAAGGAGAAAAGGATCCACTAGATTTGGATTTTGATGAAGAACCCGATCCGAAAAAATTTAAAATGTCATAGGTATATAGAGGTTTTTTTTAAATTATCTTCCTTTGCTTCCATCCGCAAGTTTTATCCGCAACTTTATATTTTTCGGTCATTTTTCTATTTTTTTTTTGTCTAAAAATTTTAAGACTTGCGGACGAAATTTGCGGATTTTTAGGAACATAGAAAATTCATTTTTCTTTCATTTTTTTGCTAAATATTTATTTTCTCATTGAGCCTAAATTTTAGAGATTTCTATTTGTTTAATTTTGTGTTTAATTTGGAAATTTTGTGTTAATTGTAAGCTTAAAAAATTTTTTTTAAATTAAAATTACTTAAAAGTAGGCATTTTTTAAACAATTATTTTTAAATAATAATTTTATTTACATGTTTTCTGGGTGGATTAAAAGGGCGTATCCATAGTCCTCCTCCCCCAAAATAGATAAAAAATAGGAAACCTTGAGAGAAGGATAAACAAAAAATTAAAAAAAACCCCTCCAAATGCAATGAAAAGAAAGTTTTTGTTAGGAACGCCAAAAGCTTGGCGCACACCTAATCATAAAACCCCCTCCTAAATTCGACCCCTGGATACGCCCCTTGGTAAATTATAAAAAAACAAATTAAAAATTGTTTAATCAACTTCCCTGCATCTCCCGTCTAATTGAGTCCAATTCATGCAAGTCTAAAGAATCCTCAGGTATTGGCTGTATTTGAACTGCTGGGGAATTACGCACTAATTTAATGTTTTCGACAACCTCAGTTTTTATGGCTGACAAATACTAAAAAAATTAATTTAAATTATTTAGTGGGATTATTTTTTTGTCTGCTGGTGGAGCAGCTAATGTAAGCATATGCTGACAAGGGTAATCGACCCTGCTCTAAAATGAAGTATGTTTCATCGCAAAATTTTTGGTGGTAGTTCGAGATGGTTCCTTGTGAGCGAGAATTACCAAAAGAGGAGCAGGGTCGCTTAGTACCCGAGGCATACATTTACTTCTTACTTATTCTAGTTTCATGAATATGCGAAAAACAAGATTCGGAATCATGGTCCCTTTGAAGACTTTGAAAAACGGTTCCCAGGCAGTTAAGATGAGCCCTAGTCCCTCAAATGGTTCCTAGGCATTTAACCCCAAAAAATTTTAAAAAATTCTCCAAACCTCTTTACTATTCATATTTTCAATTCTTTTAGGCAAATCACTTCTCAAAGTAAATTCAGGCGCAAAATATTCCAAATATTCAGAATTGTCCGGAATTTCATTAGAAATCTCCTCATCCCTTCCAACCAAAATTGCCGTTTCAAAAGTCCAACATCTAGCCACATTTCTTAAAGTATATCCACCGCCGCCAAGTACTAAAGTTGGTAAATTGAGACTTTTGACTAGCCTGACACATTCTCTTAAATTTGGAAAAAAAATTTTTTTAATTTTAAAAAATAAAAAAAATTTTGAATTTTCAATTCACCAAAAATTTTTCTTGTAATTTTTAAAAATTTTTTGAATTTAAATTTTCAAAAAAATTTTGAAAAATTTCACGAAAATTTTTTTCAAAAAATTCCAAAATTTTTTGGAAATTTTTTTAATTTCAAAAAATTTTAAAAAAAAATTTTGAGATTTTCCGGGAAAAATTTTTCCTGAAATTTTTAAAAATTTTTTGGAACTTAAAAAAATTTTAAAAAATACCCGTGTCCGTCAAAACTTAAATTGAAGCATCCAAGTCTGTCTGACCCTAAAGAATCTGCTCCACATTGAAGAACAATAGCTGATGGATTATAATTTTCCACTACTGCTTGAATTACTGGTTTGAAAACTGAAATGGGAGAAAAAATATTTTTTTGAAAATTTTAAAAATAAATTTTCCCATAGCGGCCTCGAACCCGCATCCGTTAGATTTTGGAAGAAAAATTTTTTTGTTCATTGACGTAAGTGGCGAATTCAATCATTTTTTCTAAAAAGGGGGATCTAAAATTTAATCTAGAAAAGTTATTAATCCCTGCTTTGCCTATATTTTTCCTTCTAAAATATTTTAATTTTAGTTCATCAAGTCTAGTGAGGTTTTTCAGATTTTTTGGACCTTGTCCGCAAGTTTTGTCCGCAAAAATATTTTTTATTCAATTTTCGATGCCGGATTAAATTAACATACTTTTCCTTTCCCAAAAAATCCACTAATTTTTAAAATTAAAGATTAACCTCCATGGTAGCTTTCATCATCTATTCCTTCACGCAACGGAACATTAACAGAAAAATAGCGTCCCTGCCCCATTCCCACATCGTACATATCTCCTGTCCCTAAAAAAATTTTTTAAATTAATTTTAAAAATTAAAAAACCAGGAAAAAAATAATTTCCATATCGATGAAAAGAAACTGTCATAACTCTATCAGTAAAATTAAAAGCTTCTTGAACTCCATCCCCATGATGGATGTCAATATCAATGTAGAGAACTCTAAAAAATTAAATTAAGATTTTTATTAATTTTTTGGATTTTTAATTTTATTTTCCCCTTCAAAATCACTTTATAATCTTTTTACAATATTTTCGAACCAATTCGGATGATTTAAAAAATAAATTTTCCCTGAGCGGCATCGAACCTTCGTCCTCCTATATTTGGTCTGAAAATTATTTTTTTGAAAATAAAACCATTTTTTATTAGAAAAATATCCAGACATTGAAGGCGCCCATCCGGCATATTTTTGAAGTAAATTATTTTTTTTTATTTTAGGCCAATAAGTAATTTTATTCATTGGCGTGAATCAAAAATTGGAGGACCAGGGTTCGTTGCCGCTCAGAGAAAAATATTTTTTAAATCGCCCAAATTAACTCGAAAAATCTGTAAAACGACTAGAAAGTAGTTTTAAGGGAAAAATAAATTTAAAAAAACCTTGGAAAGTATTTCAGCAATTCAATAATTCCAATAACAATATCATTAACATAGCAAAACCCGGAAGCTTCCGACTTCTTTGCATGGTGTAAACCGCCACTCCAATTTATTGCAATATCTGATTGGCCATGGTTTAGCCTTATTGCGCCTTCTAAAAAATTTTTTTGAATTAGAAATTTAATTAAAATTTGAAAAAACCAAGTGTTCCACCAGTATATAATGCACAGAAATCGAAAATCCCGTCAAATACAGGGCTGAAAATTTTTTAAATTTAATTTAAAAATAGAAGAAAAGTGCTATGATTAGCTGGGAAAGCTAGGAAAGGTTGAAAATGTTTTAAAAATATTTTCAAGGTATTTGAGGAAGTTCAAAGCATTTTAGTCCTAAGAACAATCAAATATAGGGGTCGTGGGTTCGATGCCGCTCAGGGAGGAGAATTTTTTGAATTACCCAGATTACCTCAAAAATATTTTAAAAGCACCTTAAAACGTTTTCAACAGGAAAATAAAATTAGAAAGACCTTAATATCCTCAAAAAATTAACAAAAAACCTTCAATTAAATAAAAATTTAAAGGGTCGTGGGTTCGATACCGCTCAAGGAAATAATTTTAATTAAAAAACCAAATTAGTTCGGAAATATTTAAAGAGGACACCAAAGTGTTTTTAAACGTAAAATAAAATTAAAAATCATATTAAGGGACCAAAACCCCCAAAAAACTAACAAAACCCCAATTAAATAAAATTCATACCAATCCTCTCCAATATTAAATTTGTGAAACAAGGATTCATAATGAAGAGCATTAGAAGGGCATATTCTTTTTAAAAATTGAACATATCTTTAAAAATACTTGTTAAACATTAAAAATCCAAAAAATACTCTGGAGAATGAAATCTAGCCAAATCATGATGTGTCGCCCGAGGAGGAAGCAAACAAGTCATGTGACGATGCAACTCATAATTGACCACTAAACTATGTGTAGCAGCTAAAATTTAAAAAAAATAAAAATAACTAGACAGTTAAAAATTCTAAATTTTTAACTGGGTAGAGGTTTGAAATATTTTTGTAAGAATTTGAAAAAAATTAAAGACACTCTAGTTTTACGAACAATCCAAAAATATAAGGTGACGAGGGTTCGATACCGCAAAGGGAAAATTATATTTTTTAATTGTTGGGTGCTCAAAAAATGATGAAAAAAATTTTTTTGGAAGAAATTTGCGGAAATTTTAAGGAGTTTGCTGACATTTTTCGAAAACAGCCCATACCAAAAATTAATAAAAAACAAATCCATAAAACAACCTAATCTTGCAGGTTTCATAGGATGTTGAGCTCCATAATGAAAATTGCCCAAATCAGGATGATGATAGTAACAAATGATGTTTTTGTTGGACATTTATTTGATTAGAAAGAATATTTTTTGACTTAAATTCTTAATAAAAAATTAATTAAGAAAAAAATTTTTTTGCGGACAAAACTTGCGGACATTTTCCGATTCTATTAAAAAATTGCAAACCCGGAAAATGTCCGCAATTTTTATCCGCAAAAATTTTAGTAAAATAATCAAAAGTAAAATAATTAAAATTAAAGAGGAAAAATATTTAAAATATATTTTAATAAAATAATTCACATAGAAAAAAAATTTAATTAATCATTTTATTCCTTTAAAATTAAAATAAAATTTAATATACACACAAAGTTCGTATTTAGATAGCACCACAATTTAAAAAAATTTTGAAACAAAATTGAATGGCTAAACCATCAGGAGAAAAACTAAGAAAATTTAGCGAGGTTTTTAAAGACGAAATGGCCAAAATTAAAAAATTCAATAAAAAAAATTTTTTGCGGACAAAACTTGCGGACAAATACAAGAGGGCGAGGGTTCGATGCCGCTCAGGGAAACTAATTTTTAAATCATCCAGATATCTTACAAAAAATCAAAAAACCCTCAGAAGACTCAATAAATTAAAATAAAAATATTTTAGAAGGAAAAATAGAGTCAAAACATGGATTACTTGATTGGGGGCAAGCCCTTTATTGAAAATAATTTAAATTTAGCCATTCAAGTCAATGAGCAAAAAAAAATAATTTTTTTGGTAAAATAAGAGAAAAATTATGCATTTAAAATAAAAATTAACCACCTTTTCAATGTTTACTACCCAAATCATTATTTAAACGTCCATTGTGTTGATGAAAGCCTCCACTAGTTTGATAACATCCATTAACGGTAGGAGAGCCTGTACCAGCGCTACTTGAAAGAATTGCAGATTCGATCGCCTAAAATTAAAGGTGGTAAAAATAAAAAATGAGAAAGGGTTTTATAATCAAAATTCAATAAAAGAGACGTCTAAAAAATTTTTTAGTCTTCCAAAATAAAATAAAAAAATTCTTGGTCATAGTGAATATAAGGGAGGGGGATGAGGGGGGTCATGGGTTCAATGCCGTTCGAGGAAAAATATTTTTTAAACATTTCAAATTAATTCAGAAACACAGAAAAAAGACAAAAAAGTGTCCTATAAGTAAAAATAATTATTTAAAAATGCTGTTAATCCAATAAAAATTTCGTTGATAAAAGCTCCCACTAGTATAGGGGGGACGCGGGTTCGAACCCGCTCGGGGAAAAATTTTAAAAATGTCCAGGATAATTCAGAAGCATTAAAAAGGACTAAAACATGCTCGAAAGGTCAAATAAATTTTTAAAAAGCTAAAAAATTAAAAAAACCTCAATTTTAACCAACATATTTTCTATAAGTCGCTGACTTTCGTTTCTATCCACCTGTTGATTTTCACTTCCAGAAGCTGTTGGAGCTGTTAAAGTGTTAGTCTCAGACTCATCCATCACCATTTTATCTGCTTCTGTAGCCATTCCAACCTCAAACATTGCACAGCGTTCCAAGCATTTTTCGTAACGGTCCCCCAAGTCGATTAGTTGTTGGGCATGGATTCTGAAAGAAAAATTGGAAATTAATTCTAAATAGTTAGAGTGTCAAACTCAAAATTCTAGTAAATTTTGGGAAAGGATGACATTTTTATTTACACAAAAATCCAAAAATTTTGGTACTGGTCCGAATTATAAGTTCAATGAAGCTCTATGAGTCCAATAAATGTATTCGCCTGCCAAATCCGGCACCGCTAAAGATCATTAATGTTCACAAAAAACATCATGTTTTTGTGAAAATTAAGAGTTTTTATGAACTCTTAGACTTCATAAAAAAATAAATTTGAAAACCACAACAAGGTTGGGGCGGGTCACCCAAAAATTTTCGACCCGAAATTCAATACGGTGAAAACTTTGAAAAACCACTCCGAAACACAGCTTCTTCCTCAACTCGAAGAAGAAGCTGTGTTTCGGAGTGATTCGGAGACAAAACTCTATTAGACTCATAAATCTTCTTTGGACTCGTAACCTAAACCAGAACCAAAAAAATTTTTTTAAAAACCTTTCACGCCGCTCCAAATCATCATTTGTCTGTTCCACAGCCCGCAGTTTTTGACGCAATTCAACACACTGCTGTTCTGCACTCAAAATTCGACTTTTAAAATGTTCTTCAGATTTGAGATGGTCTTGAAGTTGTTGTTGAATTCTGGTCTTTAATTTTAAAAAATGAGGGAAGAAAGAAAAAAAGTCTGACTAAAAAGGTCCAAAATCATCAAAGCTTAACAATCAAAAAATTATAGGGAACTAGTCGAAACAAAAATAAAAGGCCTATTTTGAGAACCGATTTTGAGAAAAAAGGTTCTCGCCCCAAAAATTGAGGTCCCTCCGAATTTTGAGAATATTAAAAAAATGAGGGGGAAAAGGGGGCCTTTGAGAAGGGGGCCTTTTTGTTTGATTTTGGGCCTTTGACCAGGCCCGACCCAGGGCAGGTGAGGACGTTATTATCCACCCATCTAGCTCCCTTAACCCCCAAAAAGTTTATTTTAATTAAAAAACCTTCAATTCCCCTAATTCAGAATTTAGCCTTCTTCTAGCCCCTTCAAGTTCATTCATTTTCGAATCTCTCTGCTTCAATTCAATATCCATTTCATTTTCCAATTCTTTGCTGTATTGCTGGAATTCCTTAAATTGTTCTCGTTCACGTTCATACCTTTGGGGAAGAAAAATAATTTTTTCAAATCAATTTTAGAGAAAGATGACATTTGATCCCACCAATGAATTTTGGGTATTTGACTTAAAAGAAGGTTAAAAACGGGAATGTTAAATTAGTAAATCTAACCAATGAAACTCCAAAAAACCCAAATTTTCGAAAAAAAAATTTCCTAAAAATTAAAAAAAATTTTCGAAAATTTCAAAAATTTTCAGAAATTTCAAAAAATTTCGAAATTTTTTTTCAAAAAAATTTTTCATTGCAAGATCCGAATAAAAATGTAAAACTTTACATGGAACGATAATAATCCAATTCCTTTCTCAGAATTACCACATCAGCAGCTGCAGTACACGAACAATTTTCGTACCCATTTGTTGTTGAATGGCTTTCCATATTTTTTTAAATTAAAGAAATTTTCTGAAAGATAAATATTTAAGACGTCGATAAGAAAATTTAACGAATTTTATTAAGAAATTAGCAAAAAATTAACGGTGACACGACTCGGGCACAGTGATCCATTTGCACAGTAAGACAATTGCACAGAGGACAACTACACAGTGGACAATTGCACAGTAAAGTGTTGTTTATTCGCAAAACGACCTGCCCATTTATTCGCAAAACACCTGTTTATTCGCGAAACTCTCCAAATAAACGCAAGGCTCATTCACCTATAAGTCATAACTTCGTTCATAATCATCCCATCAAGATGGATGAGAGGTAGAGCTCATCACATTCATGAGCTCAGAGGTAGAGCTCATGAATGTGATGAGCGAAAGCGCCTAGCAACAACTACCATCTCTGCCCGGTGGCTAAACTTTTGCAAACTCTTTCTATTCCAAAATTTTTTTTTTAAATTTGAATTTGATCAAATACTTTAGTTTTTGAACGAATTTCTTCAAATATCAAATAATTTTCAAATAATTTAATCAAATATTTTATTTTGCTGTCTGGTCGATCTTTTAGTATCCATCAATTTGAAACACTCCCTCATAAATTAATTAACCCTAAGACTGAAAAATTTGACTTTCTATTGAATAAAGAGCTTAAAGAGAATGTTTTCCTCATTTTCAGAACTTGACATTTTCTAAATAACATCCCTAATATAGAATAAATTGACAGACTTTAACCATTAAAAATCATACAAATAAATTTTACTGAAACAAAAATAAATTATTCAAAAATCAATGAAGAACATTTTACAAATATGTTTTGTCCAATAAATCAAATAAAAATTTCCAATCAGTCTCGAGTTCTTTTTATTTCAACTTTATTGAAAAAACGCCGTCTATGACGTGTTTCCTTATTTCGGAATGCATATTTCACTTTTGGATTGTAAATATTAGCTATTTGGTAGTTTGTATGTTTTTTGCCATCTACTTGCTTAATTTCAACTTTTTCTGCTCTCTCACTTAATTTAAAAGGTGGAAAATTGTCAAAGTAAAAAGAAATAAGAGGTATCATTTTTGAACAATCCTTGGATGTTGCTATATACTAAGTAAAATATAAATTTATTTTTCAACTTTTAAAAAGATAAATTACTTCTGTAATAAAATCATAAACCCACGCTAGCGTATAACTACTAAACTTAATTTTTGGTATTTTATTGCCTTCAATAATCAACATATTGAATAAAATATTTGCATATTTCTCTGTGAAATCAACATCTCTAAAATCGAAAGTAAGAGATTCAGAAATTGATAAATGATTTGAAACGAATTTAAAAACATTTTCATATATTTCATTGGAGATATCAAATAGAATTGCAACTTTTATGTTGAACTGACGAGGAATTGTTTTGTCATTATCGAATAAAATATTTATCATTTCTGGGTTAAATATGCAGTCATAAAAATAAAGACGAGCAAAAGCACATTTAAATAGTTGTTCTAACAAACAACGAGCAATAATCATTTCTTCGATATTTTTTGGAATTGTTGGCAATTTTAAAGCATAATTAAGTTCTCGACTCGCTAAATCTGAAAAATATAGTTTTTACACTCTGTTCCAAAATTATAACTTTATCCATATTTTTCTCAATATTTCATGTTCCAGTCAATTTTTCCAAAAGATTTTTTTTTAATTATCATATGGGAACCCATATGATTATAAAAAAAATTTTTTTTAGAAAAATTGATTGGGGCATGAAATATTGAGAAAAATAGGGGTGCGGTTATAATTTTGGAAGAGAGTGTAGTAACGAGACATAATTAAAAAAATCAGGTCAAGTATCCCAGAGGATTCCTCTAAATTTGTCAAGTTGAAAAAATAAAATTTGACAAAATTATAAAAATCTTTTTCACCTGAGGCGTTCAAAACTCCCGTAATAGAAATAAATGTAGTTTCAGATTTAAATTTATTTAAAAACAACGGAATCGATCTGTTTATAGCTGTTTGCCACTGAACAAATAAATGTAATTTAATTAAAAATTTATTTAACCTTCTCTTTAAGTTTATCACTTAATGTAAATTCAAGAACTCCCGATTGAGTTTAACGTGTTTATATTGAAATGAAATATCAAGATGAAAAAGTCTATCCTAAAATTAATTTAGGTAAATAGAACATGTTTGCTAACAAATAGATTTACTATATAGGCCCTATGGAATTTCATTCGTGCCAATCTTCCCTCATATTTATTAATTAAATTGCAAAAGTAAAAATTGGCTTGTTTAACAGAGAATAATTGGTTGAAATCAAGACATTTTAATACATCAAATTGAACTTCATGTGGTAAAGAAAGCATTTTAATTACTATTTAAAAAAGGAAATAGAAACTAAAATAGGAAAATTAACCACTCGGTCAGGCTTATGTATAGCCGACCGAACACTAGGCCATTGATTAATGAACTAAGTTGGAATGAACGTCAACTAAGCTGCTTATAAGCACCTTCTCTCTAGGCGGGGTTTTTATTACTTTCTCAAGGATTACATCTTTAAGCTTTTATTCTAAATTGGTGATTGTCGTCGTCAACTAAAAGTAGTGCAAGCGAGCGGGGTGAATGATTGTTGATTAACCACTCGGTCAGTTTTCAATAGTTTCTCAAGGATTACACCTTTGATCCTTACAATATCGAGTGAGGAAAATTTGAAGAGATTAAAGAGATATTGTGGGATTTATGTGATTAAAAGCGATATCATGGAATTTGGGGATTAAGACTGATTGATATATGGGTATTGAGTCGGAAATATGCTTCAAAAATTGTCGAAAATCGGAAATTTTTCCAAAATTTCGGAAGTCGGAATTCCGTCCGAACCCTGCTCTACAGTACACTGCTGCCTATAAAAATGAATTTGGGATAATCAAAACAATTAAAAAAATTAAAAATTTTTCGTATATTGGAATCAGTTTTTAGGTTGTTGGGTATTTACATATGTATAATAAGGGTATCCCGACTAGTATTGGGCGATATTACACCGGTTGTTTCCAATCCCTATACAGATCCATTCTCTGAAAAACGGTACCACTTAGCTCTCATTAGAGATCATCGCTACCCTTAAAAAATCTTCTGATCTTTTTGCCTTCTTTTACAGCCCGGACGGAGGGCTCGGTCGATATTTTTTCGATAAATATCGAAAAATATACATCGAAAAATATCGAAAAGATATCGTATCGAGCCGTGCTCTACTTTTACATAATATATAAAAATTTATTTAAAAAAATAATTTTCTGATTCTATTAGTAAAAACAAAAATTATGAAAATTTTCAGAATTTTATGGCAATCTGCTCTATTTTTAAGTATAAATCCTCTTCTATTTCTCTCCTCTTTTCAAATAGCCTGTACAAACTGTATAGGATGTCCACACTCTTCCAAAACGTTAATTACTAAATTCGCATTTGTTGCAGCTATAACTTCTGTAAAAACAACTGGTCCTGAACCGAACAACTAAAATTTTGTTTAAAAATAAATTTTTTGGGTGACATTTGCAAGACAATTAGTAGACTTTGAATTTTGGCGGTCCTCAGCAGTGGTTGGAATTTTGAAATTTGCTCGTACTCGTACGTTCGTATGGCCTTTTTTACCTCGTACTTGTACCTGTACTCGTATTTCGTACACAGGTACGAGTACGAATTTTGGTACGAGCTTCCAACCACTGGTCCTCAGTGGGTTTTGTCTGTTTGGAACATAACCGATGAATTGGAGAAGTTTTGGAGGAGAAGATACACAAAAACTACAACTCTAGTCTTCCGTTCAGGCACCCCAATTTCAAAGAATCGAACGGTTCCCCCACAATCCGTGAGTAAGGTTATCGGTCTTGGAAAATCTTCGGATGTCCGGAACCGGACCGAAGAACCGAACCAGAAATTTAGGATATCCTAACCCAAAAATCATCGGTTCTTCGGTTCGGTCCAGAAGCCGTGAGTAGATGTTGGGGCTTTCAATGAGCCTAACAGATCAACGGTTCTCCTGTTCATTGAACAGGTACAGGACCAATTGTCTTGCTTTCCTCTTCCCCATCGAAAATTCCAAAAAACCTTACAGGAATAGGCACACTATGCCACACACCTGGTTCTAACCGAAGTGCTTGTCCTTCAATAACAAATTTTTAAAAAATTATTTTACTACCCAACCTTCCCTAAAAGTAAATGCTTGTAATGTTCTATCAATAGGTTCGCCTGTCTGAGTATCTGGAAGGGCAAAAGCCATAACAAAAGAGTCGGTAGTATGGGAGGGTTGTATGTAGAATGTTCCGTCTGGACGGGCCATTAACAACTGAAAATTATTATTTGGCGTTATTTTGGCGTTCTGTCGTAAATTTGAAATTTTTGGCGTTTTGTCTTTGATTTTGAATAAATTGGCATTTTGCCAGAATTTTTGGCGTTAATCGTAATTTCAAAAAATTTTTGGAATTCTGTCCAAATTTTATCATGTAGGGGGTATATTCTGGCATTTTCTCATTGAAAATTATTTTTTGGCGTTATTTTGGCGTTTTGATTAAATTTTAAATTTCTTGGCGTTTCGTCTCAAATTTTGAATAAATTGGCATTTTGCCAGAATTTTTGGCGAAAATACTCATTTTCGTAATTTTTGGCATTCTTTCCATATTTTGTCATGTAGGGAGTATATTTTGGCGTTTTCTCATTTTTAATATAATTAAAAATCCATCTCACATTAGCTCTATAAATTCCCAAATCAGAAGAATAATCAACTCCTGGATGCCCCTTCTCTCCAGCAAATGACCCAGTTATCCCTTCAAATTCCAATTCTAATTTACCAATACCATGTTCTGGTTCTATTTGTTGCATTTTCCAAGTAACCTTTATTTAAAAATTTTTTTAGAAAAATAAATTAAAATATTACAGTATACCCTAGTGAAAAGTAATGTTTGAGGACGTTTCAGTTATTTAATTATATCTCGTGAATGAATGAAGCTATCAATTTAATTTATATACCATTCAATAGAGAATTAAATTTGCTACAAAACAAGTGTAAAAATAAAACTTTAAATTAAAATTTCGAAAAGTTATAAACTAAAAGCTGACAGAAATTGAGACATTTTTCTGTATTACAGTATTGGTTTTGGACCATAACTTGTCTTATTTTTGATAAAAAAATTTTATTTTTCTAGTTTTTGTAGAGAATTTAATTCTCTATCGAATGATATCAATTGAAATTTAATCGGTCTTTTCTTTATTGTATTATGGCCTCGGAACTGAAGTCAGTATCCGTGATTTTTCTTACTCCGGTGATAGTTTTTAACCTCTAACTTTTTGTATAATTTTTCAAAAATTCTGAATTTTTGATATTTTGTAGGAAATTTAATTCTCTATCGAATGATATCAAAAGAATTTTGATAACTTTCTCCATTCTCGTGTTATTACCCCAAAACTGAAACGTCCTCATTTCAATGCTAACCATAAATTCTTGACACAACGTCCCAGCCATTCCTTCCCTATAAGCTGCTTCTACCCCAGGCCAACAAGCTTCTCCCGGTTCCTCATTATGCATAGTAAAATCATTTATCAATCTTCCAAACGGAGCAAAAGTTGTTTCACTAACATCTGTTAGACGTACAACTTCCTTAGCGAAAGAATGAGGCAAATGGGGCAGTTTGTGGGGCTAAAATTTTTTTTCGAAAATTTTTTTGAATTTTCCTTAAATTTTCTTAAATTTCTAAACCTTTTTAGCAGCCATTTCTGGTGGCAAACAAACTTTTCTAATAGTAATAGGCTCTATTCGATTGACTTTACATAAGTTGATTACTACTGGTTGAATACCAGCAGGATCTGGGGCGAGTTGAACAACAGCATTTACCTGTTTTTAGAGGATTTTTTTTATTCTAAAATTTTTTTAGAATTCATAAATAGATCAAAAGGGTCTTTAAATAAGAAAAATTTAATTTATTAATTCCCTATCTTATTTATTCTAATAAGCGCCCTGGCGCTAGAGACTGTCTTTAGTGACCCTAACGCTAACCCTCATAACTCTTGATTGGATAAATTTTTTAGAAAATTTTTCTTTTATTCGATAGAGAATTAAATTTACTATAAAATAAAATAAAAATCAGAATTTTAGATAAAAGGAGAAAAAAGTTATTCTCAAAAAACTTCTAAAAACAGGCGTCTTTTTATCGAGCAATGCTTGTTTTTCGACTACAACTTTTCTTTTATCCAATATAAAATTTTAGTTTTTATTTTATTTTGTGGAGAATTTAATTCTCTATCGAATGTTACTAAAAGCTTTTTAATCGGATCCAGATTCTAAGAGTTATAAAGCCTGGAAACAACCATGGTTTCCCTCCCCAAACTCAACTTACACTTCTGTGCCAGACAATAAATTGGAGCTCTCCACGAAGTGGAATTGGCATGGAATGTTTTATAAATGGGTCGATTAATGCTGTGTGTTGAGGGCCAAATCGTATGGCGTGAATCTCAGCTACCGGACTTTCTACCTAAAATTTTGTTTTCAAAATGCTGATTAATTTAGTTTAAAAATCTATAACTTTTAGATAAATAAAGATATAAATATGAAATAAATTTTATCAGATAGAGCATAATCAGAGCTTCAAAATGATATATAGATTGATAAAAAAATTTTGAGATTTATTAAGATTAAGGCCAAAAATCACAAGAACCCTTGTATAGAAAATACCAACTTAATTGCTCTAAAATTCTGTAACTTTTTTTAAAACCTGATTAAAAATATAATTTTTTGGTATTTTATAGAGCAAAGCCTGCTCTATTTTTTGACATAAAAATTAAATTTATATCTACACCTGACGAAAAGTTATAAGCTTTTTAAGCCATGCTACCTCTTCAAATTTTTATTAAAAATTATATTTCCCCTAATTAATTTACCATAATTAAATAATGTGTTGTATTAGCCAAATCAGGCACATAGGCAACTTGCCCATCGATTTGGGCAAGAAATGCGCCGTGATAATGGATTTCAGTTTCGTGTTTTGGTGGGCGATCAGCGATTGGCTTTGCCTTGAATTTTATTTAAAAATTCAAAAAATTAAAATTTACTTGTTCAGAAATGGGGCATATAAGGGAGTCACCATGCCAAACAACATGCATTTGTTCGGCAACAATTTGCCCTCCAAGTCCGCCTTCTGGAACGCGGCCCTTGCCGTGGAAGGTACGCGGCCATGCAAGTCGAATTAAATTGTTGGGATCAAATCTAACACAAGAGAAAATTAAATAAATGTTTTCCGGAAAGTTTAATATATGTTTTTCTACAAAGTTGTATTTTATGTGTTTTCAGTAAAATACATATTGTATTATGTTTCCGGTAAAAAATCCAAGTTTATTCGTCTATAATTATTTCAACTTTATGAGGTACAGTTTATGTTTAATATAGTGTTTTCTTTGTGTTTTCCGGAAGGCTTATAAAATACACTTATCAAGTTTTCCGGAAGGTTTAAATATTTTGTATTTCCGGAAGTTTAGATGCTTCATTAAATTTGTATTTTCCGGAAAATGTTCATTTTATTTTATTTCTCTATTGCAATTTTTGTGTTTTCCGGAAAGTTTAATATATTTAATTATAATTACTTCTCTACAGCTTTTACTCCATCATGAATAAATTTGTTTGAATAAGGAGTAACAGCTACATGCAAATGACAATCAAAACTCATTTAAATAATTAAAAATAATCTGATTTTAATTTGATTTAAATATTTTTTCAGTAAGAAAAATAAAAAATAAAACTTTTTTTTCTTTTTAATTTTATTTTTGGAAAATAAAATTCTCTGACTGGTAAAATAAAAATAAAATAAAATTGTAGTGTTTGTTATCCGGTCAATTGTAAAGCCAAGAGGGCGGTTTGCACGAGAAACCACAGAAGGTGCAGGCAAAACAAATAAAAAATATAATCGATTCTTCGCGGCGCAGTGGAAGAAAAAAAATAATAAAAAAAATTTTGGGGGAATTTTATTAAATAAATAAATTTAAAAAATTAAAAAAAAAATTTTTAAAAATAAAAAAAAAATTTAAAAATCAATTTTTATAAAGGGCATTTATTGAATAAATCAATGCTGGCAATAGTAGTCTGTCTATTCCCCCCTTACTTCATTATTCACTCTGATTTTATCTTTAATTTGTTTAATTGTAAAATAAAAAAATAAATTCATTTAAAAACACAATTCCGGAAAGGAAATAGAACCGGAAAGAAAATATACAAAACTTCCAAGTTTAAAATTATAATTGTAAAATCTTTAAATCCGGAAAAAAATCCGGAAAATACAAAAAAATAACAATTGCGAAATAAGCTTTCAAAACTTGTCAAAGAAAACAAGCTTTCCGGAAGAAACACAAAATACACAAAACACACATCGAAGAAATAAACTTTCCGGAAATATAAACTATACTATCCGGAATATAAAATACAAAACCTGAAGATAGTACAATATTCAACCGGAAAATAAAATAAACTTTCCGGAAATATAAAAATACACAACCGGAAAATATAAAATACACAACCGGAAAACAAAATACACATAAAACAAACTAATCTTTCCGGAAAATACAAATAAATTTTCAATGGTTATTGGAGAAACCTGTGAAGATTTAATTAAAAACTGGGTAATTTTAATTGGGTTATGGCTTCATTTAATGGACTATATGACTATTCAGGTTGCTCAGTCAACAACCACGGTACTCTTTTAAATTATAATTTTAATTAAGAAATATTTAAAGAACAATTGTCTAATAATTGAGGAAAAATGGAGGGAATTAATGCCCAAAAGGGGAACATTAATTGAAACAAATATTTTCGAAAAATACAAAAATTTGGAAAATAAAATACAAGAAAATGGGGAAAATATTAAATTGGATAAATTTATTAATTTGGTTAATCAAACAAGCCCCAAACAAGTTGGAAATTTAGAGGGAGAAAAAACACAAATATTAATGCTGAATTATTCCGAACATTTGAATGGGCAAAAAGTGTTTCCGTAAAATGTTTGTGTGAATGTAAATATGTAATGTGTTTTCCGGAAAGTTTTACAAGGCTTTACATTTTAATTACTATAATTTGTTCTGTATTCTTCCGGAAAGTTTTGTATTTAAAATTTCATTATAGACCTATGTACATATTTGTAGTTCGAATTATTATTATACTATGTGTTTTCCGGAAAGTTTGTTTAGTTAGTATTTATATTTTATTATACACGCGGAAAGCCTTCTTATTCTTTTATATACATTGTATTTTTTCCGGAAAGTTTTGTAATTTATATGTATTTTCGACTTTTGTTTATATCCAGCTTAATTCTTTCAAAGTAAAATAGAAATAATTTTTATTCAAAGAATTTAAAAAATATTTTTTGAGCAATTCAAATAAAATTTAATTAAAAACAATTATTTTTGCCTTTGGTGGTGATGCTAATTTTGGATTAACATTTTTATTCTCAGCAGCAGTAGCCTCATCATCTAAAATTAGTCCGTCTTTCTTTTGTTTATTTACTGTTGATTGTTCCACTAAAAATTTAATTAATTTAAAAAATACAAAAAATGAAATACAAGATATAAGGCTATAATTAAAAATAAAAACACAAAATTGTATTTTTCCGGAAAGTTGTTAAGTTTTATTTTATTATATGCGCATGGTTCCGGAATTTTATTATATACGCATAGTTCCGGAAAGTTTTACTATTCTTTCCCATAAATTGTATTTTTCCGGAAAGTTTTATTAATTCATGTATACGAACGCAAATAAAGACAAATTTTGTATTTTCTTAATCTTTGTATTTTCCGGAAAGTTTTTAATTTTTCTAATAAAATACATATATTTCTACTACAAACCTTCAATGTCTGGAAGCAAAACAATCATAGGCCCTTCGTTTATTCCACTGTTTTTCTTTGTTTGAAAATTTTTATTTGAGCCAGTCTGGTCAATCTCAACTTGATCATCATCATAAGTATCCCCCTCAACCAAAGAACGTTGTTTTTCTTGATTTGCTTGTTTTGGAAA
This sequence comes from Meloidogyne arenaria, assembly GCA_036172955.1. Taxonomy (NCBI): domain Eukaryota; kingdom Metazoa; phylum Nematoda; class Chromadorea; order Rhabditida; family Meloidogynidae; genus Meloidogyne; species Meloidogyne arenaria. The sequence continues at coordinate 4,101,606 of JARQAB010000027.1, forward strand.
TTCTAAAAGGCTTATAATTTAAGACAATACCACGTGTTGCAATTGACCTTATAACTTAAGAATTAATGGACCATATTTAACTCAAAATATATCATTCGATAGAGAATTAAATTCTTTATAAAATCAGATAAAGACAAAATTTTTTAATTCAAACCTAACATTTTTATGAAAGAAAAATTGCCAAAAATCAACATTTTTACTCGAATTTTGTCAGTTTTTCTTCTCTAACTTTTTATTCATTTAATATATTATATTTTAATTATTTCAATTTTATATTAAAGATACCGTATTTTCTCTAAAATAGCCCCCCTCTCCAAAATAGCCCCCCTCTCTAAAATAGCCCCCCTCTAGGGGTCGATCGAAAAAAATAGCCCCCCTCTCCAAAATAGCCCCCCTCTCTAAAATAGCCCCCCTCCCCCATAAAATTTTTAATTGTTGATTAATTGTTGTGTCCCCTCAGTTGAGTCTCCATGGAGGAATATAGAAGGATTAGAAGTGATTAAGAGTGTATTTGGGGGATTAACAGAAATATAAAGGGATCAACGTAGATATGGAGGGATTTGAGGTGATTAAAAGTGATATCTGAGGATTTGTAGGTTTAATGAGATATATAGGGGTAATGAAGATTAAGGGAGATTAGGAGGGATATCGGAGGGATTTCGGTAGTTTAAGAGCTTATGGGAGATTTCGGTGATTAAGAAGTTCATTGGATTAATAGTGATCTTATTTGATTAAGATGGTTTGAATTGATATCCGGGGATTTTGTTCGATATCAGAGATATTTGAACATTTATAGGAATATCTTAGGATTAATGGAAATCATGTTGTGTCCCCTCAGTTGAGTCTCCATGGAGGAATATAGAAGGTATGATGGTCCATGATTCGAAAGAATCATAAACCATCATAGACTCTAAATCCCATCAAATCTTAATGCTTTGAACTCCACATATATTATGGGGAGTTAATCCTTTTTAATTATTGAAAATAATTATAATTAAAAAAGATTCAATCATTTTTATTAATCATTTCTAATCGTAATAGTCTGGAGAGACATTTTGACTAAGACATTTTTGACTTATCTCCAACTTAAAGGCATCTAAGATGAAAGATCAATTGAGTGAGTACTTGATGAGTTTTTGGACAGGGATTTTTCGTGAAGAGACTTGGTATGGGATGAATTTTATTGAATTTTAGAAAAATTGTTTCTTAATTTTTGGTAATAAATTTTAGTTTTTGAAAAATTTAGACATCGAAAAAAATAGCCCCCCTCTCCAAAATAGCCCCCCTCTCTAAAATAGCCCCCCTCTAGAGGTCAATCGAAAAAAATAGCCCCCGGGGGCTATTTTAGAGAAAATACGGTAATTTAATTCTCTATCGAATGGTACCTAAATCTTTGGGAAAGGCCCATCTATTCACGAGTTATAGAGCTTTAGAAGTCACTCACTAATCTCATGTTTCATATTTTTGTTGTTTATTCCACTAGGCAAAATTGGAAATAAAGGATTAACGTTAGTTTGTAATGCTGTCATTAAATGTAAAGCGCTAGAAAGATCATCTTCTTGATTCTTTGCCTTTTGTTCAGATTCGTCTTCCTCCTTAATTGCGTCGTAATAGTCTTCCGATGACCTTAATATTTAAATGTTTCCGGAATATTTTAACATTCCGGAATATTTTAAAACATTTAAAACATTCCGGAATGTTCTAAAATAATAAAAACATTATCAGAATATATTCCGAACTCTTTTTTCCGGAATATTTTAAAACATTCCGGAAGGTTTTAAAATAATAAAAACATTGTCAGGAAATATTCTGGAACCTTTCCGGAATGTTTGCCGTTACTAAAACATTAATGAGAATGTTTTTTGGAATATTTGAGGTTTCAAAAACATTAAGGCGAATGTTTTCCGGAATGTTTCACAATACTAAGTTTTCTTTTCCTCCTACTATATGTTTTCCATAAAGTTTCATGTTTTCAGGGTTTCCTTAGAAACTTGTTTCCTTATTTTAACTCTTTTTTTGAGGTTTCCAAATAGTGAAAAAAATCCATGCATGAGAATGAATGTTTTCCGGAATGTTTTAATCTCTTTACTTTGGTTTTTCCGTTGTTGTAGTAATCAAAGGAGCATGCTGTTGATTAAAAGACCAGAATTGTGGTCTACCTTCAGTTTCCTTTGTTTGTGGCATTGGCCCTCTCAACATTGAATAGGCTAATTTAATTGTTATGAAGAAAATGAACAAGAAGAATTTCGAAAACATTTTTAACTAAATTTTAAAAAATAATGAATTTTTGAAGGTTTTTCGCCTATAACTCTTTCTTAGGCAAAGCAATTTTTTTATCAAAACAGAATTTTATAGCAAATTTAATCCTCTATCGAATGATATGAAAAGTATTTTATAATATTAATCCGTTTTTGAGTTATGTGGGAAAGAGGATGCCACTTGGCTAGCTAGCCTGTATTATTATACTACTTGAGAGTTCTTCGCTATAACTATGTTCTTATTTGTAACAAAAATTTATATTAAGATTCTATTTTGTAGCAAATTTAATCCTCTATCAGATGATATGAAAAGTATTTTATAGCGTCAATCTATTCTTGAGTTATGAGGGAAAGAATGGATGTAATTTGTCTAGGACGCGCCACTAAAATTCATTTCTTTTTAAAATTATCAATTTAAAAAATTTTTTAAACGAAAAAAGTTTTCTGCCAAATAAATGAGAATATCAAAAATAAATTTAAAAATAAAAAAAAATTAATTTTAAATTGATAACAAAAATTTTGGCGAAAGAAAATGTTGACGTCTACCGCAAACTTGAAGACAAATTTACCGTTTGCGCATTATTTTTATTTTTACAATGTAATTTTTATTAAAAATAAAATTTTATTTTTCTTTACTACACGATCGGAAAAATTAAAAAAATTTTTTTAATAAATTTTGAAGAATTTAAAAAATAATATTTTGGTAATAATTAATAAACTATAGGTAATTTATTTTTAAAAAATATGTTTTTTTAAGTTTGCAAAATTAATAAAACTTTCAAGTTTGTAATTGTAATTATTACAAAACTTTAATTGTAAAATGTGTTGTAATTTTTATTTAACAAACTTGTTTAGATTTAAGTTTTAGAAAATGTTTCTATGTTTGTTGTTTTAGTAAACATTTTTTATTCTTATTAGGGTTGCCAAAATGGACCGACTCGGACCGAAAGATCGAGTCATGCCTCGATGTTTGGCCCGAAAAAGTCTCGTACCGGCCCGACTCGATAAATTTGGGCCCGAAAAAGACTCGTAACGGCCCGACTCGATAAAAACAGGCCCGAAAAAAATTGTCTCGGAAAAAGTCGGCCCGACTCGAATAAGACTCGATGGTCAAAAATTGGAGAAATCTGGCTCTTTGGCCATCCAAAATTCGAAAAATTTTCTTTGGCCATCCAAAATTCGAAAAAATTTTCGCCATCCGGGATATAAGGGGTAATCTGGGGATATAAGGTGGTTTGAGGGATTAAGTGTGGATTTAAGTGGCACCAGTAATTTGGAGGTATATCAGTGATTTCATCCTTTTTCACCGCCGGAGTCGAAAAGTTTAAGACTTTTGGAAGACTAAGTGGCCAGATTTCTTCCTTTCTACTGTCAATGAAGTGATAAATAAACTGTAGTGAAGTGATAAAGAACGCACGATATCCCCGATATCCCTTCAAATCTCCTCATTCCTTCTAAATCCCATTACAATATATCGCCTTAATCATCTGATATACGATCCTGAACCCCTTAATCATCTGATCTCCTTTAATAAAACCAAATCTAGCAATATCTCACATCAATCCTCCGATAATTTAAATCACCTTAATCCCTCAAATCCACTGATATCCATTTCAATTCTCTTCAGCCCTTCCTTTACCCTCCTGATCCATCGATATACCTTTTAATTCAGAGATATCCCTCCAAATCCACTAATTATTTTTAAATAAATCTTATAAAAAAAGACTCGAAAATGTCTCGGTGCCCGACTCGATAAAGTCAGGCCCGAAAGTGACTCGTTCCGGCCCGACTCGATAAATTTAGGCCCGAAAAAGACTCGTACCGGCCCGACTCGATAAAAACAAGCCCGAAAAAAAATGCCTCGACCGTCGGCCCGACTCGAAAACGGCAACCCTAATTCTTATAAAATAAACTTTCCGGAAAACATGTTTTGCTGTAAACATTCCGGAAATTGTAATCTACCTTTAAAAAGAAACTTTCCGGAATACTTTGTATTTATCTATAAAGTTTCAGGAATAATTTTCCGGTATATTCTATATTCCGGAATATCTTGTATTTACATATATAAAACTTTCCGGAAAACATGTATTTTGTTTAAGACAATTTAATTCTATAATAACAATAAGTACTAGGAAAACAAGCCTTCCGGAATAGTTTTCCGGAATACTCTGTGTATACTCTATCATAATAAAAAAACATTCCGGAATAGTGTATTATGTATACATGAAACTTTCCGGAATTTTTATATTATATCTAAAATACGTTCATAAATTTATACATAATTTTAAACTTAAAATAGAGATATAAACCTTTTCTAGAGATCATTTGCCATTTAATAGAAAAGAGAAAAATTAAAAGAAAATGAGGACAAGGAAGAGGAAACACACAAAAATTTTTATTTTAAAATAATTTTTCTTTAATCCATTCCTGTAAATCCTCGTCCAACAAACGAATCAAAAGCTGCTCTCTTGTCCAGTCCGGTAAAGCCAGGGCCCATAAAAGCATCAAAATTGCGCTTATCAAAGCCAGTAAACCCATTTCCAGCAAAGGAGTCAAAAGCCCTTTTGTCCATTCCTGTAAAACCCCTTCCCACAAATGAATCGAAAGCTGAGCGTTTGTCGAGGCCAGTGAAGCCTGGGCCTGTGAAGGAGTCGAAAGAGCGTTTATCGAACCCGGTAAAGCCTGGAGTGCCCTGGAAAAAAATTTTTTTTAATTTTTTAAATTAAAAAATTTGTCCTACAAAAGAATCAAAAGCTCTCTTGTCCATTCCAGTAAAGCCTTTCCCTACAAAAGAGTCGAAAGAACGCTTGTCCAATCCAGTAAATCCAGAGCCTGTGAAGGAATCAAAAGAACGTTTGTCAAAACCGGTAAAGCCTGGAGTGCCCTAAAATAATCTTTAATAGAATGTTGATCATGTGAAAGAGCTTACAAAAGAGTCAAAAGCTCGCTTTATATTTTCTTTAGACGGAGTAGCTACTAGAGCTGATTTTTGTGCTGGTGCAGCGATTGTTCTCTATAAATGTAATAATTAGAGAAACTAATTGTAAATTAAACTTTCCGGAGAGTAGAATATATATTCTTCCGGAAAATATATTTTGTTCCGGAAAATTGGTAAAATAATGTTCCGGAAGGTTAAATTACGAATTGTAAAATAAATAAGTTTTCCGGAAAGTCAGCAGGTTTATCTCAATGTTGTTAGTATAATTAAATTACTCTAAACATTCCGGAAAAACTTTGTTTTAAATTAATTACAAAATAAACTTTCCGGAAAATATAAAACTTTATGGAAAACAAAATAAACTTTACTTAAATTATTTATTAATATTTCCGGAAAGAAAGAAAATGTTTTCCGGAAAATACTTTAAAATAAACTTTCCGGAAAAGTTTTAACACATTTGTGTTTTCTTGTAATATTTGTGTTTTCCTGAATAGACAAACTTACAGTAACAATTAATGTAGAGAGAATTACAGGGAGTAACAAAGCTTGTGTGCCCGTGAGAATTAGTGAGGGTGCCGCTACAAATCTAGAGGCGGCATTATTGTGTATTTTAGTCATTTTCTTCATTTTTAAAGAATTTTTTTCTCTGAAATTTATTTAAATAATTTCTTCACACAAAGAATTTAAAAATAGCGATAGAAAAAAATATTTTTTAAGAAAAAAAAAATTTTTTGGGAGAAAAAAAATATTTTTGGGAGTGAAAAATTATTTTTAAAAATTATCAACATGTTGGGAATTAAATTAAAAATAGAAAAAAATATGCAAAAAATTAAAAAAAAATTTATTTTTAAAAATTTTTTGATTTTTGCCATTAAAATTTAAAAATATTGGTGTCAGAAAATTAATTTTTTTTCTCACTATAAAAATTAAAAATTCCAAGAATATTCGTGTAAATAATTTTTTATAGATTTATTAAATAAGAAATAAACCCCAAAAATTTTTTAAAATAAAAAAGAACAATTCAAAATAAAAATTTAAAAAGAAAACCCCACACACGCACAAATGCATTATGACACGCATTAATTATGTACATTTTTAGAAGGATTTTTGGTAATCTTGCGCTTTACTGGTCCCTAGAAAAAAATGTGGTAGAAGTACTTTTCGATATTTTTGAGGTCTGCCAGTAGGTAATCGAGTGTGCTGAGTCCGAATGTGGGCTTAGAATTTGTTTATTTCGAATTCGGGGTAAGAATTCGAAACTATTAGGCCATCGCGATTCTGACGCATCTCTTCAAGCTGAGTCGAATGATATCAAGATTATTGTGTTTTGACAACTTTAGACTGAGTTATGATCAATTAAATACACGCTTGGTTAGACTTCCGTATATAAATCAGACACCATAACTCAGTCTAAAGACGTCGAAACGTAATAATTTTGATACCAATCGACTCAGCTCGAAGAGACTAGTCCGATTAGACATAAAATTTGAAATTTTGAATTTTTACCCCGAATTCGACTTAGTCGAATTCGGGTCCGGGGTTCGAAATAAACAAATTTTAAGCTCAGATTCGGACTCAGCAAGCTCGATTACCTACTGCATGGCTCAAAAATGTCGAACTAGCACTTTTTCCCTATTTTTTTCTAGGGACCAGTAAAGCGCAAGATTACCGGATTTTTTTCTTTAAAAGACAAATTTCAGGTTTTATGTAAATGAGTATTTTAATAAACTTTACGGAAAATACAAAATTGTATTTCACTTAATAAAAAATTAAATAAACTTTCCGGAATGTGTTTTCAATTTAAATAATATTTTTACGGAATGTTTAACAAGCTTGTTTTGCTGCCTGAATTTAAATAAACTTGAGTTTCTTTTCAAGTTTATTTAAAAGAAAATGTTTTTCCTGAAGGTCTTTTTATTAGTAAACATTTAAATAAACTTTCCGGAATTAATTTTTAATAAATAACCCTGAAACGAAAAGTTTCCGGAAAGTTTAGTTAATTGATGTCAATAAATACAACTTTTTTAAACATTCCGGAAAAAATTCTCTTTTAAATAAACTTGGAAACTTTTCGGAAAGTTTATTTTAATTTGTAGGCAGTAAAAACAAGTTTGCTAAACATTCCGGAAAAACATTAATTTAATTTAAAACATTACTAGTAAAACAACTAAAACATGTTGTATTAACTAAAACATAATTTTACAATGTTGGAGTTATTTATATATCTGTTTGTGGAAGCGAAAAACGGGGGCGGTGCCAGATTCATTCTCTCCCTTATTTATTGTTTTAACTAATTCACAGGGCATTTTTAAAAATTTTAATATTCTCACAAAGCCTAGATTTAGGTAAAATAAAAGAAAAAATGGATAGGTCTGTTTGTGTGAAACAAAAATGGGCGGAAGTCACGAAAGCCTCTCCCCTAAAGGAGGAGGTATATTAATATTTATTGGCATCATTTGCAACCACCAACAATTTTTTTTCCTTTTTTCTGTTAGAACTCATCCTTAAAGCAAATCAAAAATATTTTTTAAACAAAGAAATATGATACCAATAAGCTAGGATTTATGAAAAAATTTTTTGAAGCTGAAGCAAAATTTTTTCTAATTGAAGAGGCGTGGGTTTTTAAATAAATTTTGATAAAATATTTATTTTTTAAGGTTAAAATCTCATATTTTTTCTTTGAACACTCAATTCTATGAAAAAAGGGCATTTTTATTATTTTCCCGCACAAATGCACAATTAAAAGAGATGTTTGAAATTATGTAGAAGGATGGGAGGGAGTAAAAATGAGAGAATAAAAATGAACAAAGAAAACAAGGAAATAAAAAATAAAACTTTCCGGAAATGTTTCTATTAAAGTTTAAAGAATCAAATTCCGGAAAAGTTTCAAAAACATTTTCCGGAATATGTTGGAAACATTTGCAAAACAAAGTTTTTGTAGGGAATTAAATGAAGTTGTTCTACAGTATATTTTTAAAACTTTTTCGGAATGTTTTTAAACTTTAATATAACATTAAATAAACTTGTTTTGTTAAAAAAGTTTCAAAAACATTCCGGAACATGTTTGGAAACATTTGCAAAACAAATAAATAAAAGCATCCTTTCCGGAAAGTTTCTGGAGGGAATTAAATGAGGTTGTTCCGGAATGTTTTTAAACTTTAGTATAACATTAAATAAACTTGTTTTGTTTAAAGTTTTAATGTTAACGAACATTTCAAAAATTTGAATAAAAGAAGCAAACAACTTCAAAACACACAAATGAGACGATAAAAGCCCTTATTATTTGTAGACTTTTAAAATGTTAATTCAAGTAAAAAGTAAATGTTTACAAGTCAAGCATATAAAATCTCCAAAAGTTTTTGTTTCTATTTTTTAAATTAATGGAACGGAAGACAAACTTTAAATATTTTTTATACGAAAATTAAAAAAAATTTAATAAATGAAAAATGTTGAGATTTATAAAATATTAAGTGTCTTGACAATGTTTATATTTCAATAAACTTTCCAGAAAATTATGGGAATTTAAAAGTTTTAATGAAAAATAACGTGAAATCGAAAGAAAAACAATAGAAATTTATGCTTCCGGAATGTTTTAAGTATTTCTAAAAACATCTTGTAAAACAATAAATAAACCAGTTCTTTCCGGAAAGTTTAAACATTTTCCGGAAAATAATTGAAAAATAATATTCGAACACAACATTTTCCGGAAACATTATAATTAAGTAAATGTTTAAACCTTCAGCAAAACATTTAAACAAAACATCTAAACATTTTCCTAAACATCTAAACTTTTTCCGGAAGAAACATCTTGTAAAACATTAAATAAACATATTTTTCCGGAAAGTTTTGGAATAAACTGCTTAAACAAACATTAATTGTTTGTTGTGTTTTGTTTAGGAGTTTTCTTAAAACATCTAGTCTGAAACTTGGTCTTTTTAGGCAGTTGTGTTTGTTTTGCTTCTATTAATGTTAAAATAAACATTCTCTCCATTAAAACATTTATTTGTCTTTTCTAAATTTTTTTATTTTGAAATTATTTTTTGCACGGCATTTAAGTCAACATCATCTACCTATATTAATTTTCATTTTAGCTATAAAACATTTTTATTTTTTTATTTTTTCATTCCACGAAAGCCTTAAAAAGCTTTGTAAACAGAAAAAAAAATTTTTTAGTCAGAAAATGAAAGGTAAAAAACGGAAGGAAGTACATTTTAAATTTTAAAAGAAAAAATTGTTGAGAATAAAAAGGTATTTTTAAAAAAGGGGAAGTTGAAATTGAGAAACAAAAAATGTTTTAATTAAATTAGAAAAATATTGAACTTTGGTTGAGATAAAAGAAATGTTTAGAAAAATAAAAAATAAAAAATTTTTCAGAAACATCCATAAATACACTTATATGTGAAACACACTTTTAAGAATGTTTCCGGAATATGTTCGAATACTATCATTGAATGTTTTCCGGAAAATGTTTAAATAATTGTTTTTAAAACACTTTTTCGGAATACTGTAGAAATTAATAAAACCGAAACACGGACAAAAAGATCAATTGAAATAGATTTATTTAAAAATCATAAAAGACAATATGTGAGAAATACCTCGTCAAGTGTTATGAACAGGGAAAATTGGGAAAATGTTTGAATACTTTTTTAATTCCATATTTTAAATGAAAATGTTTCAAGTTTGAATTAATATAATACGCATCAAAATATGTTTGTCAAACTTTCCGGAAGAAATTTAAAAATATCAACTTGTTAAAAACGTCATTTCCGAGTTTATTCTTTAAAGAACACACAGATTTTTGTGCTTTTATAATTGACACTTCCCTTTATAAACTTTTAATGGCTTAATTTTTAAATAAAAAGGAGACGAAGAATCTTCTTAAAGTTAAAAGTGTAAAACAAAGCCAATTTAGAATACCTTAAAAGACAAAGCAAAAAAGAATTTAACGGGAATTTATTTAGAAAGATGGTATCTATGAACATTGGTTTTTCGTTGTGTTCGAGGGAAAATGATGAAGAAAAATGTTTCCGGAAAATTATAAATTAAAAATGTTTTCCGAACATTGTGTTTGTGTTGATTATTTATGTTTATTAAAAACATTATATTTGTTTGAATAAATGTTTCAACAAAAACATTAAACATTGAATAGAAATGTTGTTAATTAAACTTGTTTTGAAAAAATATACTGAACAAATATTAGTGAAACAAACATCAAAACATTTCTGGAATAATTAAACTTGTTTTTAAAACATGTAATTAAACATGTTTAACGTAATAAAACATTAAAACAAACATTACAAAGATTTCTAAAACATTTTCCGGAAAGTTATATTTCTTCGAAACTTTTCCGGAAAAACAATTTAGGTATAATAGGCAAAGAAGAATAGGCAAAGAGGGGAGAATAAAATAAATTTTTTTGTTTAATAAAAACAAAATCATGTTTAATACAAAATAAAACTAACATAAGGAGTTAACCTTATTTAATTTATGTAAATCCCATAAAATTTAATAAAAATAAAAAATAATGAAAAAAAGGGGATGGGCAAAAAAACTCATTAAAAAATTTTATTTACTTGCTCAAATAAAAAATATTATAAATATTTTTGTAATTTTGCCTGTCTAATAAATTTTTGTCTCATTCAAATATTATTGATGAATGAAGGAAGGGTAAACTAAAATAGAAGGTAGGTCATTATTTTTAAATTAACCATGATTTTCTAAAATTTACTTAATGCGCAAGACTCTTATTTTAATCATAATTTTCCGGAATACCTGCATAGAACACATTCCGGAAAAATACAATAAAATTTCAATTGATATAAACTTTCCGGAATACAAATTTAAATATGAATTTAAGAGATAGAATACAAAATTCCGGAAACAAAATAGAGCATATTCCGGAAAGTAAATATAAAACATAAAATTAATACAAACTTTCCGGAAAACACATTTAAATATAAATTCTTTAAAAAATAGAACACTTTCCGGAAATTAAATATAATATATTCCGGAAAGTAAACATAAAATATAAAACAATATTACTTTCCGGAAAATACAACTTTTCTTTAAGTTGACAATAAAAGATGTGGTGTATATTCCCGGATTTTTCTCTAAGGACCTAAAACAGGCTTATTTTAATTAACGTAAGGAATTAATTATTCTCTCTCAAATAATTACCGCCTATTTTTCCTAGACTAATTTGAAAAATATTTTTTGAAAATCATAACAATTTTTATTAAGGGAACAATTTCAATTTGGCCTCAATTGCATCGAAATTCCACTCCAAATCCAACAACCTCTCTCAAATAATTACCCCCTCCTCAGCGAGAGATTGAAACAATAATTAAATAATGGAAAATAAAAAGAATTTAAAAAACAAAAACAACAAATTAAATTTACCTGTTGAATTAATTGAAGAAATAATTAAAACAACAAATACTAGGCAAGTTGAATGGATGTGATTAATATTCGGACCTTTCTTTTACGTATACTTTTTGGGGATTGGAAAAAAATCGCTCCTTATACAACGAGGTCGAACACCTTATCCTCTTCTCTCTTTTTCGGCGCAACCGGTAATAGTGCAGTTACCGGGCCCGTTTTTTTTTCTTCCCAAGTTCTTTCCGATATAAATACAGAGTGGTCAGACTCTTTCTTTTCTTTCCTCCCAAATGTCAATCAGAAAGCTGAAATTAATCTGTTGTTCCATTTTTATTAATTGAGAAAATGATGCTTCCCACTACTCATGTTTAAATGCCAAAAATTAATCCTTTTTGATTGTTTCTAGGCAAAATATAGAAAGGAATTGGGAGGGAAGAAAAGAAAAAGTCTGACCATTCTGTACATATTTATATAAGAAAGAACTTTGGAAGAAAAAAGGAGGCCCGGTAACTGCACTATTACCGCGCAACCCTCTCTTTTTGATTTATTTCGTGAAGGTTTGGCGCTGGTAGTTTTTCATTCAACCAGCACCAGCGTTCTTATGATACCAGCTCAGGGGTTGAAACAATAAGTACCCAGAATACTTAACAGTAAATACAATAATATTCACATCCATTCACCTGCCTAGATTCATTCTATCACAAATTCAACACGAGGCATCAATTATAATGTCTGTTATATGGCAGATTGCTAATGAGATCTTTACGATAATCCCTGTTAACCCAAAAAAATTTTCAATTATTTTCAAAGAAATAATGGTATTAAAATTTCACGGATATATGTATACAATTTTGACTTCTTCAAAAATTATTTGTGTATTTGGAAAAGAAATTTTTAAGAAAGTGTTTGAAGAATTAAAGGTGGGGGTAAATTTTTAAATAATTTAAATAGAGAGACGGGCAGTACGGCCAGCAGTTGGTCTGTATAAATTTTGTTGTATTTTGTTATGACCCCGTCTAACCCCGTCTACTTCAACACTCGCCATAAAACTGCCCGACATACTAAACTCGTTTCCTGTGACCGATATTCTTCCATGTCACTTCACTTATACACTACCGATATTCTTCCATGTCACTTCACTTATACAACTAATTTGAGTCACTGAGTCCAAGATGAATTCCACTTCTTTCCCGTTCACTAACACTATTTTTGTTAACCATTTAGGTTTCACACTCGTACTTACATTGAGCATATCAACACTGTTCTTTACATTACACTCATGGTTTTCCCACCATGTCTTTATTAATTAGGGCCATTTTTGTAGCTGTTGACGACCTTTTTTGAAGTAGACGAGACTGTATCGACTTGCGGTGTGTCCGATACTAACAGAAAGACTAACTAACTAGCTCGCTAACTAACAATGTTTATCACAAGGTTACAATACAATAGCGAGACTATTTGCTGGAGCGCAAAGACTAAGACTGACTGACTGAATAGACTAAGACTAACAACTAGCTAACTCCCGGACTGGCTAAAGCCTCAGTCTTTTATACTAAGCACATACCCAACAGGTTCTTTGGTTGACCGCGCCAGAAATCTGTTACGACCCCTCCTTCGTAGACGATCACAACAGAAAGTTTATCACACGAAGAAAATACAAAGAAGACGAAGGTTGTGGTAGGAAGGACTAAAAACTGAGAGAGCGAACTAACTATTGGCTGTCTTTTATACTAAACTCTTTAAGGGCTGTCTCCCCTACACAACAAATTTGACCCTATTCCTTAACAGTAAATGATTCTTTATAAATATTGTTTATTTGTCCTTACCAGTATTTGATCTAGAAATCCCATTCCAACCAGCATTGTGACAAAATGTGACTCATAAATTAATGGAGAATATTGGTAACGTCCCTGCCAGGTTTTGTCGGAGCCATGGTCGAAAACTCGGCAATATTAAAGGAAAGAGGACGGTGACTATTGGATGGAAGGAAAGCAACAGTAAGAGGAAACAGCGAATAAAGTGAAGGACGAATGAAAGAAAGTTAAGGATAGTAAGCCAAATGCTCTGTGTTGTGTCAGAAGGATTTTAAAAAATTTTTCAGATTTCAAAAAAGTTCATTTTTAATGGGCAGCCTGATGAGATAGGCATTTCGCCAAGTATCATGCTTAGAATTTTCTGTCTACCCCAGAATCCGGAAAATAATCAGAGAGAAGCGTTGTAATACTCTGCGCTTTCTTCCCTTATTCTATCGACAAGATTTTCCGGAATATGTGTATTCAGTATTAAGTGTCTGCCCAAAATCCGGAAATTTAATTTTAAAAGAAGATTGACTAAAATGTTGTTAAACTCTTTTCTTTTCTCCTTTTCTTTTTTCTCTTCTTTCTCTGCTTCCTTTAGAATATGATAAGTTTTCCGGAATCTGAGCAGACACAGAAAACAGAATATACACATTCCGGAAAAATCTCATCGATAGAATAAGAGAAGATAGCAGTGTTTCAAAACGTTTTTTTTCTCTGATTATTTTCCGGATTCAAAACAGTGTGTTGTTAACTTCTCTGTGTGTTAACAACACTCTCTTATTTTATCGATTAAAATTTCCGGAATTTATGCGTGTAATCGAGAGTGTACAAAAATATGTTTATTTTCTCTAATTTTTTCTCTACTTTTTTTCTCTTTATTCGATATTCGAAATGTCTTCATTAGTTGATTTTTTGACTAATTGATGTTTATTTTTTCTGAAAATTGAGTCTACCCAGCGTCTAACCAAATTTTGAGTCTAACCAGTTTTGTATCCATTTTGGTTTTAGTTTAACCTATTGTCCTGTCTCATTTACATCAAGCTAGACTTGAGTTTCCGCCTAGAATATTTGTTTCGTCTGTTAGCTCAATAAAGGTTTTTTCCGTTCTGGTTAGACTCAAATGACTTCATTTTTACTTTATTGTTTTTGCTAAAAATTTTCCAAACTTAAATTTCTTAGTCAACATTAGAGACGGCAAAATCATTGCGTTTGAGGGATCCCACGGGATAAATTTTTTTGAAATCCTTGCGGGGGTGCGGGATAAATCCCGCACCCCCGCAAATCGAAAAAAGTGCGCGATTGCGGGACGGGATCCCGCAAAATCCCGCGCCGGTCTCTAGTCAACTTTTGTTTTTATTTTTTCTTAAGATTATTGGTGTTGTCTTCCGCCTTGCTCAGAAGCTCCGCTTTATCCCGTTTTCCTCTGCTTTTTAGAATGTGTAAGAGCTCGTCCCCTTGTACGTACCAATTTATTACCCCCAATTTACACAACTTTTTAATTTTATAATTTTAGAGACTAATTTTAAACAAAATTTTAATTAAAGAAGATGGTTCGTTGTTTTTCTTGTGGGGCTGAATTGACTCCAATGAATTCTATGAATAGTCCATACAATCTTTGCTACAAATGTTGGTATAGGGAGTTGCAAAACTATCAACCTCCAGTTCAACCAAACATTGCGCCGTCTTATGGTTTATTTTTTACTTTTTTTCTAGTTCAGGGTTGGGGTTCTGAAAATTGGAAATTTTGGGGTTTTCGCTTCCCCTTCGCTTTTATGGGTCTTAATTTATATGGTTGTACTAACAAGGTGTCTTTCGACTCAGCTCGACGAGCTGAATTCAATAAGGGGCGAATGGGGTCGGTTTGGCAACAATGGGCCAAGATACAGGTCCCCGAAAGTCAAAAAGTCATAAGAGAGACCAAGCTCCTTTTTCAATGATCTTTTTGACCCTAAAAATCGACATGGATTCTCCGAGCTTTTTGACCACTTCTGGTCATGTTTCTGGGTCCACGGTTGTCAGACCGACACTATTTACCCCTCATTCAGCTTTGTTGAGCCCTCTATAAGTTAGAATTTCCAAATTTCGATATAAACCACATATGTCTGCATGGTTGAATTACATATCGTTTTGATGAGCTGAGTCGAATGACACCAAAGATTGATTCGGTCCCTTTGTAATTTAACAATATTCAATCGTCTATATCCCAATATTTTCAGTTAATCCACAATTTGGTCAAGGTGCTCAACAGCTTCCTGTTGCGCAACATGTTGCTCCTAGTTTGTTTTTTATTTTATAATTGGGGTACAAGAGGCTACAGAGAGGCGGCTCAACCCATAGAGAGGAGTCAACAGACCCTGGAGGTCAACTCCAAATATTTGGGCGGGTAAATAGACTCGGGGCTTGGAAAAGGTTGGCCTGTTCCTTTTGCCTTATCTGATAATTGCGCGAGAGAATTTCCGTCTTATGCCCCTTAATCCCAATAAATCCATCTTAATTCGCCCAGATTTATCCACACAAATATTTGGAGTTGACCTACAGGGTCTGTTGCCCGCTAGGGATTTAAGTATATGGTCAGTTGACCAAAAGTGAGTTGCCCTGTAGAGTGTTGACCTCTAGGCTCTAGGGTTGATCTCAGGTTGACCACCTATGGGTCGACCAAGATTTCGCCACTAAAATATGGGTTGGGATACACTCCCTCAAATCTAAAAACAGTAGGAGTGACCAAGTTGGTTTTCGGGGTTAAAGGTTCTAATAGGAAAATATAGCTCATGAAAGAGCTCGCCGTGTTAAGTCGATTGACACCAAAACAGCTTGGTCCCCCTAACTTTTGTGTCTATACAAAATCATTTTACTTGATACTTTTAGGTAATGTTCAGCAAGCAACACAACTCTATACCCAACAACAGCAATTTATTAATCAGTTTGGTCAACAAGCAGAAAATATTCGTACAAGTGAATCACAAGCTATTAAGGATAGAGTTGGTTAGTTTAATTAATTTTTTTAATACTGCAAAGGGGTAGGGTCGTTTTTATGTTAGATTATTTTGGGAGGTTTTAGTAAATTGTGGCTGAACTTGAAACGAGTTTTACATACCCTTCATTCCTCTTGTCAGAGTTCGTTTAACTCTGCTAAACAAGAAAACTCGCTTGGCTACGGGGCAAATCTTTAAAAACCATCTGGGGCGGTATCATAAGAAGGTGGTTAGGTAACCATCGTAACGGCAGCGCCGAGGCGACCCTACGCCGCAGGTTTGGCGTCGCCGTTTTTTTCTTCCCTGTTTTTTCGGCGCAGCAACTTCTCTCTTCTTTTTAAATTATGGGAGAAAAGTTGGGCGCTGGTTGGTCACCTGACCAGCAACCACGCTCTTATGATACCGGCCCTGGGGGTTCTTGCTCATTTCTGGGGTGAAAAAGTTGAATATGCAACTTATAGCTCTTTCGAAAGAGTTCATAAAGCCGAGTCGACAGGAAAACAACTATGAGGGCAGAAGGACGATTAACCAACGAGTAGCTCAATCTACCCTTAATTGAGGCAGTTTTCCTGTTCAACATCAAATCACGCTTATTTGGGGTTATTCGAGTCGGACTGGCGAGCTCTTTTGAATGAGCTATAATTGTATACTTAAACAAATTCTTCACAATTAAAAAAAATTTTTATATTTTTAGGGAAAATTCTTGCAAAACGGATGAAAGAGACAAAATGGCAAAAAGATTGGAATAAAGATGAACAAGAGGCGAAGGACAAATATGAACGTGAACCAAAGGTCGGTTGATAATTTTTCAAACATTTATATATCAAAGATGGGTAGATGTTCAAAACCCAGGCCCATCTTTTTTCTCAATTATGTCCCATGGTCCTATTCCTGGTTGATTTTCAAGAAAATGTTGAATTTCATTCTAGCGTTAAATTCAATTCTAGTGTTAGAGCAGCTTTTAAAAATTTTTCCATCCCACTTAATTTTTCGAGAAAGAAGTAAAATTTTGACTGTTCCTTTAACTCACAACATTCTCCTTGGATTTACTTTCGTAAAAGACGCCGATCTCGAATCTATTATATACCCTTCGTCCGCCCTCGCTATGGTGTAATTAATTTCTTTCCTTGGATTAAAAAAAAATTTGATTATACAAATTATAATTGTCCTATAATAGTGTTGTGAGTTGAGGGGAAAATATTTTAAAAAATTTCCTATTTCTTCAATTTTATTATTTTTAGCCGCAGGCAAAGAAGATGAAGTTTTCCAAAAAAAGTGGTGGGATGGACAAGTTGAAGGTCATAAAAATTTTAGAAAAAAATTTGGATGAAATTTTTTTGAAATTTTTAAAAAAATTTTCAAAATTTAAAAATATTTTCCTGAATTTTCTTCAGGATAATATTTTTGGCGCTTGTCCAGATTACGCGTCCAATGACACCTTTACGCATCTTTAAAATGTCTACGCATTAAATCAAATTCTATTCGTTCAACCACATTTTTTAAGTACCCGGTTCTTCATTTTAGTACCTTAAAGTCTAAGGGAATAAAGAAATCTTTTCACTCAGAATATGTTACACCTGCATGATAGCGGGCCTCTGGTCTAAATGAAGATCCGTTTACTTAGAAAATGTGATGAACGCATAGAATTTGATTGAACGCGTAAACATTTCATTAATGCGTAAAGGTGTCATTGGACGCGTAATCTGGACAAGAGCCATATTTTTTATAAAAAAATTTGAGAAAATTTTTTTGAAAATTTTTCAATATTGATATATTTTTTCGGAAATAGTATTTTTCATAACTTAGTAAAATTCTAAAAAATAATATCAATAAACTCTTTAAATTTTAATGAATCCTTATTTTAGTCTTCTCAATCGTTGGCTGGCGATTTAATTTCTTCAAGTTTCCAAATCCCGACGGTAACATTATGAAATTTTATTTAATAAAAATAATGTAATTTTTGTAACTAAAATTCGGTTTAGACCGGACTTGAGGTGTCGTATGAGAATCGAGACCTGAAAAAATCTCGATCTCGATAACCGAGATTATTGAACGAGGTCTCGTCTCGGTCCGATCTCTAGTTAAGACCCATTATTTTCCATTTTCGAAATTTCTTTAATTTGACCTTTCATATGTATATACCCTCGGGGCCGAAAACATTGTTCAATCAAAATTTAAAAAGAAACACTTGTGTGCACATGCATATAAGTCAGACAGTCTTTATTTGCCTCTGTTACCCCAATAATAAAAAATGATGGGATTAAATTTCAAATTTTTATTTTTTCAAGTATCAAAATGATACTTGAAAAAATTTCTAAGTCAATTTATTAAAATTTAAATAAACAAATATGAATTTTGGCCAAAAAGAAAAATATTTAATTTTTAGGAAAATATTCCTGTTAAGAATGTTTCTGCAGGTGATCCAGGGCCTTCTTGTTCAGCAACAAAAAGTAAAAAATTAAAAAATTTTTCTTAAGTTTTAAGTCGGCACCTCAAATTTTGTGTTCCCAAAGCGTTTCTATAAAGAAAAAAGAGCTTGGTCCTCTTTTTGTTTTTCGATTCGGGAGTCTGTATCTCGTTCCATAGCTAAGACCGGAGGCTGATTTTGATGCTTTGTAGGCTGGGGGGGGGGGGGGGGGGATAATTTACAAAAATTATTCAAAAAATTAATTTACTAAAATTTTCAGAGTTCGCGTTTGAACTGTTGATTGCTGTTACCGGACTTGAAAATATCTCAGTAATATATTTTTAGAAATCAATTAAAAATTTGACAATTTTTAATTACCCATTAAAAATTATACATTTTTAGGTAAGCAAGACGGGGAAAGTAATTTCAATTGTTGATCTTGGAACAAATGTTGATCTGGGAACATATGATTTGCCCTCTTTTGTAGACACTAAGACTATTGAATGTCAAAATGATAATGGGATTTTGCATGTGTATGGTTATAGAAATTAAAAAGGATGATTGTTTAAGAAATTAAATATTTGTTGGATGTTTTTAAAGTGTTTTGACTATAAAATGCGTTATTATAGCCTCACCCATTTTTTACCAGATCTCTCCATATTTTCCTTCCCTTTATTTGAACTCTTTCTAGATATAGATCATTTGTCATTAAAAAACAGAAACTAAAAAATATCTGAAAAATTAAGAAAGAATAACAGATTTGGGTATTTTTACGAAAAAAGTTTGCAAAACTATAGACGCAACCCAGTTCACCCGAATAAAATTGGCTAAAATCTTAGTAAAATTTCAGTGAACTTATCTATCAATAAATATGTAAAATATAAAAAGAACAAAGTCAAAAACTGTTTTCATAACAGAAATTTCTAGTCAACTGAAAACGGGGGTAACGTATTTTTAAAAATACTTTAGACCCCTTAGGACAGCGTAAATTTTCTTTGATAACCACTAGATAGCGAATAAAATTTATTACAAGATATAAAAGTACTATCTTTCTTAAATTTGATCCCTGGCGGCGCTGATACTTGAAAAACTGCTAACCAAGAAAAGCCTAAATATGCACTACATGTTGTATCCTTCTACAACAATAAAGAAGCAATACAATAATGTGTTTCTTACACAAAGAAATTCAATAAGGTTGATGAAATAGAATAAGGTTGGGGTATTTAGAATAAGGAGACAATTAGGAGACACGGACTGGCAATTATGTGAGGCTTTTATAGTATAATAATGTTTAAGCCACCATAACACCTCCGTCTTTGAAAGGCTGAGGTTACAATACCACGATACAATGCAATAACAAATCCGGTCAACAAATACAAAAAATGAGGGTATAAGGGAACAAAACAAAAAACTATATACAACAAAACATATGATTTATCTATTTTATTTTTATTTTACCTTTATCTTCTCTATCCCTCAAAAATCATTGAACCCTCAGAACAACTTTTCATCTGATCTTCAGAATCTTTAGCCCGGATCTTTACCTTTTTGTTGGTATTGAACATTCATCATACAGCATAGCATCAGATCGTTTGACACAATAACTCTACTTTGACTCAATATTATCCTGCTTAATATTTTCAATTTTTCGCAAGAGTACACTCATCAGACAATAGACTTTTTTGCCATTCCAAAGCTTTTGCTGAAGAATTAGTTTTGGCATTGGCTTTCGTTTTTCCCAAACAATTTTCTTCATTTTTGAAGTATTGTTCTCAATTACATTGAAATTAACAATATTCTTCAATAGATTCAATTTTTTAAGCCAAGGCAATCCAATTAAATTTAATTTGCATTCGACTACATGACAATCTGATAATTCTTCCTTGTTATTATAATTAATATGTGCTGCAAATTTCCATTCAATCTTAAATTTTGATTGGCCCATCGCATTACCATTAAAAGAAACTTCCAATTTTGTTCACCAATTTTTGTCCAAGTTTCTTCTGAAATAATTGAAATTTGCGCTGCTGTATCAATAATTATGTTTATCAATTCCCATTTTCACCATTTTTGAACAATCCAATTTTGCTTTTGCGGCACATCGTTGTCTTCAATATCCAACAATACACAATAAGAAACAATATTGCTTGTATCTAAACCAAATTTAAAATTGTTCACTGTAGTTATAAATTTTCGCTTACCAGCAGAAAAAACATTCTTGATGGACGACTGACAATTGTTTGGAATTTCAATATTTGATTTTAGCAATTTAGGTTCCAATTTAGGTAAAAGTTTTGAAAATTTTTTAAAGAAATTAAAAAGGACTGACAAAAGTTGAATTTTCATGTTTTTATTTTTTGGAAAAATCTACAAAAATTTGCACAAATACATGATAGATAATAATAGAAAATGAATTTAGGCCCGAATCTCGTTTCAGTGTCTAGTTACGGATACAAAAAAACATTTTTTTCATAAAAATTTCACTCCTGAGATAAAGGAACTTGATTCTCTAAATGCCAGGAATTTTTTTTGCGCCATTGGAACTACATTTAGGCAAATGTCCAGTTGGCTGTCTACCAGCAGTAGTGTCACAAAATACGAAACAGAGCTTCACGAGATACGAGATTCTAAATAAATACGAGATTATTGATACAACAGAAATAAATTGCAGAATTGTTGAGCAAATTGGGCACTCATCCCAACATTAAAAGTGCCACATCTCTTCAACAGAATAAATCGGTACAATACGGTAAATTGCATAAATTGATTGTTGAGTTCAATTGTCATGTTTCCCTGGCATACACGTTCGAACGTGGTTTGATATGTACAAGTACTATTGAGGGGGGCACCTCAAGTGATGAATTAATAGCAAGATTGCTTATTTCGAAATTGAGTGGTCCTGAATATTCTAAAATGGGTCAGAAATTGATGCCACGAAAATTTCAGACCTGAAATTTGGGGAAATGTTAAAAGAATTAAGAGAGAAGTTTGACGACCCGAGCTCCAAATTGTTTAAGCTTTCGACACGCTAAAATTAAATGTAATGAATTGGAAAATGTATTGCAATTTGGTAATTCGTTAATGCCGAATGTGAAAAGTCAGAAATGAATTTGACAATTGATAAAGGAAAATTCTTATTTTTATTGTAGGTTTCCAGATTCTGCAATAGAATTGAAATACGATTGCATTCGGCTGGTTGAAAACAAATCAAAGAATGAAAATTGTAAATTGAAAGAATTACTGCAAGATTGCATGGCATTTATTTCTACAAAAAAGAGGTTAAACTGTTCTCTGAACTTAAACAGTTAGTAAAATTGAAATAGGATTACCACCTGAAATTAATATTGTTCTGGAACCTAAATTGCTAAAATCAAATATTGAAATTCCAAACAATTGTCAGTCGTCCATCAAGAATGTTTTTTCTGCTGGTAAGCGAAAATTTATAACTACAGTGAACAATTTTAAATTTGGTTTAGATACAAGCAATATTGTTTCTTATTGTGTATTGTTGGATATTGAAGACAACGATGTGCCGCAAAAGCAAAATTGGATTGTTCAAAAATGGTGAAAATGGGAATTGATAAACATAATTATTGATACAGCAGCGCAAATTTCAATTATTTCAGAAGAAACTTGGACAAAAATTGGTGAACAAAATTGGAAGTTTCTTTTAATGGTAATGCGATGGGCCAATCAAAATTTAAGATTGAATGGAAATTTGCAGCACATATTAATTATAATAACAAGGAAGAATTATCAGATTGTCATGTAGTCGAATGCAAATTAAATTTAATTGGATTGCCTTGGCTTAAAAAATTGAATCTATTGAAGAATATTGTTAATTTCAATGTAATTGAGAACAATACTTCAAAAATGAAGAAAATTGTTTGGGAAAAACGAAAGCCAATGCCAAAACTAATTCTTCAGCAAAAGCTTTGGAATGGCAAAAAAGTCTATTGTCTGATTCTATTGCAGAATCTGGAAACCTACAATAAAAATAAGAATTTTCCTTTATCAATTGTCAAATTCATTTCTGACTTTTCACATTCGGCATTAACGAATTACCAAATTGCAATACATTTTCCAATTCATTACATTTAATTTTAGCTTCAAAAATGAAGAAAATTGTTTGGGAAAATTTTCTTCAAAAATGAAGAAAATTGTTTGGGAAAAACGAAAGCCAATGCCAAAACTAATTCTTCAGCAAAAGCTTTGGAATGGCAAAAAAGTCTATTGTCTGATGAGTGTACTCTTGCGAAAAATTGAAAATATTAAGCAGGATAATATTGAGTCAAAGTAGAGTTATTGTGTCAAACGATCTGATGCTATGCTGTATGATGAATGTTCAATACCAACAAAAAGGTAAAGATCCGGGCTAAAGATTCTGAAGATCAGATGAAAAGTTGTTCTGAGGGTTCAATGATTTTTGAGGGATAGAGAAGATAAAGGTAAAATAAAAATAAAATAGATAAATCATATGTTTTGTTGTATATAGTTTTTTGTTTTGTTCCCTTATACCCTCATTTTTTGTATTTGTTGACCGGATTTGTTATTGCATTGTATCGTGGTATTGTAACCTCAGCCTTTCAAAGACGGAGGTGTTATGGTGGCTTAAACATTATTATACTATAAAAGCCTCACATAATTGCCAGTCCGTGTCTCCTAATTGTCTCCTTATTCTAAATACCCCAACCTTATTCTATTTCATCAACCTTATTGAATTTCTTTGTGTAAGAAACACATTATTGTATTGCTTCTTTATTGTTGTAGAAGGATACAACATGTAGTGCATATTTAGGCTTTTCTTGGTTAGCAGTTTTTCAAGTATCAGCGCCGCCAGGGATCAAATTTAAGAAAGATAGTACTTTTATATCTTGTAATAAATTTTATTCGCTATCTAGTGGTTATCAAAGAAAATTTACGCTGTCCTAAGGGGTCTAAAGTATTTTTAAAAATACGTTACCCCCGTTTTCAGTTGACTAGAAATTTCTGTTATGAAAACAGTTTTTGACTTTGTTCTTTTTATATTTTACATATTTATTGATAGATAAGTTCACTGAAATTTTACTAAGATTTTAGCCAATTTTATTCGGGTGAACTGGGTTGCGTCTATAGTTTTGCAAACTTTTTTCGTAAAAATACCCAAATCTGTTATTCTTTCTTAATTTTTCAGATATTTTTTAGTTTCTGTTTTTTAATGACAAATGATCTATATCTAGAAAGAGTTCAAATAAAGGGAAGGAAAATATAGAGAGATCTGGTAAAAAATGGGTGAGGCTATAATAACGCATTCTTTGTTGTTTTATTTTGTTTGTTTAGTAAATAAAAATAAATATTTTTTCCATATAAAAGTTATCAATATTAAAATGAAAACAACGTTTTACATATTTTTCCGAATTTAGTTGATAGACAAATAAACATCTTCCGGAATAAACATTTAAAACATTTCCGGAAAACATTCAATTTTTAAATACTAATAACTATTTCCGGAAAATTCTGATACTGTTCTTTCGAAACAAACAATATTTGCGGAAATTGTTTTATTTCTAATTAAACATTCCTGAACGTGTCAAAAAGGTTGTAGTCGGTGAGACCTATATGTAGTCGGTGAGACGCTTGTGTAAACCATGCCCTTAGCGCAGGTTTTTTTTGTCCGATCCTCGACCCAAAGTTAAAACCAGGGGTTGATTTCGGTGTCATTCACCACAGCTCGATGAGTTCTATAACCTAAGACTGACTGACCATTTTCTAATACTTTGAGGAAGAAAAAAGGAGGGGGGTACGAACCCAAGAATTACCAGATGCGATTCTAACGTTACCATACTTTTTGTCGGGAGATGCTTTTGGGCTTAGGTATAGGGCTCGAACTGGTCAAAAACCATAGAGTGGAGTAAGCTCATAAAATGTTCGAATGGCTTTCTCAAACAACGACAATAAAATTAAAATTGTTTACTTGTTTCTCTCTTATATAAAATTTTATCAATATCAAAGTAAAAGAACGTTTTAAACATTTTTTTCACCTTTAGATGGAAAGACAAACAATCATTTTGTTTTTGATTAAATTTGGGCGATGTTATCTATACTACCAAAAATATTTTTATTTTTAACTTTATTTGTATAAGTTTGTTAGTCAATTTTTTATTTTAAAAACTTTCGGAAAATACAGTGTTAAAACATTTCCGGAAACTTAATTAAATATTTCCGGAAACTTTCAAAAACATTTTCCGGAAATTTTCAAAAACATGTTCAGGGAATTTTAAAAACATTTTCCGGAAACTTAGTTAAATATTTCCGGAAACTTTCAAAAATATGTTTAGGGATTTAATTTTTCCGGAAACTTTTAGAAACATTTCTGGAAACTTTAAAAACATGTTCCGGAAGCTTGTAAAACATCTTAATTTTAAAAACATGTTCATTAAAATTAATTTTCTTCGAACATTTCCTGAAAACCTCAACAATTCTGTCAAAACAAATAATTGTTTCCGGAAATTCTGATATTATGTTTATGTCAATTATTTTTCCGGAATTTTATGGAAACATTAAAATTTATTTTTAATTTCCAAACTTAATTCTTTTAAATAAATATTTGGAAATTTTTTCTCAAAATATTTCTTTAAAAAATAGAGTAAAAGTATTTTGTTTGTTTAAAATAAATTATTGACAAATTAAACAAATTATTTTCTTATTTATTTGCTTTTAATCTTCAAATTAATTTAACGTTCTCTTATGTTCGTAATTGATTTAATTTGATAGGAAATTATAATTTTACAAGAAAAAAATTTCTTTTTGAAATTAAAAAAAATTTTTTTAATTTTTTTTTGAAACTTTTGAAATTTTAATTTTAAAATTTAATTTAAAAAATTAAAAAAAAATTAAAAATCCTCATCCTCTAAAATTTAATTTTTAAATAAAAATGGCAATCTGCGGTAATTTATTACTCTCTAGCTCCATTGCCTTTTTGGCCTTTGCTATTTGGTTTAGTTCTAATGACTTCAAACCTATGGAATATCAGTTAAATTTAATTTTTAATTTAAACTAAATCTTTTTCCCCATTTTTCTAGCTTCCCTCCACCTCCTCCTCTCACAGGGCCTTTAGTTCTGAACAAACCAAAAATTTTAGAAAAAATATTGGAGGGGGAAGTGATTGGGCCTGAATCGATAGTTGTTGAAAAAAGTGAGAAAAATTAAATTTTTTAATTTATTTTTAATTAAAATTAATTCAAAGACATTATATACACCTGCACAATGGATGGAAATTGTTTAAAAATAGTCGACGGAAAAATTGTCAAAAAAATTCCAATGACGAAAAATAAGGGTTGTGAAGGTTTGGAAGGAAAAAAGAAAATATTTTTTAAAAAAAGAAAAAATTTAAATTTAAGCATTAACGCGCAGAACCATTGCTTACTGTGGACGTCCTCTAGGGATTAGACGACGCAATGAGAAACAATTTATAGTTGCTGATGCTGTGTTGGGCATTCTTGCAATAGACTTTGAAAAGGGTAAAAACAATTGTTAAAATAATGTTTGCTACCGGAAAACATTTATTAAATAACCGGAAAACATTTAAAAACATGTTTTTACAAATTATTAAAACATTCTAAATATTATAAAAACATTTTCCGGAATGTTGAATAAACTTAGATTAATTCCGGAAAACAACAATAGTTACCTTCTTGCCGGAAATAAGTTTTTCCGGAAATTTAAGAAAAACATTTAAAATAAAACTAATGTTTTCCGGAAAAAATAAACTTCTTCCGGAAAATTAAATAGAATTCATGTTTTTCCGTAAAAACATTATAAACACAACAAAACATTAATAAAAACATCTAACAAACATTTACCCAAACAAATAATAAATTAAAAAATAAATGTTTTTGTTTTTAAAAACATGTTTCGAGAAACGTTTACAGTAAAAACATTTATTCCCTTTAATTTTAGAAACTGTGGAAACTTTATTGTCTATAACAAAGCCTATTGATGGAATAAAAATGAAATTTCCTGATGATTTTGATTTTATTGATAACGATACAATAGTCTTTTCTGATGCTTCTACACGCTACGGATATACTGATTTCTTGCTGTCTTTTTTAGAACATGGGGGTGATGGAAGGTGAATTAACTGGGGAGTCTCTCCTTAACGGTCGCCCCTCCCTCCTTCCAATTAACCCGATATGGGACGTTATATAAACATTCCATAATATTTTAAAAATATTTTTGCTAATTTAGAATAATAAAATTCAAAATTTCTACGGGAGAAACACAAGTATTAGTCGACGGTTTAGACTTCCCCAATGGAGTGCAAATGCATACAGATAAACAGGTGCAAAATTAATTAAAAAATGTTTTTAAAATAATTTTCAGTCTTTTCTTTTCTGTGAAAGTGCTACAGCTAAAATATATCGGTTAAAAAATTTTCTGAAATTAAAAAAAATTTTAACTAAAAATTTTTTAAGCTTTTATTTTGCCGGACCAAAAAAAGGAAGACTGGAGATATTTTTGGACAACTTGCCAGGATTTCCTGATAATATTAGAATTTCAAGTTCTGGGACTTCTTTTTATGTGGCAATGTTCAGTCATAGAAATGCTGCAAATCCGGACCTTTTTCAAAGGCTCGGTGATTGGTTGATGACTCGTAAAGTGTTGGGAATGGTAATGTTCAGATTAAGAATGTTTAATTTTGATAGATTTTTCCGGAATGATATTTTTCGAGCTTCCGGAAAATATTTTAAAACGATTCCGGAAGATTTAATGTTTGAATAAGATTCCGGAAAATTTCCGGAAAAACTATTGATGTCTCCAAAAAAACAATTATTACATGTTTCCGGGAAAACATTTAATTTATGAATGTTTCCGGAAAAACACAACAATTCTTAGAATGTTTCCGGAAAAACATTAATTATTGTTTATGTTTCCGGAAAACATTTAATTTTTAAACTGTTTTGGAAAAACATTTAAATTTTAAATGTTTACGGCAGGTAAAACATTTAATGTTTTTCTGGCGAACATTTTATTTCTAAAATGTTTCCGGGAAAACATAAATGTTTCTATGTTCGTGAACTGTTTATAAAATGTTTTTATAAAGAAATTTTTTTGCTCCAACTAAAAAACATTTTCAGTTGTTCAGAATATTTCCCTCAACAATTGTGGAATTACTTTTTAATAGAGGATATGGAATAGCTATAGAAATTGACTTGGACGGAAAAATAATTCGATCATTTCACGACCCACAAGGAACCATAATTAACGACATTTCTCAAGTCTGTTAAACCAAAAAATTAAATTTTTTAATTTTTTTAGTTAGCCGATGATGGGGGTGAATTCATTTATTTGGCTAGTTTTAACAATAAATATATTGGAAGGATGACGAAAAATTGAAGAAAATTTAAAAATTAATTCATTTATTCAGTTTATAAGTAGAAAATATTTTATAATGTGTGTAGAAATAAAATAAATTTTATTAATCACAGCCGAAATCCTTTTTTAGATAATCCCGAAATTGAATACAACTCAATTATTTTTCCGGAAACACGTTTGTAAATGTTCAAATCAAAAGGTATTATGTTCATAAATTTTTCCGGAAAACAGTAGTGTTCAACATTCCGGAGAATGTTTTTAAACATGTTTTTATGAGAAATTAACCTATGTTTTTATGTTTACGGAAACCATCTAATTTCTAAAATGTTACAAAAAATGCAAATGTTTTTTTTCTTTATT
Organism: Meloidogyne arenaria; assembly: GCA_036172955.1. Taxonomy (NCBI): domain Eukaryota; kingdom Metazoa; phylum Nematoda; class Chromadorea; order Rhabditida; family Meloidogynidae; genus Meloidogyne; species Meloidogyne arenaria. The sequence goes on from JARQAB010000027.1 coordinate 4,130,072, forward strand.
TCTTTATAAAATTAAATTTATAATAAGTATAATTTCAAATTTTATCAAAGTATTTTAAAATTCAAAATTTTTTCCAATTCTTCTATTGCTTCCAACGAATTGCCGTCTTTAAGCTATAAATTAAATTTATTTTTAATTGTTTTCCGATTAATGTTTCTGATGTTTATGAGAACATACGAACATTGTTTGTTTTTCGGAATGTTTGCAAACATTTCCGGAATTGTTAAATTAAATTAAAACAAGTTTCCGGAAATAATGTTTGTTTTGATAGAATTGTTTTCCGGAAATGTTTCAAGGAAATTTAACTTTCCGGAAAATGTTTTAGAAATGTTTGTAATGTTTGTTCAAATGTTTTTATTAAATTAAAACATGTTTAATTTAATGTTCACTTTGATGTTTCGACGAACTTTCTGTGGAGGCAATTTTTTATTCAAACAAACATGTTTTTAATAAACAGTTGTTCGGATGATTATTAATCAAAACATTTTTAATGACTAATTTTCTTTATGCTTTGATGTTCGTTGAAATGTTTTGAGTCAAACATCAAAACATTTCGAAATGTTTTCATGTTTGTTTCCCTAACATTTTCCCTATATATTTTTGTTAAAACAACTTTAATTAAAACATGTTTCTACTCTCATTTCTTACCCAAATGCTTGTCATTCCAACAGCTTCAGCTCCTAAACAATTTATTTCCAAATCATCAATAAATACACATTCACTAGCTAACAGATTCATTTGTTTCAAAGCAATCTTAAAACCCAAAATTAATTTTTAATTAATTAAACACCTCAAAGAAAGAAGCATCCGGTTTTCGATGCCCAACACGACAAGATTCTATGACAAAATTAAATCTGGGGTCGGGTTCAATAATAAAAGTTGATTGTTCTTTACGCCAAAACCCATTGTTTGTTAATATTCCTAGTGTAAAATTGCCTGAATTGTAAATTGTTTCTATTGCACGCTCAACAAATGGATTCTAAAAATGTTTTAATAAACATGTATTTTTCCGGAAAAGTTTAGTACATGTATTTATTTTTGTTTTCCGGAAAGTTGCATTTATATGTTTGTATTATCTTTTTCCGGAATGTTTCATGTTTTTAGGTTCAAATGAACAAATGTTTTTGTTTCCGGAATGTTTACACGATTGTTTCCCTTTATTTTCTTAAATGTTTCCAACATTATTATTTCAAGTTTCGGAATGTTTTTATTGTGTGTTTATATTCTTAATGTTTTTAAGTTTCCACTGTTTGTCTATTTATTTTCCGGAATGTTTCTTTAAATAAACAAATGTTTGTTTCAGAAATGTTTGTTTCATCAATGTTTATATGTATGTTTATATTCTTTCCGGAAAAACTCTATTTTTTTCGTTTGTTTTCAACATTGTTTATTCCACTTTCCGGAATGTTTTAATGTTTTAGGTTTGTTTCTATTATGTTTTGCTACTAATTAATGTTTACCTTTTCTCCCACGCCCTTAACAACTAACGAATCCTTTAAATCAACTTTTGGATCCTAAATTAAGCAAAAATATTTTTAAATATTTATTAAATCGAACAACGCCTAGAAGAGACAAATATTCAGGTTTTATATCTGCCGGAGTAATTAAACCGCGTTCAAATTCCTCCAAAAATTTGAAAAGTTCGGGAGACTCCTCAACTAAATTTTAATTTAAAAAAATTAAAAAATTAATTTTCTTTAACTTACCCATTTTTAATGTTTTTACGTATTTTTCCCTATCTTTATACTCAACTATAACCCCTCCAACATCAAAAAGTACGGCACGAAAATTTTGTTGGGACATTTAATGAAGGAAATAAAATTTTTAGAATTTATTAAATAATTGAATGTTTTTTTGGAAAATATTATTTTTATATTTACCCTTTTTAAATTAAAAATAGATTATAAATAGACACAAATTACCCTAGCTGATAAGAATGCTCTATATATCTGTTATTTGTTGTTTGTATTTATTTGTTGTTTGTGTTAAAGATAAATAAAAATATTACGAACAAAATGTTTTGAAAGAATGTTTTGAAAGAATGTTTTGGTAACTGTTTATTAATCTATGATGTTTTGAAACATGTTTGTGGTAAATGTTTTTAGAATTAAATGTTTCCGGATTGTGTCTAATAGATGTTTGTTCAAATTTTTTTCGGAGATGTTGACTAAAAATGTTTTTCCGGAAAAGTTTGTAATATTGCTTCTGATGTTTTGCGAAAATATTCGTTCTGGAAACTTAAGTATGCTATGTTTTTGTATGCTATGTTTGAATTACAATGTTTTCCGGAAACTTAAGTTTCCGGAATATGTTTTGTATTTATTTTTTTTATTTAAACATGTTTCTGGAATGTTTATTTCCGGAATTCATTTTTCTAAACATGTTTTAATTCATTTCTGTTTCCAACTTGTTTTAATAAAAATTCTTCCGGAATATATATTTATTCATGCATGTTTCTAGTCACACAAGACAACATTTAACGCATAAAAAGGGAAGAAGGAATAAATTTTGGGCATCTTGGTAATTCTTTTTCTTCAGGCGCTTCAGGCTTATCATTTCCAACAGGCACTTGCTTCCAACTTTTTTCCATCCAAATCATTTTTTTCATATCCTCAAAATTATCCTTTTCTTGTTGCTTTTTTTCTTTCTTTTTTTCGATTGTTGAAGGAATTTTGGTAGTTGATGGAATTACAAAGGTTCTGTTGTTTGTTGGACTACACAGTGTTATATTGGTCTGTACGGGTATTGTCCAAACCGCTTTGTTTATTTGTTTCTAGGAAAAATAAAAATGTTTTTCCGGAATTATTAACATATTTATTTGTGTTTTCCGGAAATATATTTTCCGTAATTATTTACTTACCTATATTTGTTTTCCGGAAATCTATATTTTCCGGATTTATTTACTTATATTCGTTTTCCGGAATTTTTTATTTTTTGCAATTGTTTACTTATATTTGTGATTTCCGGAAATTTAAATTTTCCGGAATTATTTATTTATATTTTGTTTTCCGGAATTGTTTTTCTGAATGTTTGTTTAGATGAACAAATGCTCCTATGTATTTCCGGAATGTTTCTAAAAATGTTTTGAGAATATATTCTCTCCGGAAATTGTTTCCGGTTTATAGCAACCTCTCAGAAAAATCGAGGCGGGTGAGTCAGGATTACAAACTAGACACATTTTCCTCCTATCACAAACTTTAAACTCTAAAATTTAATTTAAAAAACTCACAACAGGCATTCCATTAATCACAATAAGTATGAATAATAATAGATAAAGAGGAAATAATAATAAAAATAATTTTTGTTTGTTTTTATCTTTCATTGACCCTTATTGAAATTGAAAAAATAATTTTTTCTCAAAATATTTCTCAAAAAATCAAAAAATATTACGACAAATCATGACTGTTGAAATAAGCCTGAACCTCTGTACTGCATCAGAAAAAGACGCACCCGTCACAGGAGCGCGCTATCTACTCCTGACGCAGTATACATAAGTTCAGAAAGTCTGGGAGATTTTTAGAAAACACGTCATTCCCCCATTAAAAATAAAAAATATTATCAATTTCACTAATTTTATTTTCCTAAAAGTAAACTAAAATAGAAATGTTTGTTTAACCTTGCTGCTCATACAAGGCAAAATTTTTTATTTTTATTATTATTGATGAACTATTAATTATGGGAGGGTCATTAAAGCAGGTCGAATTCCTCTCTTCTCTTTATTGTTTAAAAGCGAAACCGTTCCAATAAAATTTTTTTATTGACCCTTTTTTTCCCTTTTTTTCTCCAAAAAATCCAAAAAAAATTCCAAAAATATTTTTAAATTGATTTTAAAATGAATTTAAAACCCTTAAAAATAATTTAAAATCAAAAGAAAAATGAAGGGCTCAGCCGGTGATCGAAACCGGGACCTCTCGCACCCGAAGCGAGAATCATACCACTAGACCACTGAGCCGACACTGTAGCCTTCTTTTCTTTCTAATATAAAACAAGTTGTTTTTGCTTCTCTTTGAGGGGTTTTTTATTAAAATTTAATTTTTTAAATTTTAAAATCTTATTCGTAAAATTTTTTAAATTTAATTTCTGTTTTATTAACAAGTAGAAGGAACGCAGAAAAATTGAAAATCTGAAAAAAATTTTTTGAAAAAATTTTTTTTAATTTTTTATCAATTAATACAGGACGTCTTTGTGTTGCGAATCAAAGCATCTTTAAAAAATCATATCTTTTTTTAAACTCAATCAATTACAACAAATTTTATCTTATTTAAAAGCCAAGATTCTGCTCTATAATTTTGTCAACAAGAGTATTTTCATTAGACCTAAGCCAAAAATGTTATGGCTAAAAGTTTCGAGTACACTTGAAACCCCAAAAATTAAATCGCTTTTTCCGTCATAACTTTTCAAAACATTTTTAAATTTAAAAATTATTTTCAGAATAAAATTCTAGAGAGTATAAGCTTTAAAATGGTATATGACTCGTTTTATTTGGAGGTAAAGGTAAAAAATAGTAGAGCTTCTTCCATCTTCAATCAGCTCCTATCACTTCAACTTTCCTTCATTCTCAGTCAACAAATTCAAAAATATCCAAAATTAAGACAAACAAAATTGTAATTTTTTACTTATTTACAGTCAAACCTCGTTATAACATACACCCTTTAATCTCAAAAATATTTTTACCTTATACTGAGGTCTATATTAAATTAAGAGTGTTGCTTAACCAGCTTCCCCCCACCCTCCCCCATCTAATGACCAACAAATAAAAAACGTAGATATCTTAAATAGAGGAGTATCTAGTATTGGGTGTATCTTATAGTGAGGTATGAGTAAAAATTCTATTTGCCAAAAATAATTTAAAATAAAACCCAAAAATAATGGGCTCAGCCGGTGATCGAAACCGGGGCCTCTCGCACCCAAAGCGAGAATCATACCACTAGACCACTGAGCCGACATCAAAAACGTGTTTAAATGCGTTGAAAAAATCAAATAAGCTTTGTTAGCTGGTTAAAACACGTTTATTTTATTGCTGCTTATTTGTTAAAATGCAACAAAATAAAAAGCTTCTGTTAAAAATATTTGAATGTCGGCTCAGTGGTCTAGTGGTATGATTCTCGCTTTGGGTGCGAGAGGTCCCGGTTTCGATCACCGGCTGAGCCCATTATTTTTGATTTTATTTTAAATTATTTTTTAAGGTTTTAAATTTATTTAAAAATATTTTTGAATTTCTGAGAAAATTTTTTTTATTTTTTAAATTTTTTTTCAAGGAAAATAGTTTAGTTTTCAAATATTATTCATTTCTCCCTAACAAATACCTGAATTTCCTTTTATTTCAAATTTTTTCTTTAAAGGGTATAAAATAAAAATAAAGGAGGATATCCGTTTATGGATGCAAAAATAGGTGTAGATAAAGGAAAATAAAAAAAAGTATATAATTTTCCTAAAGAATATATAATTTACCTAGATAAGAGCCTTGTTTTTCACCAATAATTCAGAATTTAGTTCAGAATTATCCAATTTATGATTTTTTTCTCATTTTTTCGTTTTATTTTGATGTAAAAAAATCAAAAATATTTTTAAATTAATTTAAAATTAATTTAAAACCTTAAAAAATAATTTAAAATAAAATCAAAAATAATGGGCTCAGCCGGTGATCGAAACCGGGACCTCTCGCACCCAAAGCGAGAATCATACCACTAGACCACTGAGCCGACAAAGAGAAGTTTGAATAGAAGCTTTTTATTTACAAGCATTTTTTTCATTATAAATAGTGATAGAAAAACAAAATCAGAATTCATTAAAAATTATCAGAATTTAAACAAAACATAATCCACATTTAAGCAAAACAAATTCAGAATTTAAACAAAACAAAATCAGAAATAAATAAACAATATCAGAAATTAATAGAAACAAACAGAATTTAATATGAAATATAATCAGAATTTAATATAAACAAGTTTAACTTTAATAAATCCAAAATCAGAATTTAATCAAAACATTATCAGAATTTAAACAAAACATGCTCAAAAATTAAAATGAAACAAACTCAGAAATTAATAAAAACAAAATCAGAATTAAATCTAAACAAGAAGATTTTGTCTTATTTAATTATATTTTCCTAATGGAATAGAGTAAATAATAAATAAAAAAAAAAGATTTAAATTAAAACAGAAAACATCTTCTTTCCTTACTACACTATAATAATATTACATAATTTTATATAAATAATAATAAAATTATTTTTTACTCAAAAGCGGAAAATCTCTCTGAAAGAAAGAAAAGAAGCAACCAACCTTCCTCGAAAGCTTATAATATTTTTAGCATTTATTTTTTTCCTCACATTTGTCCAAAAATATTCCTTTCTTTACTTTATTTAGTTATATATATCCTATTTTATCCCCTACCAAAAATTTAATTTTTTAAAATTATTTTTAATCATATTACCTAAGTTCTGATAAAATTCTTGCATTCTTGAGGCCATATTTTGGGCCATAACTTTTTTGATTTTTAACCGATTTAAGTCATTTTTATAGCAATCGAAAGCTCTGGTTGTGTAGATTATTTTAGCTAACAGGACTAATTTGGTCCGATCATTTTACATACAGTTATAGCCGAATAAGTGCGCGCAATCGTGATTTTTGATCATTATTTGGCTGTAACTTTTGGTAGGATGATCGGATAAAATCATCCCTGTTAGATGAAATAATCCTCTCATCAAGAGCTTTCAATTGATATAATATTTATTTAAATCGGGTAAGGATCAAAAAAGTTATGGCCCAAAACGTCCACTACATCCTATCCTTTTGCAACATTTTTTAGGTTTTTTGAATTTTTATGTCAATTTTAAAAATATTTATTTTATTTGCCATTATTATTACAATATTTCAACTCATTTTCGCAGTAAATTTAACTAGTGGGGCAGCTAATTTATTGCCAATTGTGCCACTTTGTCTTCTTCGTTGTAAAGACAACCATATGTTAACGGTATAAAAGAAAATAGGGTAAATAAGGAATAAAAAGAAAATAAAACCAGAATTAAATTAAAACAAATCAGAATTTAGAAAAAAATATATTAAAAGCACAGATGCAAAACCAGAATTTTATAGAAACAAAATCAAAGTTTAATTAAATAAAAACAGAATTTAATTAAAACAATTTCTTAATCGGGGTGACCAGAATTTAATTAAAACATGTCGGAATATAATCGAATAAATCAGAATTTAATAAAAAAAAGAAACTATCCTAATTTAATTAAAACAAATCAGAATTTAATTACAACATTTTTTTCTCTCTCATTTAGATGGAAAGTGAATGGTCCTCAGATTTTGTATTTCCATTAGCAGGCATGTTACGATCCGACGACAGTCGCGAATATATTATAAAACGAGTCAAATCAATTTGCGAGTAATTTAAAAAATTAAATAAAATTTAATTAATTAGGCAAAATATGGAAATGTTTAATTGTTTACAAAAATGCCCAGAATCCAATGAAAATGAAATTCTTCAAATGGGCGTTAAACCTTGGGAAGGAATTTGTAACAATTTAAGGGGTAAAAAATATTTTTCTGATTGAAAAACAATTTCCGATTTTTTTCAGTTTTGGAAACACAAATAGGTTGTTGGAAAAGAAACATTGAAATAATTACACAGGAGTGTGGGTTCGAAAGCCAGTAAGTTTTGAAAAGAGAAAAAAATCAGAATTTAATTTGAACAAGTATAAAACATCAGAATTTAATAAAAACATTGAAAAAGACCAGAATTTAATCAAAAGAATTTGGAAAAAACCAGAATTTAATCAAAACAATTCAGAAAAATCAGAAATTAATCTAAACAAATCAGAAAAAAAATAAAAATCAGAATAAATTTAAAACATTTCTGATATTAAACAGACAACTCCACCACAGCACTGAACGCCTAACACACAATGTTAGCGTTACACTTGTTTCTCTCATTTGCGAACATTTAAGGCATTTATCTGTTTGTTTGGTTAATAAATACGGGAAATATTGTGGGGCTGTTTCTCAGAGGGTTTTAAAGAAAAATTTTTTATTTTTATTTTTTAAGATAATTGAAAATTTATTTGATAGCAGCCGCGAAACTATGGCAAAAATGTTGAGAATAAAATGGGAATCTAATTTACCTAAAGAATGTATTCCTAATGGTTCTGGAAAGAAATTTTCTAATTTTATTTTTCTAAAATTTATTATTTTTATTATATTTTTATTTTATTATTTTTAATTTATTTTTAAAAGATTTCTAAATAAACATGAATAAAAATTCAGAACTAGAAACAAACACAAAAAACATCCAAACAAGACAGATTCCAAACAAACACTCACAATCAGAATTTTATCAAAACATTGTACGTTATAAATAGGGATGGGATTTATATGGACTATCAATCGGAAAATATGGACATATAATATGGACTAAAAATCTCGAAATATGGACTGAAATATGGACTAAAATCCAAAATATGGATCAAATATGGACCGAAAAATGAAAATTCTTAACGTAAAAATGAATTTTCACAAATAAATAATTTGATTTTGTTCATTTACAGTGTTTTCTAAAGGCTTTTTGTCAATTAAAGGTACATTTAAAGTGTTTCCCGAGGAAATAATTTTAATAATAGTTGTTCAGAAAAATTTTTCGAAAAATTTTTCCAAAAAAATTTTTTTTAATTTTTTCAAAAATTTTTTTTTAATTTTTTCAAAAAAATTTTTTTTATTTCTGACAAAAAAATTCCAAAATTTGAAAATTTTGACCAATTTTTGGCAAAATTTTACAAAAAATGCCGAAATATGGATAAAATATGGAAATATGGACGGAACGCCAAAATATGGAAAAATATGGAAAATATGGATTGATAACTCGTTATCGATCTTATCACCATATGCTAAAAACATGTTTTTTGGACGTTTCAGAACCCAACGAGGCCAGGAAAAAAATATGGAAATCCATATAAATCCCATCCCTAGTTATAAACCTAAGCAGGGATAAAACAAAATCAGAAGATTATTAAAACACAAACAGAATTAAAATAAAACAATGTGTTCAGATAAATCAGATTCCAAACAAAAACATAACCAGAATATCTTAAAACAAAACTTAAAATAAAAACACAGTAAAACACCATCAGAATTTAATCAAAACATTGCAATTATTATAAAACAAAAACAGAATTAAACAAATAAGTTTTGCGGACACAATAAATAGTGTCCGCAAATGTCCGCAATATCTAGATTTAAAGAAAACTAATTTAATAAAAAATATTTATATAAGAAAATATATTTAAAATAACAATCTCTCATATTAAATATTATTCAGAAAATAAAAAAAATCACAAAAATTTTAGAAGGCAAGGAATAGCGTTGTTTTAGGTATTTTAGGTATTTTCAGGGAGAAATTTTTGGTGTTTCCGAAAAAAATTTTTTTTTGGTTTTTAAAATTAATTATAATACTGAAATTTTAAATCAAAAAAATATTTTGGTTGAGGAAGAAATAATTAAATAACCAGAAATAAATAGGAGGGCAAGGCAACAGACCGAGGAATAGAAAAAAAAATTCAACTTAAAATTAAAAACCCTCTTTTTTAATTAAATTTTACTCTTCTTTATAATCACAATTATCAGGAAAAGTACACCCCACATTTTGAATAATTGTACGTGCAGCAAAATTGCCTGCTTTAACACATTTTTCTAAGGGACGCCCATTAGCCAGGGCAGCTAGAAAGCCTTTAAAAATATTTTTTTGACGTCCAAAAAACCCCAAAACCAACCCCCAGAAAAAGCATCTCCAGCCCCATTTGTATCTTTAATTAAATTTCTCTCTATTGTATCCACTGGAAATGTTTGAAACTCTCCACTGCCAATTGCAACAAATATAGACTTCTCTCCACGTGTTATAACAACAAGGCGGGAACGAAGAGTGTTTATCTTTAAAATAAAAAAATCAGAACATTAACAAAACATTTACTCAAAAACCAGAATTCTATCAAAACATTGTTAATCTTTAAAGTTGTTCATAAAAAATTCTGATTTTTGTTCATAAAAAATTCTGATTTTTAAAACGACTTCTAAGATGTTCAGATAAAATTCTGATTCTTATTTAATAACAGAAATGTTTTTCGAACATCAGAATTTTTTAAAAACAAATTAAAACTTGTTCAGACAAAATTCTGATTTCATAAATTAAATAAAACCCTATTTTAATGCAAACACAAAAACAAACATAGACAAACAAAATCAGAATTTTATCAAAACATTCCAACAAATACAAAACAAATAATTAAAACAAAAAATCAGAAAAACAACCCCAACCTTTTCATAACTAGCAATTTTCTTCACAATTTCCTTCAAATCATTTTCTTTAAAATTATTAGCTTCTGCATATGCATTAGCTTCTTCTTCATTACCAAAAAGTACATCAACATAAGGTAACACGGAATTAAGTTGAGGTAAAAAATCTTTACAAATATAAGCAGCACTTAAACTCATAGTGAAAGGTTTGTTTTTTTCTGCTGCATGTTTTGCTATTTGTAAAATTGCTTCTGGACAGACTGTGAGGAAATAGCCCTGAAAAAAGTGTATAAAAATTCTGCCTTTTTAATTTTATTTAAAATCAGAATATTTTTAATATATCAGAATTTATTAAAAACAAATTCAGACATGTTAAAATAAAATTCTGATTTAAAAAAATCAGAACATGTTTAGAAGAAATTCTGAATTTTAGAACAACTTTTAACATGTTCAGATAAAGTTCTGGTTTTATTTTAATAACATGTGTTATTCAAATATCAGAATTTTTCTTAAACAACTTCAAACTTGTTCAGATAAAATTCTGATTTTATTTTTAAATTAAATAAAACCCTTACCTCAGCATAATAATTCTCTGCCTTTTCTATAAGCAATTTATTTTCCGGAATGTCCAAATGTTTCGAAGTGAATTTTTCTGCCGCGCCCAGATGAGCAACTAGACATCTAAAAGATATTTTTATTAATTTTTAAAGTAAAAAAAATTTTTTTTGAAAAATTTTTTGGAAAATTTTCAAAAAAATTTCAAAAAAAAAATTTCAAAAATTTTTCAAAAAAAACCTGTCAGTTCCATAAACCAAAACAGCACAAACCCCCGTCTTTTGTTGGGGTATTAATTGATACCGAACAACTAAACCAGCTTTTGTTGCCAAGCATTTTAAATGTTCGGCGTTGTTGTCATCCCCTACAGCACCAAAATAGGCAGCGGCTTTTCTTGTCTTTAAAAAAAATTTTTTTAATAAAAAAAATTTCAAAGAATTTTCAAAAAATTCAAAAAAAATTTTTCAAAATTTTTTTTGAAAATTTTCGAGAAAATTTTTTTTCGAAACTCACAGGGCCACCAATCGCTCCCAAAACCCATTGAAAGACACGTAATGTATTTTGAGCTGAACCTCCAGGAATGGATTTTATTGAATCTTTAAGCTCATCCAAGTCGGCAAATCTAAAATATGGGGGGAATTTAGATGTCTAAGGTTTACCTCATGAATAGGCTAGGGTTACCCGAAACCCTGACTTTTATTTTCACTCAAAATCCTTTTTTGTCAGGTAGAAACGACAGAGAGGTCACAAATTCATTCAAAGGACCGGGAAGCCGCAGGTTCGACTCCTGTTTTTATCTCAAAATTTACTTAAAATTAATTTAATCAATTCTTGCAGACTTTTTTGCGGACATTTTTCCTGCCTCTTCTTTGCGGACTTTTATTGCGGATAATTTTTTGGGGACATTTCCTCCTCATTTTCTTATACTTTTTGGAAGGAATTTATCTCTACCCCTTTAAAACGGACCTTTAAAAAAATTCCCCCATCCCTTTAGAATTAAAAAAAATATACAAAGGAAGCAATTGCTGTTCATTCGACGGAAATACCAACGACGCCGAGTCTGTCTTCAAATTATATTTTTCGTGTAATTTTGTCTCGACCGTCTCCAATTGTTTATCTAAAATTTATTTTATTTTTAAAAATTCAAAAAAATTTTAAAAAACCTAAAAGAGGATTTCCAATTCCAAGAATAAATACACGCTTATTTTCTTCAACAATGGCCGGATCCACTGCATAAGTAATTTCTTCACAATTCATAAAGGTGGAATAAAATTTTAAAAAATTGCTGAAATTTACAAAAAATTAAAAAAAAAGTAAGGTGATTAAAACACATGTAAATATGGGGGTTACAATTTTTGCGGACACTATTTTTTTCTTGCGGACATTATATTTTTTGCGGACAGTTTTTGCACACATTATTCTTGCTGATTTTTTTTCTTGCGGACATTTTCTCTCCCGTTCCTCTTAATTTTTAATTTCAAAATTGTAAACAATAAAAAATAATAAATATTTATGCGATAAAATTAAACTCGTTTTTGATCAATTAACTACCCACGGGAAAATAAAACAAATGGCAAAAAATGCGCAAAACAGACGTGTCCGCAAAAATTGTAACAAACACCCCCACAAATTTTAAGTCAAGGAAAAGAAAAAATTTTAAAAAAAAAATTGAATGTATTAAAACAAATAAATATTCTAGTAAAAAAAAATAAAAAAATTTCAGACCAATTTTTATCAATAAAATAAAAATTTATGGCGAGAGAGGGAAAAATTTCTTAAAAAAATTTGAGGGGACCAAAAAATAAAATAAAGAAAATTTTTTCTGGTTAAAACACAAACACGAAAAAGGACGAAAAATAAAATGAAAAAAAAACTTTTATTTTTTATTACTTCTACCACCACTTCCACCACTACAACTACTTCCATTACTTGAATTACCACAAGAGTCCATTATTGTTTTCTTCCAATTTAGATAAGAAAATATACAGGAAGAATTTTCTTTAAATTTATTGGCCAAATTTGAATTTATTTCTTGTTGAAGATGCACACTAAAAAATTTAAAAAAATTAATTTGCGGACATTTTTGCGGATTTTTCTACTATTTTCTCGTTGATTTTTATCTGTTTTATGTGCGAAAATAAATCTTGATACCTGGGAGAACGCTAAAACAGGACTAAAAAGGAAATAAGAAAAAAGTCCGCAAACACAAAAAAAATAAATTTTTGGTTAAATGCAACAAGGATGGAAAAGATAACAGAACTCCAGATTTTTGTTGACCCAAAACCCATTCAGAAAAAAATCTTGAAGCCGCTATCCGGAGCAGAGCCGACTTAACTTTCACATAAATTACTATTTTATTAATTTCCAAAAATAGTAGAAAATCCGAAAGAAAATTAAAATTTTTTTTAAATTTAAGACCCATTAAAGCCTTTAAAATCTCCTTAAAAAATTCAAAAAAAATTTCAAAAAAAAACCTGGGAGAACTCCCCACAATCTTCAAAAACTGAACATATCTTGCATGATTATTATGAAAATGTGTAGAAGCAACTCTATATTCATCATAAACTTGATTTTCCAATCCTTTTCGACATTCCATCAAAGAAAGTCCAAATAAACGAAAACTTTTTATTAATTTTGTATGTGAAGATGGGGCTAATTCATTTAAATGGTCACTGAAAAAAATTTTTTTTAATAATTTTTAGACATAAAAAAATTTTTTTTCGACTTAAAAAAATTTTTTACACCTCCGAAAAAATTTTTTTAAACCTCAAAAATTTTTAAAAACATTTTTAAATTGTTCTATAATTTATTTCAGACAAGGAAAAAATTTATAGCACCGGATGGTTTCGATCCATCGACCTCTGGGTTATGGGCCCAGCACGCTTCCACTGCGCCACGGTGCTATTGAGTGAAAGAGTTTATTTTTGCCTTAAATAAAAAGGAGTTTTTTTAAACGTTCCCTCCTAACTAGGCAAAAGGGCAGAAAAAAATTTTTTCATCCTCAAAATTTTTTTTAAAAAATTCTAAAAAAATTTCTAAAAATTTTTAATAAAAAAATAAATTTTTTTAATAATCAAAAAAATAAACAAACTAAATTAAGTCAATCATTTTATTATAATTGCCATTACAAGGCCCAAATTCAATCGCCAATTGAAGTCCAACCAATTCTAATGAAGATTCAATGTCCACAGAATATTTTCCACACAAATATTTGTCTCTAGCATCAAAATATAAAACTTGGGCCAATTTTTCATATTTTGTTGTTAACTTTGAAAAGAAAATTTTTAATTGAAAAAATAATTTTTTTTTATTTTTTTCAAAAGTCCGCAAGTTTTGTCCGCAAAAATTTATTTTTACAAAAAATGTATAAATAGAATTCTAAAGGAGAAAAAAAATTTAGTGGGATATCTTGGAAGCGTAAAATCAAATTCTTTAACAAAAAAAAACTAAAATTAAGGAACACCTTTTAAATTAGGTTGGGCATTGCTTGGAAGGAGATAAATAAACATATTTTAAAAGGATACCCTATTTTAATTACCCAAAATTGTTCAAGCTCCAGAGATGTAGGAGTAAATGAGGCCCGAATAAGTCTCCTAAAATCCCATTAGAAAATAATTTTTTTCTAAAAATACTTGCGAAAAAAAAACATTTTTTAATAAAATAAAAATTTGCGGACTTTTATGGATGTAAAAAAACAGAAAAAAACCTGTATTTCTCTGTCCAAAGTCAACAAAACATTTCTTCTCAAAACTATTAAAGGTTCGTCAAGTAAAATTTCATGGTCTTCAGCGTTTGTAAAACGAGTCAAAAATGCGGGCCATTTTTGGTAAATTTTGTAGAGAATTTGACAAGGTTTAAGTTGAATTTCTAAAATAAAAGAAATTGTTGGTCAATTTCCCTTTCCCCAATTTTCCCTTCATTCTCCTTTTGTTAAGGCACTGCCTTCGAGTAGCGCCGGCAAAACCGCTTGAAACGGTATTGCGGCCCATTAGTAGAGAAGCCAAAACTAGCGATTCATGACCAAAACATAGGTACAGATTAGTTAGTGGGGATTTTTAAGGATCACTTTGGGAGAAAGGACATACACAACAAAAGAAAATTGGGTCCCCCAATAAATAGAGGAACATGCTCGTCAATTCCCCTTCCTCCCGTTGGTCAACTCCCAACTTTTTTTCAAATCTCACCCAAAATAATGATCGATACTGCCCTTCCCACTTATATTAAAAAAATTCAAACCTAAAAGAGGAGAAACAAGCCAAATAGCCAAAGCTTCTTCCCCATCACCAATATCGTCAATTTCCAAGTGTTTAATCATTAAATGAATCAAATCATTTGCTGTAGAATTTTTTTCAAAAACAGCTTGGACAGCTAAAAAGAAGGAAACATTTCAATTAAATTTTGGGGCATTCTCTCATTTTAGATCCTATTTTAAATTAATTCAGACTCCAGAGAAGACGTAAATTTAAACAGGAGTTAAGCCTCATTGTGATCTCAACTAAAATCATGATCGATAAACTCTACTCGGTATTGGTAACTCAAAAGAAATTTGAGCTTAAGTCGGTATCTAAAAAGATGTGACCGGAAAAAACGAGTCGGGTAAATATTGGCATCCCAATAACTAATGCTAAACCCTTTCCTTGGACAAATAACACAAACAAGATTCCAAATAAAAAAACCTCATAAGCTTCCAAAGAAAAGAAAAATATAAACCTGCTCCATTGGAAAAGAAAATTCGAATGTCAAAAGTATTAACATTTTCTCCTCCTTGAACATGCATTTTTTGAGAAGAATAAAGGTTAAAATTGAATTAAAATTTGCAGGAAAAAATTTTCTAAAGAAAAAAACTGTCTAAAAAAATAAAAAAAATATTAAAAAAAATATAAAGAAAAATAAAAAAAGGTTTTAAAAACCCTTTAAAAATTGACAAAAAAAATTTTTTAATATTTAAATTTAATCAAATGAGATTTTAAGGCCATAAACAAATAGAATAAAACAGTCAAATCTCACCACAAGACTCGACTGTAAAAATAAATAAAATAAATTATAAGCATACCCTAAATGCTCTAATTAAAGCCCCTTTCTATTAAACGCCAATATTCATACAAGTCCACCAAGGGCGTAGCCAAGGGGGGGGCTTCTGGGGCTAAAGCCCCCCCCCCCCCGAAATGGGGAAAAGGGAAAAATTTGGGGAAGGCGTTGGGCAAAAAAGTGAATTTTTTTGGCCTACGGCCTTCGAATTTTAAAAAATTTTCGCCTGCGGCGCTGAAAATCAAAATTTTTGGCGCCTGCGGCGCCGAAAAAGTGAAATTTTTTCGCCTACAACCTCAAATTTAAAAAAATTTTCGCCTGCAGCGCAAAGAATGGAAGAAATCTGGCTTCTTGAGCTCAAAAATCCTCAAAATTTTCGACTGCGGCGCTAAAAAAGTGAATTTTTTTGGCCTACGGCCCTCCAAATTCAAAAAATTTTCGCCTGCGGCGCAGAAAAGATGAAAATTTATGAACAAAAAAATTTGCGTCCGGAACGCCAAGGTAAACGCCAAAAATTTGGCGCCCACCCAGTGTTAGCCCCCCCCCGAAATCGACCCCCTGGCTACGCCCTTGAAGTCCACCAAAGGATACCCAATCGAAAAATAAAACACCCCTCTCTAATAGAAGTTCAACCAAAAAGGCGATTGAAAAATATGGCCTTTCCCATCTCTCTAATAGAAGCCAGGTAAAACCCTCTCTAATAGGAGCCCAGTAAAAACCCTCTCTAATAGAAGCCCACCCCTCTCTGATAGAAGCCCAACCAAAAATGCCATCGAAAAATGAACGTCCCATCTCTAATAAAAGCCCAATAAAAGAAACCTATGAAAAATAAAAGCCCGGGCCAAAATTAGAGCAATAACGGTATAGACAAATATTTCAAACAAAAAATTTAATTAATCTGCGTCAAAAGCTGCGCCCGTTTCTCAGTATTTTGGAATAAAGCACGAATTAATTGTTTCACTTGGTGTGGAGTTAACCAAGTTGCAAGCGGTCCTTTTCCTTGGCACCAACGATGTCCAATTTCCTTTGAGAAAAATTTTTTTTCGAAATTTAGAAAAAAAAATTACCGATAAATTACTCTTCAAACAAAAAATAATTTCAATAAGCATATAATAACTCTCTTCACAAACTTTTTGAATCATTGGTTTATCGTCAATCTAAATAAAATTGAAAAAATAAAAAGATAAAAATCTTAAAAAAATAAAATTAAGGGGAAAAGGAAAGAAAAAAAATTCTCTTAAAAAATAAAAGGATAAATCCGCTTATAAAAACAAAAAAAATAAATCAAAAAAAAAATAATACAAATCAATGATGGGTGAGAGCTAGCTTCAGGTGGGCCCCGGTGGAGCCGCAAGATTTTAAAAAGGCCGGAGTTGAAGTTTCGTGTGCCTAATGTCCATAAAATGTCTAATGTCCATTAAAATAAAAAAAAATATATATAGTCGGGCCTTTGGGATTGAGGAACCACCAAAATTTAAAAAAATCTAAAAATTTAAAAAAACCATCAAAATCTTTTTGCATTCATCAATTAAAGACTCAAGTAAATCAGATATAATTTCTGCATCCATTGAAGCAATATCTTCTTTACTCAAAATAAAATCAGAAAGAATAGCCAATAAATGAGATACAATTGCACCAACAGATTGGGCTAGAACAAATTTTGGCATTACCTTTAAAAAATTGTTTAGAAAAATTTTTAATAAAAGCACAACAAGTGTCTGTCGTTCCCTCCATTTAGAAAAATTAATGAATGATCATAGACTCGTAGGTTTCGACAAAAAATGTCATGGGTTGAGAAAAAAGTCAATTCGGAGTCCGGGTCAAAAAAAGCCCGCAGTTAAACTAGGAAGCCCGCAGTCCTAATTTCGACACCAAACAATGTCCCAGAATTCATATTTAATCCATAACCCCTAAAAAAGACTGAAACTGAAAAAAAAGTAAGGATAGGAACGAAACAACACTATTTCCCAACCAAAAAAATTAAAAAATTCAAAACCTCAACCCAAACATTAGAAATTTGTTGAATTTGAAGAACACAAGATTGCAAAATTTTAATACAATGTTTGTGTTGTTTATCATCTCTCAAATTTACAAAAATGTCGTCTTCCCCAATTGTTGAAGAAATTGAACGTCTTGAATGAATTATGTGAATTTCCAATGTTTTAGCGCCCAAAGTACGCAATTCGGTAAACATGTCGGTAAATGAACAATTTTCTTGAGAGATCTGAAATTTATGAGAGAATTTAAGAATTAAAATTAAAATAAACCTTGGAAATTTTAAGCATACTTTGCATAATATCAACAGGCAAAGTCATTAAACGATGGCAAATGTAGTGACAGTTATTGAAGAATACAGCTAAAAAATTAAAAAAAAATTTTTCAAAATTAAATTATAAAATGGAAGCTTAACAGTACACGAAATAGAATAAGGCCAAAATGTAAAGAATGGGAGCCCATTTTTGTAAACTATTATTTCTGGCGATTAGGGAATATTATTTTTCAGACTAATTTTGCGGACCCCCATATTATTATTCCGTACAAATTATTATTTTTGCGGACAATTTTTCCCTCATATTCATCACAGTTTTTTAGATCTACTTTAACAAAAAGAATTAACAATAATCGAATCGTACTTGCTAAAAATGGAGGGGACAAGCAAAAATTGTAAACAATTATTAAAATATTCATCTTAAAAGTCCGCAAAAATAATCCGTAAAACGGTTTAATAAATAAATACCAGCAATTTGAGGAACAGAAGTTAAAGCTTTCATATGATAATCTGAAGCAGTATTGACAAACATATCCAAAACATTTCGGGCCGTATTAACCAAACGACAAGCTTCTGGATCTGTGGTAGAATCTGAGGCAGATTTTAAAATTTCTACTACAAGATTGACCAAATCAAAGGTGGACGTACTGAAAATTAAAAAAGAATTTTTTTCTAAAATTTTACAGGTTAAATTTAACATAAGATGACCTCAAAGAATGTAATCCTCCCTTAATTTACGATAGGCTCTTTTAAAATTTTAGGAAGCATGTTGAGGCTGGCTCTGATCTAGTTCATAAGTGAACTTTTATGAGTCCAATAACGTCTTAATAAAACTTCAATGGACTCATAACTTTTTACTAGACTCATGAACCAGCCTTAAGGTTATCAGGACATAAGAGGGAACATCTTAATCTTACTTAAAAGCCCGCCACATTAATTTTCAATTTTTTATCAAAAACTAAAAAAAAAATAACCTAATTTTGCATTTGTGAAACTGATAAATTTTTGTATGGTCCTTATCCCAATGTCCATCTTTAGATTGATGAGGTTGATCAGATGTGATTTTAAGGCGCTCATTCATTCTTGCCACAATCTCAGTTGCTCCTTCTTCAGAATCATCAGTGGAAGAGCCAACCTTAAAAAATATTATAAAAATTATTTTTCAAGGAAATAAGCCAAATCTTTAATTAAAAAAGTCAGTCCAAGCTATCCAGTACGGGAAGACACGTTGTCAACAAACTAGCCGGAAGCAATGGATGGGTTACCGAACCACAGACTTTATTTTAATCCAAAATCCGATCAGAAGGAAATCTTAGAAAATTATTCCGAGGATTCTCACACGTTTCTTTTTATCTGCCCGACCCTTCCTACTACAGAAAATAAATAAGTGGCATTGCTTCGAAAGCAAAGCGAGAAAGATTAAAAGTTCGGTCACAAGAGGTTCGATTAGTTAGCCCTTCCCTAACTCACTCCCAAATACTAAAAACAAGCATAAGAAATAAAAACCTCAATTAAATCAACATAAGGCTTTTTAATTAATTCTCTTGCTGTAGTTATATAATGATGACAACGACGATCAATTGTAATTCTATCAAAACTATTGAAGAAATTTTCAAACAAAACATCTGCTGATGGAGTGAAAAAAGCTTTATCCTTAAAAAATAAAAAATTTCAAAATTTCTTTGGTTACTAAATTTTGTGGAACTAAAAAGTTGTTGCAAAAAACAAAGAAAAAGTTTAATTCCAAGTCCGTAAGTTTTATTGGACAAGGGAAAAGAAAGAGATCAACAAAAATTTTTTTGATGAAAATAATTTGCGGATTTTCAGGAGTGGAAAAAATATTTTCAAAAAAATATTTAAAAAACCTTCATAAATTGAAGAAACTCAGTAATAAGAGTATTAAGTTCACCATAAACAATAGTTGCCTTATCCTTATCAAATGGAATTGCTGGATTTAGACAGCCTTTTTCAAGTGCAGAGATTAGACGAACACAAATACATTCACCAAAAAATTCAGTGAAAGGACGTCCTTCAATACGAATTTTTCCCAAAGCTTGGTAAAGACTTTCAAAAAAAGTTGTAAGTGAGCTGAAAAAAATTTTTTAAATTGAAATTGCTTAATTAAGAAATTTTTTAATACTTGGTTTAGGATCAACTTAACAAGAAAAAACTTGAGAAGGAACTGCTCAGATAGAGGAAAGGTCTATAAAAAAGGACCAAAAACAAGACAAAATCCCTCAAAATATAGCTGGAAGGAAGTCTGTTCAGAACAAGGAAGTCTGTTGGCAAAAAGTGAAAGGGAGGGGAGGCATAAGCGGGGAACAGCCCGACAGGAAAAAAGGTCAAATCCCAAACTCACTTCCACACATACTTCCTCCCAGTTAATAAAAAAATATATAAAAAAATCAAACCTAAAAACATTTTTAGGATCAGGCTTCTTCGTAGTTAAAACATCCTTTTTCACTTCAAAATTCATTGAATTTTCAGAAAATTTGTCTTTTGTAATTTTAAGGATTTGGTCTATTTTTTCATCAGAATAAATTAATTTCATACAAAATTGTTCCCAAACAGAATCAACAAAAGAATCCAAATGTGCAGAAAATGTGTCTAACAATAACATCGCAGTAAAATTCTTTAAAAAGTTAAAAATTAAATTTTTAAAGGTAAAATGGCTTATTTAAATATAGTGGATAGTAAGAAAAAATTCAAAAAAAAATTTTCAAAAAATCATATGTGGTGCAAAAATTTTTTTTAAATCCGTAAAGGTTTTGTAAACTTTTAAAATCGAAAAAGATCCGAAAATAAGTTTAGAAAATTTGGTTAGGGGTTTCGACGGTTGGAGGACCTTATCAGGTTGGAAGGTGAAATATTCTATTTTTCCCTGAATATGGGACCTCCATCCTTGGACCCTCATGGTCCCTTTCACCTAGTCATCCCAGAAATGCCCAAAAAATATTTCAATCCAACACCAAAAAAATAAAATTCCTTACATCACTCGCAGCATTTGTTTTCGGACAATATATGCTCATAAGCATAGTTGCTGGCAAAACGCGATTTTTGTCTTCAAATTTGAGAAAAGATTTGAAAAACTCGTCCAATTGATGAATTATTTCCGTCTTCCTTGTTTGAATTTCCATGGAAAGTAAAGGCAAAATACGTTCATTTACAGCTTCCATATTAGTTGTCTCCTAAGTTAAAAGGTTTTTTGGTCTATAATTTTGGAAATTTTACTCAATCTTAAAGGACCAGATTTTTTGAGTTAACTCGATTTGTAGTACGTTTTCTAGAATTAAGGCAGCCGGTCAGGCGGAAAATATAAACCCTTGGGGCTGAAAAAACGCTTGGTTAGGTCTAGTGTTGGATTATCTAACCGATATTGAGTTATATAGGCGATAACCCAATGTTGGATACACCTCATATAAAGTACGACCCCTTTCCAACCCCAAGGGGTAGAAAATATTCCCCCTATTCGGGCGTGTCCAGTCCTTCCCCCTTTCCATTAAAATCCTAAAAACCTCAAAAAATACCGATTCCAATGCCTTTGTGAGTTCATCCAGCCGTAAAATCATCCGAACATTTGACAAAACATCCACTTCCAAAGAATCAGGAAGCAAAGAAAGAGCAGTCAGACAATTCTCAATTTCGCTAAGAGTTGCCAACCTTTTGAGAAAATCTTCAATAATGTTCTTCTTGGCATCAGGACAATCATTCTGTGAAATTAAATTTGTTAGAGGGGTATCCTTAAGAGTACTAGCCACTAAAAAGAGGTGAAAAATGCCTATTTTTCCATTTTTTTTCCTAATACAGAGTTTTCGGGTACTTATTTGGTACACTCATTCAGCGGCTTTTTCCCTTGATATGTCACCTTTATCATCAGAAAGTAGAAAAACACTGCATTAGGAAGAAAAATCAGGAAAATAGGCACTTTCAACTCTTTTTTAGGATAAGGCTCATGAGCAGGGATGCAGGTTGAGAAAAAAAGTCGTGACGGGTCCAAAATCTTCTTCGGACCGAAAAAAGTCCGATATCGGGTTGGCTTTTGGAAAATTTCCTCGGATATCGGGTGACCCAAGACATCCCTATTCTGAAGAGCGTCAAGTTCTTAAATGGTTACCCAATCGAGTTCCTTTAAATAAAAATTCCAAACCTTTGTTGTATCCAAAGTCTTCTCAACGATAGATATTTGATCTTCAATTAATTTAAGCTGTTCATCTCCATAAGCAATCGATTTCTTGATTTTGTCCTGACAATCAGCTAGCACCAGAAAATCGGGTATACAATCACGGTATTTCATCTCAAAATCCTTGGCGACTTCATTCGTTACTGAAAAAAGTTTAAATTAAATTGGGTTGGACTGGGCGAGATTATGCTTGTAAAAAGAAGAGATTAAGCTAGGCTGGGGTCAAAGGAAGGTTGAGCGAAATTTGGGCCTATATCCATGCTTTTGTTACACCCAGAGCCACATCCAATGAATTTAACCAGCTTGATAAGTTGATTTTCCTTGACAGAGGCCCAGGCATTTAAGCAAGCTAACCTAAGACAGTCCGGGCTTGATCAGTTCCCATTCCAACATCCTCCAAGGTCAATTGATTCGAAAAATAAGTCAAACTCAAACCTAGAGCAATTCGAAAATTCACACCTTTAGTAGGAAAAACATGATGCAAAGACCTCCCAAATTCAAGGAAGTCAATCAACCTCCAACTTACTTAAAGAAAATCAACTCACATTTAGAAATCTGTTCGTTAACTTCTTTCAATTCCTTGTCCATATTCAATAAATAAATAAATAATCTGCGACAATAAAAAATCTAAAAAATAGGAAAAACCGACGCTTTCAAAAAAATAAAGAAATTAAAATCAAAATTTTAAAATTCAAAAAATTCTTGAGACGGAGTCCAAACTCAAAAAACTTTTTGCAGACTCAAAGGAAAAATATCCGATCAACATATTCTGCCAAACTCATATTTCGCCAACAAGAGTAAAAATTTACTTTTTGCCATTAAGCCTTGTTGACAAAATTTAGAGTTTTACTCTGATTGGCAAAATGTGGTTTTGGCAAAATGTATAGTCAGGAAATAATTGTTTTCTCTGTTGTCTAATCTTCACACTATTTCAAATACGCCCCGTCTATTCGCAACAAGTTTCTAACTGAGTGATCCGGTTATTCGCAACTCATTTCCACTCTCTTTCGATAAAACACTCCATTTAGTCGCGAAAAGAGACGCGCCATCAAATCAATATTTTGTTGTATTTTCTCCCTCTTTTTCTCTATTTTCAATTTCTTTTTTTCTTCCCTTATTTTTAAAAAGTCCTCTAGAGTCTCGTTGATTTTCTTAAATAATTTGTTCAATAAACGCTCATTTCCAAATTTTTTTTCTTCTAGAGAAGGGAGGCGCTTTTTGCAAATGAATAATCTCAACTCGCTAAACTGGTTTTGGTCTGAACAATTTTGGTTACCCGAAAACGTTACTTGGTCAGATTTGCGTTCAAAAAATGGAATCCAATACCCGCAATTTCATGAATTTGGCTATACTTTGCTTGTTGGGATTTTAATTACTTTGTTGAGAATATTGGTTGAAGCTTTTATTTTTGTTCCTGTTGGTTATTTTTCTGGTTGGATGGATAATAAAAAGGTTTGCTTTTTTGGGGGGTTTATTGCTTTTTCTGTTATAAATAGATAATAGAGAGACGTAGAAGTCTGGGACGTAGAAGTTGATTTTCCAAATTAGCTAAGGAGACTAGAGTTTCGCTGGGGCTCTCGGACAATGCCAGTGTCAATAAGTCAATCACAGTCCTATAAATATTTCGTAGATAGGCTCTGGTATAAGGCGGGTGTTGAAGTTGATTTCTCAACTTGGTTGAGAAGACTAGAGGTCGAATTGTGTCTTGGGCAAGCTTGTGGTTTTCTTTACTTGACTGGATTTTCCTGGGGCCCAGTATCTTAGGTAACCTTTTAAAATATTTCTAAATTAAGCCAACCGAGTTTAAAAGATTAATAAGTAAAATGAGGATTTATAGGCAAGTAATAACAGTGAAATAGGCACCAAAAAGCTAGAAAAGGCACAAAAATAGGCTGATAAATAAGGCTATCAGACCTTCGGACTATGCTAAAAACTTGTTTTCTGAAGTATTAGGTCAGTCCAAGCTTGCAGGAAAAAGCATTTGCCTATAAATCCTCACTTTACTAATAAAGCCAGTAAGGTCAATTTAGGCTTGATCAAGGCTTAGGGTCCTCACTAAGCCCTGAATCATCTTGAGCAGTTCAAATTGTTTTTCCCCAAGCCTATATTAATCTCTGGACTCCATAATCTAAATACTCCTCTTGTCCAATCCAATCTTTTTTTTCCCATTTTTACATAATTTTCAGGGTACTCTTCTACAACGAATCCACTCGCATTTATTTTTTGGTTTTGCCGGTCGTAGCAAATTCAAACGGGTTTCAGAGACTGCATGGCGTTTTACTTATTATTCTTGTATTTGTATTGCTGGTTTTTACATTCTTCGTGATCAACCACAATTTACTTTTATTGCTGAAAGCTTTAGGAATTGGCCTAATCATCATTTGCCAACGTATTTTTTTTAGTTTTTTTTCTTGCAAATTTTTTGAGGGTCTCAGGCATGGCCATAGCCAGTATTTTTTCGCGGGAGCCAAGGGGGGTTATCTTGTTCTGAAGCAAAATGAAGATTTTTTTGTTCAGTTCTGGATATTCAAAGTTCCAAGAATCGTCAACTCTTTTAGAATAAGTTTTGTCATGCTATCCTGAGCAAAATTAAGTCTAACGCATTCTAGTAGAGCTTATAGTTAGGGTTTTAAAAGTTGGATCAAGTCAGTCAGACACATGGTTAATGAAAATTTTTGGTAGGGGGTGGAGGGGAGGGTTTTTGTCGTAGACTGGTTCGCGATGACTGTCCCACTTCTATTTTACATATCTAGCTTCTTGTTATATTCGCCATTTTTATTCTTTTCAGCCCCGTCTGGTGGTATTATGTCATTCAAACAGGATTTTATTGGTCATTAATCTTCAGGTTTATTTTACTGTTTTTTAAAATTTTAAGTTTCCCAAATTTTCAGCATTTTGACTTTTGATGTAAAAAGATCAGATCACATTGAAATGGCTTTGCACCATATGGCTACAATTATTTTATTGGCTATGAGTTTCACCGTAAATTTTGTACGATTTGGATCCATGATTCTTTTGATCCATGACTGTGCGGATATTTTCTTGTTAGTTTTTTAAATTTTTTTCGGGGATTTTCTATTCTGGATCTTTCCGTTCAGATCCTTATGTTTTGTCTGATTAAGTGTCCTATTCGTCCCTGGTCTTTTATCAGTTCTTCCAAAGCTGTCAAGTTCCGATTAATTGCCTAAACCCCTTTAAGAACCATGTTAGATTAGCTCTGGTTTGGTTTATAAGTCCAATGAACCTTTATTAGTTCATTGGATTTTTATGAGTCCAATGACATTTATAAGTCCAGTGAACTTTTATGAGTCTAATAACCAACCTCGTAAAGCTTTACTAGGCACTCAAACTTTTGGTAGACTCCTGAACTAAACCAGAGGCATTAGATTATCATGGCTTTCTAAAAGTCTGAGTGTCTAGTGAACCCCTTTGAGGTATTCAAAAGACACCGATAAAGAATCCCGATTTAGACCATTTTTTATTTTCACTAAAAAGTTATCTTTTTTAGAGAACTTGGAAAACTATTTCGCTATGCTGGTTGGGACAAAGCTGTAACCATTGACTTTAGTGTTTTTATGTTTGTTTGGATATCAACTCGACTTTTTTATTTTCCATTTGTAATGCTTCGATGTATGATTTTTGATGGACCAACATTAATACAGGAATCTTATCGGTTTGCAGTTTTTTTAAGATTTTTAAAAAATACTTTTGGGGTTTTTAAGGTCTAGAATTTATATTCTAAATTTTGACCGAAATGAGTCTTGACCTAATTAAAAATTTTTTTGGATTTTTAAGAAATTAAAAAATAATTATGGGATGTCCAAGGCTATGAGTCGATATTCGATGATTTTTTGCTGTTTTTATAATTTTGACCAAAATGAGTCCTGACCTAATTTAAAATTTTTTTGAAGTTTCGACTATTTTCTAAAAATATTTTTGGGGTTCTAACGGTTTGAAGTGGTGTTCAATGGTTTTTTGTGGGTTTGAACTTTTGACCGAAACGAGTCTTTATCGAGTTTAAAAATTCTTTGAATTTTTACTTAAATAATTTTTCAAAATTTTTTTATAGATGGGGAAATCTATTACAACGACCAATTATTCCACGTGTTTTTCTCTTAATTTTGTGCTTTCTGCTAATTCTTCACTTCTTTTGGACTTATATTTTACTTAAAATTGCAATTAAATCGGTTAATAATGGTGTTGATGATATTCGTGAAGTTAGTGATGGGGAAGAAGATGGAGGTGGAGGAGATGATTCGAGTATGTTAAAAACTAAAAAGACTGACTGAGTGAAAGAATTTTGAAAAGGTTTATTTTTTTTTGAGGAAAGTTTTTAGGAGATTGAAATTTTAACTTTTTAATTTTTTTTGTCCGCAAAAAAATTTTTTTTCCAAATTATTTTGAGGTTGCGTCAATATTTTTTAAGGAACAAGTTAAGATTCTCCATAAAAATTAACTCAGGCTTATTTAAAATTTAAATGTGGAGAAACCCTTTATAAATAAGATATAGATATCTAATGGTAGAGGAAAAATAGGTTGTCCGCAAGTTTTTGTCCGCAAAAATTCAAAAAAATTTTTTGACGCAACCTGAATTATATTTAAATTATATCCTCGAATTCTATATTTTTGAAATTAATTATTGCACTAAACCAATTTTGCATTAATTATATACTCTTGTTAAAAAAATTTTTTTTTCGCTTTTTAATTTGCTAAAAAAAGGAAAAAACTAAAAAAAATGCTTGAGACTAATAAAAAGTTAATTAATTTTATTTTTTTAATTTTTATGAAATTTGGTTTTTTGACCAAATAAAATTTTTTTTGTTCATTTTTCATTGTTTTTTAACTTTAAAATTTATTTTTTGTGAAAATTAAAATTGTTTTCCACCAAAAGGGTTCGAACCTTCGACCCCTCTAGCGTGACAACTGGGAACTTACCAACTACACCAAACTATACAAGTTTAGATAAATCGTTGTTAAGGAAGTGGGATTTATTGACGATTAATAAGCTTGTTGGGGGTCTAAAAATTTTAATTCTGGGGCAAAATGTCATTTAATCGATTTTGGGACGAAATGTCACTTAATTCGGTTTGGGACAAAATGTCATTTTAAAATTTTTTTTCCTTTTTTTCAATGCCACAATGAATGAATTATTAAATTAATTTTTTTTCAAAAAAAAAAGAATAAATCGATTTTTATAATCGTTCGATGGGAAATTGTGTAAATTTCTTCCTTTGTTTGTTGGAAAACAATTTTTATTTTAATTCTATTTTAATCTTTTTTCAGGAAATTTTACACAAATTTAAATTTAAAATTTAAAAAATTGTTTTGATATGGCGGTGAATGTGAACATCCAAAACGAGGTTGAAATTTAAATATAAAAAATATATTTTAGTGTTTTGGGGGAAATTTTCTAGATAGTTTGGGGCTTGGCAATTTTATACTAATATTAGCCAGGGTTGTGGGCCCCTATTTCCGACTTTTTTTCCACCAGTTGATTGGCGTTTTTATTGTTGGTATAAGGACTAACAAGGGAACCTACCGAACAAATAAGTCAAAACCAGGTCCGTAACCAGGTGTTTCTAATATTACTGTGCTAGAAGGTCAGGGGATCAATTCCTTCCACTCCTAAAATAAAAGGAAATTCTAACCTGAAAAAATTTTTTTATTTTCCTAGCTTGCAATAATCAAGCAAGATGCAATGCTGGTTCGTAATGCAGTCATCTTACTTGAGAACGAAAAGGTTTATTTTTAAAGTTTTATTTTCAAACTTAAATTTTAATTTTTTTTCAAGGAAAGTTTGCGCAAGGCTATTCGCAAGTTGAAGGTTAATTTTTTAATTTTTAATGGGTTTGGGTTGGACCTCTAAATCTACAATTATTTTTGGATATTTTTAAAAATTTTTTGGCATTGAGATCATCTTTAGAAATTCCAAAAAATTTTTTAGTTGGGTGAGGCCGTTTAGAACACACACACACACATCGTTTTCGGCTTTTTAGTATGGGATAAGACCCTTTTTATAGATGATGAAAATTTGCTTAAATTATTTTTCTTTTAATCAAAAAATAATTTTTAAAGCTTGAAAATGGCCGTATGAAGCTTAAAATTAAAACTTTAAATGAAAAAGTTGGCAAATTGACAAATGAAAAGCTTGTTGATGTTGACGATGGGAAAGCTCCAGAATCTGAATATGACTATGACGATCTTAATCGAGACTTTTATTTGATTGGAGGAATACATGGTTTTTCTTAAATTTAATTCTTTGTTAAGTTTAAGGGAGGGGACCCAACTAGGTTAGGTTTAAAACGCTTACTAGGCTGTAGAGAGCGAGCTGGATCTGGATCCAGACCTTGATTTTTCCTGGATCCAGAGTCCAGATCAAGGCATTTTTCAGAGTTCCTTAATTTTACCTTGACTCAAGGTCAAGAATCTGGTCAAGATACTTAACCGAAATCAAGGTTTTTTGAAAATCTCGCTCTCTACTAGGCTGTGATTTATTAAAAGGAAAGTGAAAGAACCCCAACTGGTTTCTGATTTTTTATGATATTTGTTTCTTTTTTGATTTCGAATGAGAGTATCCTGTATTCTAATTTATTTTCCCTAATTTATAAAATTTCTCTTCAATTTTCAGACCCATTAAGTCTTCGTTTTGAAGTTACTATTAGAGACAAGGAAGGTATTGAACATAAATCTGCTGAGCGTTTTTATTGGTATAAAATGGCTGAAAAATTTGGGGATGAGGAATGTAAGAAGAAATTGATGCAAGCACCAAATGTTCAAACTGCTGAGGAAGCTGTTAAGAATATTCAAAAGTTTGACAGCAAAGTTTGGGATGAGGTTTTGTTGTTTTTATTTAGTTAGAGTGTTTTTTTTTAGTTAGAGTTTTTGTCATACTGATTTTAGGGAGTCAAAATTCTGGTTTTTAAAAATCTGAATTATTTTCTAATTTTGAAAAATCAGAATTGCGATTTGAAATTGACTGGATTCTGGTTTTAAGGAGTCCGAATTTTAAAAATCAGAATTTTTCAAAAAGTCTCAGAATTCTGGTTTTTAATATACCAGAAATTTTTCTGATGCGTGTGGATTTTGAAAATTCTGTTTTTTTTGGTACTTCTGTTTTTGAAATTCAGAACATGAATTAAAAATCAGAATTATAGTTTTGAAAAATCAGAAATCTTTTTTTTTGAATCCTGAGTTTGAGACAATCAGAATTCATGTTCTAATACGCTTAAATTTTGGTTTTTTACTACCAGAATTCTGTTCTGATACATTTGTATTCTGATTTTTAATAATCATTATTCTGGTTCTAAAAATCAGAATAAAGGGTTTTTTTCGGAAATTCTGATTTTTAAAAATCAGAAGTCTGTCTGAAAAAAATTCAAAAATATTTTTTTAAACATTTTTTAAGGTTAAACATGACATTTGGGAAGAAGGACAGCGTTTAAAACTTGACCAAGTTCGTTGGATATGTAATCTTTTGGTGCTTACTAAAACGACTTATTTGGCTGTAGCTTCGGAGGATAAGGTTTTTTTGAGTAAAAATTTCAAAAAAAATTTTTTTCAAGTTTTTCGGCACTGGTTGGCGTAAAAACCGTGATGAATCTAACAAGCCAGTCTTTTGGGATGGAGAGAATGAAGGAGGGAAAATTTTGATGAATTTGCGTCATGAGTTGAAGAAGACACATCAATTTAATGGACCACAGGAGGAAGAGGTTTTTTGAGGATAATATTTTTAAATCAGAAATTCTGATTTTGAAAAACCAGAAAAAGTAAAAATTCTGGTTTATAATGTCGAAACATGAAAAATCAGAAATTCTGATTCGTCTGATTTCTGGTTTTAATTTCAGAATATAAAAATCAGAAAATTCTGGTTCTGAAAGATAGTAAATAGAAATTAGAATTAGGCCAGGAATCAGAATATAAAAATAAGAAATATTGAAAATTCTGAACTTCTAGAATAACAAGAATAAGAACTTCTAGAATAACAAGAATCAGAATATTCTAGTTTCTGAAAAATCTGTAAAATAAAAAATCAGATGTAACCCCCCTCCCCCCTTTAAACTAAAATTGGGATTAATTCTGATTTTTTAAAATTTTACTAAAAGAATTTCTGATTTTTATGTTTCAATTTTTCTGATTTTTCTACTTGAGAAATTCTTCCTAAAATATTTTTTTGAAAATAATTTAAATTTTTAAAGGAAACTAATACAAAACTTCGTGAAATGATGCGTTATGTTTGGCGTCGTATAGATCCAACAAAGCGTAATATGGCTTTAGGTGGACGTGGTTTGTCTTCTGGAGGACTTCGCGGTGTTGGACGTATTGGTGGTGGAGGTGGAGGAGGAAATCGTTCTGGAGGTAAAGGTCAACGTCAATAGAGAGAGAAATTGAGGGAAAGTTGGATGGAAAATTGGGGGAAAAATTTTGGGGAAAATTGAAAATGACTTTTTTTGAAAAGGTTTTTTACACAAGAATTTTTTTCAAGTTGAACAATTTTATGTACTTTTATTTTAAAAAATTTATTTTAAAAAATTTTAAACCGACAAAAAAAATTTTGAGAAACACCAAACCACATAAATATTTTTATATAAAAAAATGAACAAGCGAAGAGAAGAAATTTTTTGGAAATTTTTCAAAAATTTTCGGAAATTTCTTTAAAAAAATTTTTTTTCAAGCTAAATTCAACTCCAAAAACAATTAAAATGGGATAATCCTTTTTGATTTTTTCAGTCTAAATTTTAGGGAATTTTTTAAATTTATTTGATTTCCTTTCTCAAAAAATTTTCTTTCTTCGCTTGTTTCTACAAACACGACATATACACAAAACCATTGTTGACATTATTTAAACACACCTATATATATTTGTTCTTTAAAAATTAAAAGTTTAAGTTGACACATTAAATTATATAGGCGTAGTCATAAAAATACCCACTGGGTAAAATACATATTTTTAAAAATCACGAATTTTTCGAAAAAAAATTTTCAGAAAATTTCAAAGATTAATTTTTCTGATTACGCCTATATTATAGTAAAACCAACAAACAATTATTTTATCTTTAATTACAGTGGAATATCTCTCTATTACGACACCCTTTCTCACGTTACCTTTCCTTAAGTCAATCCAATTCAGTCCTAAATTTCGGTTTTGAGGAGATGTGTGGTTTTTAACTTAATTTGACTCCCTCTCCCAATGACTCTTTCCCTTTTTCAGAAATTTTCAACTCGAGAGGTGTCGTATAGAGAGGTTCCACTCTATTTTAAAATTTTGACTTTATTTTGAAAAAAAATGTTACTTGGATTGATTCACCAATTTTTACTTTTATTTTTCTAAATGATAAAATGGAAAAAGGAGGATATATTTTAATTTGTTCGACAAATATTTTTTTAAATTTTTGGTTTAAAACCCATATTTTTTTATTTTTAAATTACTTTACTAATCATATTTTTGCTTATGACTTTTCTTGTTGATCACGCGTAGCCTTTCCTGTGTAATTTTATCTTTGGTTCTTCCTAGGTTTCGTTTTTATTTATGTTTTTTATTACACATGGTTTTTGTCCGCAACTCTTCAAAAGTCCGCAAGAAGGAAAGACTGCTGATGCTCCTTTTTATAAAAGGAGGCACAACGCGTATAGAGTAGTCGATAAATTTGGAAATATATTTTAGGAGATTGTTGGAGGGGTTTTTCACAAAAATAATTATTTTAAAATTTGCGGACTAAATTTGCGGACGAAACTTGCGGACAAAATTTTGCGGATAAAATTTGCGGACTTTCAGGAAAAAAGCCTTGTAAAAGTCTCTCCCGTTCAGTTTTGTTTTATAAAATTTTCATTCCTTAGTTCTTCTCAATTTAATAATTTTAATCTTTTTATTTTTCATATTTATTATGCGTGACGCGTCATATGACGTGTTAATATTTGTATGTACTAATTTTCGCTCTTTGATGCTTTATCTTTTAATTAAATCTTTTTTTTTATTTTTCCGTATAAACTTTTAAGGAAAAACAAAAAAACTCCGTAATTCTTGGCTTTTTGACGTTTTTTTGGGAGTTTTGGCTTTGAAAAAAAATGTGGACTTGCGGACAAAAATTTGCGGACTTTTGAAAATTGCGGACAAAAAGGATATAGACTTTTGGGAAGGTTACGAATGCGGTAGGTGATCACGGCACGTTACTCTATTTACTGTTTTAGAGCCTCTAATATATTCAATTTTCGTTTATAAATACCCTCTTGGTTCCTTTTTTATGTTCCCTTAGTCCGCAAATGTTTTGTCCGCAAATTTTTTGTCCGCAGCTTTCTAAAATCCGTATTTTCAGTTTGGCATTTCGAAGGCTTCAAGTGTGGTTTGCTTTTTTGGCTTTTCTACAATTCTAGTAGCCGCCGCGTTCCTCCATTTACTTGCCTATCACCCTACCTCCTCAGCTGCCGTGTCAGTCTTTTGTCCGCAATTTTTATTTTTTGTCCGCAAATTAAATACCAAATATTTTCCAACCCTTCTTATTTACAATTTAGGTCCGGCTTTATTTTTTTCTTATTAAAAAAATTTTTTTTCTTATTAAAATTTTTTTAGAAAATGCCGCCACTATTCCATTTCAATTATAACAATGATAGACACCAAAATATATTTATTTCAACCCCAATTATTCTTCTAATATTTTTATTGTTGAGTAGAGGCAGAATGTTTTCTTTTGTTGAGGATCTAGAGGAAAAAGAGGAAAAAATAAATTTGGAAAAGGATGAGGCTGGTGAATTAAGAGGTTTATATTTTTGCTAAAGAATTCTTATTTTTAAAAATTATTTTAGACAATAAATTGGAGGAAGAGAAGTCAGATTCTGTTAAAAGTGAGAAGGAAGGATTGGAACAGCAACAAGATATGGGCCAAAGGTTTTGATTTATTTTGGTGGTTAATGGGTCCTGTTTTTCGGAAGAAATCTGTGGTATACATAGAAGTGGGATCAAATGTCTCAAGGGTGTGATCAAATGTCAGCCTTGACTAAAAATTGAAATTGCCCAAACTGGGGTCGAGTTGAGCGATGATTTAATGATATCTGGAGTCAGTAATTCCATACATTTTTTCCCATCTTTGGATTTATTTGGAGAAATTATCGCATCCGGAATTATCTCCTCCTCGAGAACATTTAAGAAAGACATACCTCTCTCAAGCCTCTCCCAAAATTTTTTAAAAGCGTAAACTCATACCAGAGATAGGACGGGTTAAAAAAATTCGGGTCGAGCTTAGGATCGTGTTTTCAAAACTTTATTCGGATCGGGTTCGGGGGAAAAGTTTGAATACCCCGTCTCTTCCCTGATTGGGATCAGATGTCAGTCGAGCGAAAATTCATAACCTCTCTCAATTTTTTTTAGTCATTCAACAAGTTCACAAAAACAACACGTACCCGAATCCTCCACAAAATCGTCTTCAGAGGCATCCCTAGAATCGCCTATAGAGTCAACGTCTGCCCAACCCGAAGTTTCTTCCTCCACCTCAACCACCACTCCAACAACCACCCCAACAACTTTGTCAATTACTCAACCAGAAGAGGACAGCACCCAACAACATCCCCATTCAAAACGAAATTATGCCTCTAAAGAATGTGGAGCCAAAGTTTTATATTCCAACGAGGAAGCAGAAAATAAGGGGGCAATATTAAACGATCCGGAAAGGGATGATTATATGAGGAATCCTTGTGAACGTGCACAAAATAAATTTTTAATTATTGAATTGTGCGAGATTATACAGGTTTTCTTCTTTTTTATATTTTTCTAGGGAATTTTGAGGGAATTTGTGAGAGGAAATATGGATTGGGATCAAATGTCACCTAATCTTTTTTTTGCTTGGAATCCAGAATAAACTTTTTTGTATATGGGGAAGAGAATATATGGATTTTTAGGATTTCTTTTTAATTTTTCTGGGGAATTTTGGGGCATTTGGAGGAGACTCCACTTGGAAATTTAATTTTTTGTTCTTATCATCTGTTTTTTGTTTTGAGTTTGATTTTTGGGGTTTTCCTTTCTTGGGCCCGTCCAATTCGATTTATAAATTTATTTCTTGGGCTTTTTAGTATAAACGGGGAGAGTTTTTAGAATCTGGGCTGTGGAGAAAAACAAGGAAAAAAAATTTCCTTGGGAAAAAAATTTTTGGGATGAAATGTCATCCCCATCAATTTTCGACTTTTTTTTTATTTTTTAAATTAAAAATTTCTTTTAAAGCTCAATTCTTTTGAAATTGCCAATTTTGAATTATTCTCATCAAATCCAAAAGATTTTCGTTTATGGGGAAGTGAAAGATATCCAACACAAGAATGGATTTTAATTGGGGATTTTGAGGCACAAAATATTAGAAAATTACAATCTTTCGATGTTAAACAACAAAATACTTTGTATATTAGATTTGTTAAGGTTTGCTAATTTTTTGAAATTTTTTTCGGAAATTTTCGTCATTTAAAAAATCCGCAAATATTTGCGGATTTTTATTTGCGGACTTATATTTGTTTTTAAAAAATCGAAGGCAAAAAGAGGTAATAGTTCGGATGAGACCCCCCCCCCCTTTTTCCTTTCTAAAAGTATTAAAAATGGTCAGTCAGTCTTAGGTTATAGAACTCGTCGAGCTGTGTCGAATGATACCAAAATCAACCCCAGATCTTAACTTTGGGCCGTGGTACAGACAAAAAACCTGTTCAAAGCGCAGGTTTTTGTACAAGCGTCTCATCGACTACAATAGGATTACTTTATGTCATACCTTTGTCAAATCTTGTCCAATTATGTTGATTTTGATGTCATTCGAATCAGCTCGACAAGCTCTTTCGAATGAGCTATTATTAGTTTAATCGAATTTTTAGCCCAAAAAATGAGCTTGGTCCACCCTTTTATTTTTTAAATTTTCGGGGGTCTGTATCTCGGCCCAGAGTTAAGACCTTGGGTTGATTTTGGTGTCATTCTACACAGCTAGACGAGTTCTCTAACTAAAGACTGACTGACCATTTTTTAATATTTTTAGGAAGAAAAAAGGAGGGGGGTCTCATCCGAACTATTACCCAAAAAGAGATATGCCGGAAAAATTTTGGAACTTTATACACCTTTAAAGAGATTACCTCTCTTTCACCAATAAGTCTCAGTTTCAATAGGTCTCATGTCAGTCTCATAAAAATTTTTTTATTCGAGGGAGGGGGGGCTAAATTCCTCCTACGAAACTCCGTCAAAGACTACGTGAAGGAAAACTCCACAGTGCTTGTCTCCTCTTTTTTTAATCAGTTTCGGCACATTCCTTTAAAAAAATTCTTTAAACATTTTAAAAATCAATATTGACATTTGCGGACTTAATTTTTATTTTTAAGTCTTTCCGCATTTGTGAATCCGCAAATTTTTGCGGACATTTAAAAAAATTTTTAGTTTATTTCTATCCATTTTTTAGTAATAAAATTCTATTTGTAAGACATTCTAGCTTAAAAATTTTAAAAAGAAAATGGGTCCACTTATCCGCAAATATTTTTGCGGATTTTTTTAAAAGTCCGCAAATATTTTGCGGACAATTTTAAAAATCCGCAAAAAAATTTTTTTTTAATTTTTAGTTAGAATTATTAACACATTATGGAAATGAACATTTTTGTACTTTAAGTACATTTGTAGTTTATGGAACTTCAATAATTGAGGAATATGAAGCTGAAGTTGCTAGTAGTAGCACAATACAACAACAACAATTTACTACACAAATCGATGAAAATTTAAATAAAAAGGAGGAAATAAATAATACAAATGTTACTACAATTAATGAAACAATAAAGGAATGTAGCAAGGTTTCTAAAAAAATTTTTTTTTGAATTTTTTGGGGGAAAATAAGGTTGGGATAAAATGTCACCTACTAAATTTTTTGCTTGGAAAACAGAAGAGAATTTTTATAAAAGATTTTAAGGGAAATGGATGGGTTTAGGATGAATTGTCGTCCCATAATTATTCTAAAAAAATTTTTTTTTAATTCCTTGGAAAGATTAAAATTTAATAGAAGTTGGGATGAAATGTCACCCATTTATTATTTGGAAATTTTTTTTTGGAATTTTTGAGCGGAACTTATTGGGTTATTTTATAGGTTTTAAGTCTAAATGTCATAGATGTCGGTGTTTTATCCAAAAAAATTTATTTTTCTCAATTTTATTTGGATTTTGGGATCAAATGTTACTCCCTCATCTTTTTATTTTTAGATACAAGAAGAAAATGAGCAACAAAAAATACCCAAAAATAGCCTTAAAAAGGAGGAAGATGAAATTAATTTTACAGCAAAAAATGTTTCAAATGAAGCGAATAAGGAAGAAAAATTGGAAAAAGAAGAAAAAGAAGCAACAGGAGGTGGAGGGAATATGTTAAAAACAATTGTAGAACAATTGGGATCAAATATTAAAAATGTAATTGGACAAGCATTTTCTAAAAATAATAATGGAAATGAGGAGAAGAAGAATAAAAAAGATGTTTTTAATAAAAGGAAAAATGTTTTGAGGTAAGGGAATTTTTTTTGATGTTCTAAAAAATTGGGATCAAGTGTCATCTCCCAAAGAATTTCTGAAATTTTTTTGAAAAATTTTTTTTTGATTTTCTAAAAATGATGGGATCAATTGTCATCCCTCAGAAATCATTTCAGATTCTTTTTTGATTTAAAAAAAAATTAAAAATTTTGTGGGATGAAATGTCACCCTCAAAATAAAAAATTTTTTTCAGAATTTTTTGTTTTTTTTTAAATTTTTATAATTTTAAATTTTTTCGAATAATTTATTTTTAAAATTCCCTAATTAAAATAAATTAAAAAAAATACAAAAAAAAATTTTTTTTCTCTTTCAAAAAGGTATACCTTCACTTCTTGTCAACAATGCTTTTCAACAAAACATGCTTCAACTTTAAATTATTTAACTTTATTTTGTTGGGCATTTTTTCCAAATATTTATAGAATTATAAAACATAAACAACAATATTTGTTTGAATCAACAAAAAAATTTAATGGAGCAAATAAATTCCAAAATTATTTTCTTGATAAAGTTTTGCGTCGTCAAACATCGTCTTTTTGCCCTCTGCCTTCCTTGCCTTTAACTTGCAGCAACAGAAAAAGTGAAACAAACACTGTTGTTGGGCAGCAAAAACAACAACAAAACAAACAACAATTAAATTCTAATGTTGTTGAGAATGTTGGAAATGTTAAGTTGCAACATCAACAAAAAGTCACGCCCACTCTTGTTGATGAGAAAGGTAAAAGGATAACGAATGTTTTTGTTGTGTTGTTGGAATATTAAAACATTAAATAATTGAAACGAACATTGATAATAACAATGTTTTTGTTGATTGTTGTATGTTTTTGTGTTTAATCAACAAAAACATTATTATTAATGTTCATTTCACTTATTAAATGTTTGTTTCAGTTGTTTTAATTAATAACAACAATGTTTCTGTTGATTGTTTTTGTGTTTTAATCAACAAAAACATTATTATTATTAATGTTTGTTTTACTTTTCTGTTTTATTAATGTTCGTTTCATTGTTAATGAAACGAACATTATTTCGGATCAAGAAACCTATCCGATTAAGTAACCGATATTTTTACCCCTAATTTAAACAAAACCAAATTCAACAAATTAAATTTTATTTCCTTCAATAAAAATATATAATCAATAAAAGGTGAACAGATTTATTTTCTGTGTAAAGTTAAAAAAGGAGTATAAGCTAGAAAAATTGTGAACAATGAGAGTAAGCTAGGTGAATCAAAAGCAATTTTATTTTATAGGCCTTTCAAAGGAATTAAAATATTTGTTTATCTTTAAAAAGAATCTTTATATGGGAAAATTAATTTTAAATGAAAAATATGATTAAGAAACCCCAATAAAATTATAAGTTTTAACTCGGATACGACATTCCCCTAACGAGGAATGAACATTTTTAAATAATTGTAGGGATTGGCAATTTTAGACTTAAAAGCCATAAATTTCCAAGACAGCGGTTTTCCTTTCCTACAATGGAGAGGCATTTTAATAATACGACCTGTCTGGCTAATACGAACACGTGAAATTAGTTTCGGTAATTTAATTTCTTCATTTTCCATAACAATAAATTCTGGAGGAATTTCACAGTTGTCGTTGTTTGTTTGCGTGGAGGTGGTAACTTGAGTAGTTTCAGTTGCAATCATTGGTGATGGTGTCAGCACCTCATAAATTTCGTTTTCATCTGGAGGAGGGGGTGGCTCGTCTAAACAAACGTCTTCCTCTTCTTTGTTTTGTGCGCCAACAAGAACGGGAATTGATGCGCCAAGTTGTTGTTCCGGAGGCAGAGGAGGCGGTGGAGGCGGTTCGTCCAAAACAATTCTTTCATCATGTTGAGCAACAAACAAAGGCGGGGTCGAGACACCAAAATTTCCATTATTATTAACTTCAAGGGATTCAATAGGATTGGGAGTGATTTTTGAATTGTCAATAATATTATTTGAAGGATTAATAGAATTTCCAACAACGGCGTGAGAATTATCGTTGACCAAATAAATATTGGCATTTAAGTCGTTAGAATAAGAAGTATTCGAGTTATTGGGTTTCTTTATTTTATTAATTGTTGGCTCCATTTTTTTGGTTTTTGGAGAAATACGTAAGTGAGATAAAATAAGACTAATGTCCTTTTTGCCGACGGGCCTTCTTTTAGGCATGGACTAAAAAATATTTAATTACGAGCCAAAGGTGGATCTGAGCGATTAATAAGTTCTCGAACGGCCGAATTAATTTCGGTAAGTTCTATTGGAGGTGGAACAATAGGAGCCGTATTCGGCGTAAAATATTTGTAGATGTTAAATAAAACCTTCAAAAGAAGGAAAATTAAAATTAAGCTCAGGAGGCCTATAATAGAGAGAATAGGAAGAGCAATTTCTGGCTCTTTTTGCAGAAAAGAAGCTAATGTATCCAAGCCAAAGTAGATGGCAGTGGTTCCAACTAAAGATCCAATTCCCTTTGAAATTGGCTTTTTAATACGATTAACAACGTATTTACCCTTACTACGACTTTCAGCAGGCGTAGGACTTATTAAAAGAAATATTACCAAAAGAACGATAATAGGGGCTACTCGAGCCGATCTACGTTTGTGAAGAAGGTAATAGGAGAAAATTATACAGATTAAAAGTATTGCTATCAATACGATAGAAGCAATAAGTATAGTCCACGGAAAAGGTTCCGGTGGAGGTGGTTCGGGCTTAAACAGGTTTAAATCAATAGGCAGTTGTATATTGACAATATTACCCATAAGAGGGATCAATTTTCTAAAGAATTTTTTAAAATGTAAGAGCTTTTTGTAAGCTAAAACTTAAATGAACAATAAGAATGAATGATTAAGGAGAGGCGATAATGTTTTATAAGAAAGATCGCGAAGCGCCCTCCCCCTTTAGTTATTTTTATTCACTATTCTATTACGAAGTTTTAATGTGTTAGGACTAGAGTTTAGTCTAGGCGACGTTAAAGGAATTTTCTCTGTCTGATTTTTATCAACATTCAATTCTCCAGTCGTTTCAAGTGGATATAAGTGATGGACTGATCGGAGTGTAATATTTCCGCTGAGAAATTTTATTTTAGCGGTGTTTGGAAAATCATTTTCAGTGTAATTAATTTCTAAAATTATGGCCAAAGACCAATTCGATCTTGGTAAAGTGTCACTGTGTACAATTACTAGCTCGTTTACACTAGGCCATCTTTGAGAGGATGGTTGTAATTTTTTATATCTTTCTCTAAGCGAAAGGATATAGTCCGCTTTCCAGCGGATCCAAAAGTTTTTTGCACGGGAAGTGATTTTTTCCCAGGTTGTGATTAAAGATTGATTATTAGATTGAATATTTTGATTGTAATCTGGATCATCCATCTTTTCTGATGGTGTAATATCTATGGGAAAATTATTACGGTATGGTTTAATAATATCCGCAGGACTCAAAGCCCTCGGTTCTAATGGATTTGCAGACTCAAATGTGATGGGCCTACTATTAATTATGTTTTCAATTTCCAATAAAATGGTAATGACCTCATGAAAGAGGTATGACCTTGGTATTGCTCCTCCTGATAAGGTTCTCTTTAAGTGATATTTGATGAGTGCCATACTCCTCTCGTAGTGTCCAGACTTCCAAGCTGCCATTGGCGCACGAAAATTCCAATTCGGTGGTGATAGATTTGCTAGTTCGGATAAAAAATTTCTAGCAGAAATAAAAGTTGGAGCGTTATCGCAATAAATATTTTTTATAACTCCGTATTTAGCTGTTTGTCTTCTAAAAGCGAGGGAAAAGGATTGTATAGTTAAATCCGATATCAGGTCAAGAGCAACTGCTCTTGTTGATAAGCATACCCACACCGTGATCCAGTGTTTGATTGTTTCTATTTTAGTATTTCTCCTTTGATTTGGGACCAAGAATGGTGTTTTAATATACAAGGGGCCACAAAAATCGAGCCCCACTGCTGTAAATGGGGGAGATGGTTCTACTCGATCTGTGGGAAATTGTGGAAAAGGAGGAAGATTAAAAGGCTTAGCAGTGAATCTCCTGCAAGATAGACAGCATTTATGTATAGATTTTTCCGCAACACGTCGGCCAGAAGGAATCCAAAATTGCCTACGAATAATAGATAAAGTCAATAATGGACTTGAGTGATGATTAAGTAAGTGAGTTTCATAGATTATTAAGCAAGTCAAATAAGAGCGTGAGGGTAAAAATATGGGCTCTTTAGTTTCAAGAGTTAAATTACTTTTCCCTAAACGACCTTTGCATCTTAAAATTTCATCTGGATCGGTATAAATACCCAAATACTCGTTTTCTTGTCCAGAAGGAGGATGAACTGCTTGTTCTAATTTAATAAGAATTTTTAATGAATTTTTAATTTCCTTAGAATTAATTTTTAAAGAATGATATTTGGCACGTTTTTTAGTGTAATTAATAAATCTTAATGTATATGAAAATATTCTTAAAAGTTTTGGAAGACGTGAGAAGCGTACTAATTCAATAATATTTTCTGGAGCATTAATTTGCGTATTGAAAGTAAATATTGGAGTTTCGACCGATTTTTCGGATTTTAATACATAATCATTAGAACAAAATTGTTTTATTAAATTTGAAGTGGGCCAATTTGGTTGAGGAAGAGAAAGCCAGTCAGGGCCTTTAGTCCAAATTGGTAAGTTTTTTAATTCACTAATGGATGAAACACCTCTTGTTCCAATATCAGAGGGATTATCTATACCTGGTAAGTGATTTACTATTAAATTTTTAAGTTTTCTAATCTCAGAAACTCGATTTTGAACAAAAATGTCCTTTATTAAGGTTTTAGAATTAAGCCATGAAATGACTGCGGACGAATCGCTCCACAGATAAAGTGATTTTTCTAAATTAATGGAATTAAGTTCAGATGAAGTAAACTTCAAAGCTCGTGAGCCCATAAGGGCAGCAATAAGTTCTAACCGAGGGATGGTGAGTAATTTATTTTTATTAATAGGTTTTACCTTTGTCTTGCTAAAAATTAAACAAACGTCTGAAGTTGGCGAGCAATTGTTTGAAATCCTTAGATAAACAGCAGCACACATTGCCATTGATGAGGCATCTGCAAAGCAATGAAGTTGATATTTGCGTCCAATTGTAGGTAGTTGTGATGGATACCTAGGGATTGAAAAACAAGAATTTGCATCCCAATTTTGGGTTAATGATTTCCATTCGTTAATGGTCTTTTCACTCAGATTCTCATCCCAGTCAACTTTTTCATTCCAAAGTGACTGCAGAAATATTTTTATTGGGAGAATTAGTGGGGAAATTAGCCCTAAAGGGTCGAAATGCGATGCCATAAAAGTTAAAATAGTTCTTTTTGAAATAGAATTTTCCAATGATGGTAAAGCATGGGCTCTAATCGAGAGAATATCTTCTTCCGTGTGCCAGTCTAGGCCTAGGAATTTCTGTTTATTACCAATTAATTTGATTTTTTCTGGCAAGTGAGATATACTTTCACTTGAATTACTCACAAATTCTTGTAATTTCATATTGGCCTTATTAAATAATTCTATTGTTTTAGTGGATTTTTCTTGGCCCTCTTGAGGGGTTTCGGCAGATAAAAATACATTGTCCACATAAATGTTTGTGGAAATTTCTGATGATAAGAGTGATGGAAACAAGGAGAGATGGTGCTGAATGGTGGCAGCTAATAAAAATGGAGAGGGGGCAAGACCGAAAGAAACACGGCAAAATCTGTAAATTTCTATATTTGAGGTGGATGGAGGCAATTCAATGTTTTTTAACCAGAGAAATCTGGTGCAATCCCTGTGTACAGGATCAACAGAGACCTGCAAAAAAGCTTTGGCTATATCTGAAATTATAGCTATTTTTGGGATACGAAATCTGAGTAATAGACCGACTAAATCGGGTAAAATTACTGGTCCTGGATATAGGCATTCGTTTAACGAGAGTTCTCGACCTATCTTTGCCGAGCCGTCGTATACTATTCTGATTTTTCCATTTGAAGCTTTTATGACCGCATGATGCGGTATATAGTGAAGTGGGGGTGAATAATTGTCAGGATTTTTTACAATTTCAATAATTCCTAACTCTAATTGTTCTTTAATTATATTATCATATTTTATTAAAAATTCTTTCATTAACGAATTGTGAACTGAACGAAGACGACCCCAGCAAAGTCCAAAATTGGATGGGATTTGTATGGCTTCTGGGGGTGTTTTAAAAGGCAATTTTACTTGGTAACGACCATCTACCATTTTAATTTCTTTCTTAAATTTTTTCAATATATCTTGATCCTCTGAACGAGGTAAGTCTTTGATTCCAATACTCTCTAAAGAAAAGAATTCGTTTGGAGGAGCCTCTAATTGAGGTTGAATAGCACAATTTATTTGATTAGGCTGGTTAGTATTTCGAGGAATAAATCCTTTACCAGCTACGATAGGACCGAAAAGTGTATGGATTAAATGGTGACCTGACGGCAGGCGTAAAAGAGGTGTTGGTTCTACCTCATAATAATAATCGGAACCTAAAAGAACCGATGGTTGCACAATTTTATTATTAGAAATTAATTCAGGGTAAGAAAGAAGCTGTGGAGTGAAGGGAACATAATTAGTGTTTTGCGTGAGATGTTCAGCCGCATTTGCGGTTACAATGATTGATCGTCCATTAGCAAGACGAATTCCAAATTGAGTAGTGTAGGCTTGAACTACCTTACAAGAAGGAGAATTGAAAACACCTAATTTAATTGTTCTAGGTGTTAAATTTAATTTTAGATTTTTAGCCTCGTTTAAGGTAATATAGGAGTTTGTACTAGCATCGTCCATTAAGAGTATAACTTCGCGCTCTTGTAATGGATTATTTGGATTAAAAAGCATAACACGTACACATTTAAGTAAAATAATTTTCTTGTTTATTGACTCTGTGTTTACAGAGGCTAAATTAGCTTGGTAAGGTGGAGTATCTGGAACATCCGAAGATGTAGGTTGAACTATTTGAGATAAAGGCATTGAAATTGGATGAGGAATAGAGACAGCTTGAACGTGCTGCTTATTTAAATTACTTGCTTGATTTTGTCTAGGACCGCTTTCTTGTATATTATGCGGTAAATTACTATTATAATAACTGGAACGATTTTGTAAATTTGGGCAAAGTGCCCTAGGATGTTTACCTTGGCAATTTGAACATTGAGAAGGTTTAGTACATTGATTGGCAAGATGATTAG
Source organism: Meloidogyne arenaria (assembly GCA_036172955.1). Lineage (NCBI taxonomy): Eukaryota > Metazoa > Nematoda > Chromadorea > Rhabditida > Meloidogynidae > Meloidogyne > Meloidogyne arenaria. Next base: position 4,174,091 of record JARQAB010000027.1, read on the forward strand.
GTCTAAGACAGCTAAAACAACGTTTTAAAGCCCGAAGTTTGTCCTTTCTCTGTTTTATAGAGAGGTAAGTTTCACAATTCGCGGAAAAATGAGATGGATTTTCACAAAATAAACAAGGCCATTTCGGCTTTTTATTATTGCTACGATTATTATTTTTATTTTGATTGTCACCTTGAGTGTGAAAAGATAAAATTGGAGGAGGTTTATTATTTTGAGACGAAGGTGTTTGTAATTGAGATGTCCTAATTTGTTTAGGAGTATTATGTGTGCTCAAAGTGAGCGATTCAATTTGTTCCTTACGTTTTAAAATATGATGAAGATGATCCTTTAACTTTAAAGAGTCCCATTCCGGGTCATTATCTTTAGCCTTAAAAATTTCATCCAATACAAATCTTGGCAAGCGTTCCTCAATTTCCATTTGGAAAGAGGTAGTGTTAAATGATTGATTTCGTTGCGACATTTGCACACAGATGCCTTCAATTTTATCTAATAATAACCGTAAATCAGGACAAAAATTTTCCCCTGCCCGTACCTGGGGTAATTTTCTTAAAGAATTATGTAATGATCTGGCCACTTCATTTGGATTGTCATAATTTTTTCTAAGTAATTCAAGAGCTGACTCATAAGATTCGTCAGTAACAGGTAAAGAGCTTATTAAAGTCAATGGTGAGCCTGAAAGGCACTGTTTCAAGTAAGTGAATTTAATTGAATCAGAAATTGGCAGGTCATGAACTCCTGCTTTAAAAGTGTTCCAAAAAGAGAGAAAAGCGACACAATCCCCAGAAAATGTAGGTAATTGTGTTTTAGGTAAATGAATTAAGGACGAGGCAATAGGAACATTTGTATTTTCTATCACTGGGATAGCAGTCTCAAGCAAACGGCGTTGACTACGGATATTACGTAGATAACGTCTAAGATCAGAAAGTGTTTTAACAAATGGGACCGCTACGATAAACGCATCGTATTCGGTATTATCCTGAATTCTTTCATTTCCTGTCATATTTGTCCGGAGGGCTGACCATTTTGTCTCGTTGTCTGCTAATTGATTTGATATATCCAAAATTTCTTCATATTCAGCGTCTAAATTGTTGAGAATTGTTTCGATGACTCGTTTATACTCTTTATCAGATTGACCTCCTAGTTTTTGAGGTAAAATAAAATCTTTTCTAGCATTTAGTAATTCAACTGCCTCTTCATTCAAGAGGGTGATTTGGCCACGGAAATGTGCTGACATGTTTAAAAAACGTCCGGCTGAGCTTTCGGATCAAGAAACCTATCCGATTAAGTAACCGATATTTTTACCCCTAATTTAAACAAAACCAAATTCAACAAATTAAATTTTATTTCCTTCAATAAAAATATATAATCAATAAAAGGTGAACAGATTTATTTTCTGTGTAAAGTTAAAAAAGGAGTATAAGCTAGAAAAATTGTGAACAATGAGAGTAAGCTAGGTGAATCAAAAGCAATTTTATTTTATAGGCCTTTCAAAGGAATTAAAATATTTGTTTATCTTTAAAAAGAATCTTTATATGGGAAAATTAATTTTAAATGAAAAATATGATTAAGAAACCCCAATAAAATTATAAGTTTTAACTCGGATACGACAATTAAAACATGCAAAAACATGAAGTGAAACGAACATTGTTAAAACAGAAAAGTGAAACAAACAATAATTATAATAATGTTTTGATTGTTTCAAGCAAAAACATTCGCCTAAAAACATCCAAAAACATTCTAAAACATCCAAACAAATGTTTTTAATTCAAATAAACATTATTTTTTTATTTTTACAGTTAGCCGGCCATTACCTGGAACATCTACAAACAGCAAAGAATCAATATTTATGAAATTAAACAAAAGAATATCCTTACTTGAACAGAATTTTTCTATAAGCAATGAACATTTAAATGAACTAAATAAAAAGACGACAAAAACTGAAGAATTTGTAGCAAAACAAGAAAAAATAACTAGAACAACAAGTGAAAGTGTTGCTAAACATGAACAAAAGGTGTGTTTGTTGTTATTAAATTCTGATTTGTTAAAATAATTTTTGGGAATATGAAAGATCAGAATTAGGGTTAGAGAATCATATTTAATATCAGAAAAAATCAGAATTTATATCAGAAAAATCAGAATTATTATCAGAATTATCAGAAAAAAATCAGAATTAGTATCAGAAAAATCAGAATTTTTGTCAGAAAAAAATCAGAATTAGTATCAGAAAAATCAGAATTTCAGAAAAAAATCAGAATTAGTATCAGAAAAATCAGAATTTCAGAAAAAATCAGAATAAAATTTTCAATTTTAAAGATTAATGAACTTCAAAAAGAATTGCGTCGTCTTTCCCAACAACTAAACTCTGTTGCAACATCCATTCAACCTACTACAATTAGACCTGATGGAAATGGGTTTTATCCACCTCCATATTTTCAACGCTACACGAACAATGAAAAACAACAAAATCAATGCAATGGAAAAAGTAAAAAAATTTTAATTAAAAAAATTTTAAAAAATTTAATTTTAGCCTGTATGAGTGATTTTAGAAGTTCTTCTTATATTTCTCCTTCAACATATTATTCACAATTACGTAATGCTATTGGTTATGGAAGAGAGGATGTTAATGTGAGGCAGGAAGGGTTGTGGACGGTAAATTTTAAAATTTCAGAATATTTTTAGAAATCTGAATTTTTTAAAAAATCAGAACTTTTTTTTAAAAATCAGAAGAAATCCTAGAATATCGGAAAAGTCAGAAAAGATTTTCAGAATATTTTTAAAAAATCAGAACAGGGTTCAGAATATTAGAATAAAATTTCAGGAATAAGGGAAAACAGAAATATCCTAATTTAATTTTCTGAATTAACAAAAAAAAATTTTTTTTTCATTTTTTCAGACGAATGAAGTAATCGTCCTAGTTGTTATAGTACAAATCGCCACGTTAATTTTGTTAAAAATAATTTATTCAATAATTAATTGTTTAAACAACATTAGACACCGGTAATTTTGTAAGAAGTTTTTAAATTTGTATGTAAAAATAAATTGTTTTATAATTACTATATTATACGTCGAATCTCACTTTAAGATGCCCTCCTCGGGATTGAAAAAAACTTTAGCCTTATTCAGTTCCCTATCATCATAATGACCATCAGAAATAAAAAATCTATCTCGCTATGGGTTAGAGGCTGCCTTCCCTTCTTAATGGCCCTCAAAATTTTATAAAATTTATCTTAACTGTTTATCGATTCTGGTGGTATCTTATTAGTGAGGTTCGATAGTTAATAGATTTAATTATATTTTTATGTATAGACCAGTACAACGTGATATAATTTACGTGTATTTTTCTTTTTTATTATATCCTATTCTCATTTATTTTATTTTTGATTTTAATCTTTGGATTCTGTCAGATCTTTTATGGGTCCTTTTTTAATTTTTTTTCCAAATTTTAGGGTGGGATTTTGTTTATTTTTAACAAAAAAATTTTCCCAGAAATTTTAATTAAAATATAAAAAAGTCCTTTTTTCTCTCATCTTTCAAATCTCAAGATATATTTTCTGTGTTTTCTCATTTCAATCAGAGCTCAACGAAAAAGTTAAATTTTTTACTTTGTTGAATTCTTTATGTAAAATTTCGAATTTTTATACTACATACATATATCCTATTCATTGAGTTATTTAAATTAAATTTAAAAATTAATTTAGATGTTTAATACTTTTAGATGTTTAATATTTAAATTATTTATATAAAATTTTAAAAATAAATCTTTTGAAAAGTAAATCTCTTAATCTTTTTTGATCAAACTTCTTCAATTCCAAAGCTGCTGTAAATTCGAAACTTTTTTGGAGACGATCAGAATGTTCTCCAAATCTGAATTTTTGTTTTATTTAAACTTTTTTATTTATTCAAGACTCACAGAGCCAGTAGGCCCATGAGACAACTTCTTCATCAAACGCATGGTTGACTATTCTCTGATCGAAAATCCCACATTCACCAATCTAAATTCTATTTAATTAAAAGAACTTTTTTCCTAAACAAACCGGAACTTGCCTTTCATCGTGCGTAGTATTTATAACATATGCAGGATTAAAAAAAGGAATATTTGTCTCGTCTAATACATATTGTTTATCGGCCAAAAGCTTACGAATTACCTTAATTAACATTACCGTAAGTGTCTATTCGAATTGTATGACGTGTCATATGTTAAAAGATTCGACAAACATGGCATTTCTTGCCTCAACTTTATTTATGACACGCCATACATAGAATAAGAAAGTACGCCGACAATTTAAAGTTACCTTATCCATCCCTGCTTTACCATCCATAATCAATTTTCCCCAAGTATTAGGTGTATGAATGTGTTGTCTGTTGCCGCATCCCATGACAGATCCACCAGCACCAGATTCAACTTCATTAAATAAAGGTTCAATTCGACGACCTTTGTATATCTCTTGCGCTGTGTAGGTTTTTACGACTAAAATTGTGACTTGGTTAGTTTTAAAAATATAAATTTAATTTTTAATAAAATTTTTACAATTGACATCAAATTGAATCAATTTTAATAAAATTTTCAAATTTTATTAAAATAAAAAAATTTTTAAAATTACCCCCGATCTGATGCAAGCAGGGGACATCGTTCTAAAATTAAGAATTCAATCTTTGATTTTGTTTTGACTTTTTTTTAAAAATTAACTTACCATATGTCGAACACCGCGAGAATAAACATCACCAGCTACTGCAAAATTTTTAAAGCCTCGTTCAAGTAAATCCGGTACATTTGCAAATATATTAGTTCGCAAGTTGTAATGCTTGGTGATATGGAAGACATTCCCAGGAAAACGATGAGGATCAGATATTTCGATAAAAAGCGAATCAAAATTATCATTTTTCTTAACAATTTTTGGTTGATTGTCAACCACAGTAAAAATTGGAAGATTCGTATTCGGATTTCTGAAGAAAATAAAGCAAATTTAATTTAAGTTAAATTTACATTTCTTCCATGAGAGAGGTGAAGACAACATTTTTCATAGTATTAAGCAGGTTTCCCTCTTGATTAACCAAATTCTGGTGTATTGCTTCGTTGACAGCGTTCGTCAAATTCCAGAAGGCATGAGAAGGGAAATATACTTGTCCATTAATTTCCAATATGTGGGGGATTAATGCAGGTTGCGATAACATTAGCTGAAAAATTGTTAACGGTGCTTTTATATTGATACAAATACATATTAGAATGTTTTTCTTTTTTTTTAATTTAATGGAAAACCAACTTTTCTCTTTGAAAAAGCTTCCCAAACAAGTGTGTAAACAACGAAAGACGAAGTTAAAATATTTTTTATAAAATTGTTTAACCATTTTTGTTGCTGTATTTTCACTATTGTAATATCTTCATTATTTCTTAACATTTTATTTTCACATAGAAAATTAAAAGGAATTGTTGTAATCGTCGTTTTAAAAATATCAAAAATTAATTCAATTGGTAATGGCTAAAAAAAATTTTTTTGAAAAAATTTTTTAAGCTGATATATTTAAAAAAATAATTTTAATAAATCCACAAGTATTTTTAAATGCATAAATCTTTTTTGGAAAAAAATTAAAAAAAATTTTTTAGAGTTCCGAAAAGAACCTTTTTAACCCAAAAATTTAGCTGAAAAATAAAATTTCTCAAAGAAAATATTAAAAATCAAGAACATAACCTTAACATAGGAAAAAGCATCTTCTGTAAGTCCAAATTCTTTAAACATTCTCTACGAGCAAATTTAGAACTAAAAAATTTAAACGTTTTGATTAGAGTATTAGAATATTCTAGGTATTTCAAATATCCCAACAGAATAATTAATATTATTTTTTAATTCATTTAAATATTTATCAATATGATAATGTTACAATAATGTAAATTAAAATATTGAGCAAAAATGTTAAAATTAGGGTTGCCGTTTTCAAACCCGAGGCCGACGTCCAAATTATGTTTCGGGCCTCATTTTTACCAAATCGAGACGTTCGAGTCATTTTCGGGCCATAAAAAAATTTTTTCCAGGCAACCCTTGTTAAAATAAAGAGAGGATAATTGAATCTTCAACAAATTATTAAAAATAAAATCAAAAATAATTGAGAGAATCTGGAATAATTTTTTTTCAAAATCAAAAGTGTTAATCAAATCAAATAAATATTTTTCAATGTCCCTTTTCACTCTTGTGCTTTTTCAACCAGCCCTCATTAATATAAGCCTTCCCACAATTGCACACATATTCACGAACCGTATGCAGTTTTCTTTGGTGTACTTTAAGTTTATCTGGTGTTTCAAAAATTGACTTGCATCCTGGGGAATCACATAAAAATAAGTTTGAAGTATTATTGTTGTTGGTATTGTTGGTGGTGTTGTTGCTGGAATTGTTGCTGCCCACATCACTGACCACTAAATCCGCCATTTTTCTTGTTGTCAACACTAAAAAATTATAAAAAAATTTCCAAAAATCCTTCCACGAACATCTTTACATAATTCCTTGTGCCTTTTGTTTTTGCCATTATGAATACTTAATCCTCTTGGAGAAGAAAATTCCATATTACAAAGATTACAGAAATTTTTCTTTTCATTATTTTTAACTAATTGTGTTTGATTTCGTGGTCGTGGAGTCGATTCTTCTTCATCATCAGTTGATTCTTCTATATAAATCAAAAATATTTCAAAATGACCGCTCAAAAAAACTCACCGCTCAAAAAATTACTTTCATCAAACACTTCCTCCTCGTTATTGTCACCCAAATCGCTCTCCTCAACGATACTATTTTCCTCCTCTTCAGTTTCCTCCTCTTCATCTTCTTGATATACATCCTCAATCATTTGGTGTCCTTCATTCATAAAATGTTCCAAAGTTTGTCTATAGGGACACTTTGGGCACTTTTTGTAATATTTACTGTTGAAGATAAAAGTTGAGGCACCTGAAATAATTAATAATTAAATATGATTTCTAAAATTCTGATTTCTAAAATTCTAATTTTTAAAATTCTGGTTTCTAAAATTCTGATTTTTAAAATTCTGGTTTCTAAAATTCTGATTTTTAAAATTCTGATTTCTAAAATTCTAATTTTTAAAATTCTGATTTTTAAAATTCTGGTTTCTAAAATTCTGATTTTTAAAATCAGAATACCGAAATCAGAATGGTGATTTTTCTCCATTTAATATTCTGGTTTTTAAAGTTTATTTATACCTTTCCCAGGAATTGCAATTTTATTATTTATTTTTTCATTATTCTGAGATTTTTGCTGCTTATTAATACCAGTAACAGATTCATCCAAAATTTCTCTGAGAAGAGAAAACTAAAAAAAAATTTTTTTTTGGATTTTTTAAAAAAATCTTTACATCTCCACTAATTTCATCTTCATTTAAATTTTCAATTCTATCCTCCATAAATGAATTAAATGCATTTTGAAAATCTAATTTTTTTAGGTAAAAAAATTTTGCGGATAATACTTGCGGACAAATAAATTTTTTCGGACAAAAAAATCAAGTCCGCAAAAATTTTAGGGACGTAAAATTCAAAAAAAATTAACAACAACAAGTCCGCAAAATTTTTTTATCCGCAAGATTTGTCCGCAAATACTTTAACAAAATTACCAATGTTGTTAAATGAATTAACAGAAGAATTGCGCTTAAATTAAATCCAATTTAAATTACAAATTTCTAAAAAAAATACCTCAACTTCACATTCCAGCCCAGAATTATTTCTAGAAAATCGAATTAAATCACTGACAGACTCATTTTCATCCCCCTCACTTTGCTATGAAAAATAAAAATTTTTGAATTACCCCTAAAATAATACATACTTCAATAACTTCTACACTCCTTTCAGATTTGTTAAAAGAGTTTATTTGGATTAAATTAATTTCAGTTGCTTCAGTTACATTCATTAGTTCTTTTGATATATTGTAGGTTTTGTTTAGCTGAAAAAATTTTTTTTTTGAAATTAAGAAAGAAGTCGAATGACACCAAAATCAGTGCACTGACTCAGCTGAGATATAGGTCCCCAAAAATCGAAAAAACATAGGGAGACCAAACTTATTTTTAGAGTCTCGCCGAGCTCTTTCAAATGACATGTAATTTGTCCATATCCGAGAATGGCCCTTATTCTTGACTTTTTCCAAAAACATTTTGTCCGCAATTATTGTCTGCAAAAAAATTTTTGGCTCTTGTCCAGTTTATGCGTCCAATGAAAGTTTATGCGTCCAATCAAAAGAAAATTGGATTTTTCTTTATATTTTGAAGTTGGGGTTGGGTCCAAAACATTTATTCATGTTCGGGACCTACGCCCACTGGGTCTGGGACCATTCCTTGCCCTATCCCTTGTAATTTCGGAAAGTTATAATTGTTTTTCCGAAATTTTTGAAAATTGGCTACAACTTTCAGAAATTTCGAGGGATAGGGCAAGGAATGGTCCCAGACCCATTGGGCGTAGGTCCCGAACATGAAGAAATGTTTTGTAACCCAACCCCAACTTCAAAATATAAAGAAAAATCCAATTTTCTTTTGATTGGACGCATAAACTTTCATTGGACGCATAAACTGGACAAGAGCCAAATTTTTTTGCGGAATTTTTTATTGTCCGCAAAAAAATTTTTTTGCGGACAAAAAAAAATTTTTTTGAAAAAAAAAATTTTTTTTGCGGACAATCAAACTAACCACAAATTTTTAAAATTATTTTTAACCTCAACATTTTTTTGCCGTTTTTCCTTTTCTTTATCAACAAATTTATGAAGAACTTGAGCAAAACGTGCACACTCTGTGCAAATACATTTGGTGCAAGTCTTCTAAAAATTGGTGGAAAAAATTTTTTTTCAATTCTAAAAATCAGAAAAAAACTTCAGTTTCCGTAGCCACGTTCTTTTTTGAGGTTTTTGACGCTTCTTTTTCAGTATTAATCATTCTTTGTTGTTGTTGACGTATTTGGTCATTTCGAATCTCTGCTAATGTTCTTAAAGGTTCAAAAGCAGGATTTGAATAAGGCTGCCGAGGTAACTAATAAAAATTAAATATATATAGAATTTGGAGCCGATTCGGTAATTTCGAGTTTCGTCCTTCCTTCTTTTACCTACTCAATCAGCTCATAAGGGTCAGACGCATCGTTTTTATTAAAATTTTTTTTAATCTTTCAAAATTTTTTGCGGATGACATATATTTGCGGACATTTTTTTAAATTTCGCCTGCGGATCAGAAAATGGATATTTTTGGAGGATTTATGGCCTCAAAGCCTTCCAAAATTCACAAAAATTACGAGGAAAAAAATTAGGCCTGTACGAAAGTACGAGTAAATACGAGCAATTTTCAAAATTCCAAACATTAGTGATAAGTACCAGATTCTTCACTTTAGTACCATAAAATCTATGAATAGAAAGCTCTACTAACCCAGCGTTATGGTACACACGCACGATACCAGCCCATTTATCCTAAAACACAGAACCGGGTACTTATCGCTGGACAAGAGTAGAAAATAATTGCAAAAAAGGGTCGGGCTAAACTCGAAACTACCAAAAATTTTCTATTTTTAACTGTATTTCCCCTCGGCTGTTGATTCACTCCAAGAATTCGACCATTATGTTGTTGCATTGGATATCTCTTACCATTTTGATTCATTCCATTTGGTCGACAATTCTCTCTTTGGGGTTCACTAAAATTAATTTTTTGGATTAACCTTGGTGGACAGGTCTGAGCGCCAAAATTTTCTCATGGAACGCCAAACGCCAATTTTTCAAATTTCTAAAACACGCAAAACGCCAAAGATCGCCCAAAAATGGACGCCAAACGCCATGACGCTCAGCCCTATTGCCGGGCTTTGAAAATTAAAAAATCTAATCGAACCGGTTCCTTTCGTCCTGCAAAACTTGATTCTTCTGTTGGAAAAATTGATTCTTTTTTTGTCTAAATAAAAAAGGGTATACATAGTTTTAGGCCCCCCTATTTATTTATTTTTATTTATATTTCCCTTCTAAAATAAAATTTTATCAAAAAATCCATTCTTAGATGTGTAAAAATTTCCCGACTTAGTCGGGAATTAACGTCGGGATCGGAAGGTAAAAACTCAAAGTTTTCCCGAGTCGGGATACGCGAAAATCACTAATAAGTATAATAAGTACCCCCTCCGCTAGTATTCCACAGAAAAAAGACTAAATACCTTCGTTCGATTTCTTGCACCGCCAACCGCTGACCTTGTTTTATTGCATTTATGTCATGACTTGCCATATAAACTGTCACCTTCTAAAAAAATTCAGGAATTATATCTTTTCCCATATAAAAATTAATTTCACCAAATCGGGTTTGAACCTGGACCCTTTTTGACTAAAAACCCAAAATTTAACCACTTAACAAAAAAAATAATTTTAGGAACAAATTTTCTAATTTTTGTTTTCTGGGCCTTCGGTAACAAATTAAATCTTATTTTCAGGTCTAGAATGGTGGGTCTTCTAATAAAAAAACAATGATAACCTCTCCCTTCTCATTCGTTGTTCTAAGCACATTCACAAACTTAAACATCTCTTTCGATTCTAATAATTGCTTAAGTGATGAAAATTTAAGCAAAATTGCCTGCTCTTCAGGGTCATATTTGTGATAATTTCTATAAAACAAAGTTAAAAAATGATTTTAAAAAATAAAAAAAAATTTTTTAACAATTTTTAGAAGGGAACCTCCAGAAAATCGCGAAAATTCACAGTTAAAATATTTTTGGTTAAGTGGGTAAATTTTAGGTTTCCAGTCTAAAAGGGTCGAAGGTTCGAACCCGATGGGGGTAAATTAATTTTATTTCACAAAACAAGTGTTTATAAATAAACAAAGAGGAGAATAAAGTCGAAAATTAATTTTTTTGCGGAGAGGTATGCCCAAAGATATTTAATCTTTAAAATTAAAAATAACATAAAATCCTTGATCAGTTCAGTTAGAGAATCATATCCATCATCTTTTGAGTTAAGCAGAGTAAATAAATAATATCCAAACTTTTCTAGACTAATTTTTTCTCTTCTAACTCTATTTTCCATTTTTGTTAAACACTAAAGTTGATAAAACAGTTAAAAAGGCTAAATAATCTTTTCGGGGGTTTTATTTTGGGGATATTCTATAAATTGGATTGAAAACTACCAAAGCCCGCAGTCTTCTATGGGCAGAGATACAGACCCCTTAAAAGTCGGATGACACAAAAATCGGCGAACTCTGACTTTTGGACAAAGTTATGATCATTTGTTTTAACCCCTTACATGGGGTGGTTTTTGATCATCTTGAGAGCCCTATGTTAAGGCTCATGACTGTAGTATAGTATACCGGTGGTAGGCCCAAAAATCGAAAAAAGTCTACCGGTGGTAAGGTTTCGATATAAGACCCATACCATTCGATTCGTCTCGATGAGTTGAGTCGAACGGTACTTTTTTCCAGGAGATGCCCGCGGACCGAGATATAGGCCCCCAAAAATCGAAACCGGTATATCCCGGATTATAATTGAGACTGAAGTCTAATTTTCGTGTCATTCGACTCATATTATCCTAAAATAAAGATTAAAAGTAAAATAAAAAAAATTGGGTTGACGTGAAGCTATTATAAAAATCTAAAAGAAAATTTTAGTGTTTTTCAACATTGAGGCTTATAGGTCAGGAATTTTGTCTAGACAGACAAATAAGGCGGAACAAAGAGTAGAAATGGCGAATAAATATGATTGACAATTATAATGGCGGGCAGGTAGATAAGGCATTTTTGAATAATGAAGTGGTAGTTAAACACAATGGAAGAAATTATAAAAATGGGAAAATAGCCTGAGGGGAAATGCTGGAAAATTAGGTTCTTTTATGTCTGTTACTTCCCGCCATTCAGTTTTTTCCTCTACTAAGAGTGCCCTACTTTTTTCTAAAAAGTAGGCCTCGGCCTCAGCTTCCTCAAAAAACTTCGACCTACTCTTGTTCTAACTGCAGTCTTGGCGAGACGGACTCATAATGGACATAAAGATTGTGTTTTCCTTTCTCCAAGTACCCATAGGTACTTGGAGAAAGGAAAACGAAATGAGAAGGGAACTAAATGATGGGAGATAAAATAAAAGTACCGAAATTTTAAGAAAATAGATTAAGTAAAATAAATAAGATAAATTACGATTTGGATGTTAATGAAGGTGTGTGACTATCGCTTACGAATACATCCAAAATTGTAATGCCTAAAGGACGTGATAATACTAAAAATATATAAAACTGCTCAAAACGGTCCTCGTTGACCTTTTCCCTGCTTTTCAAACCTCTGAAAATCAAAATCCATGGGGGGGGCTAAGCTGATTTTCTGTCAAAAATTCAAATATGTATGTGAATGCATGCAATCGAAATAAGTCATAACTTTGTCAAAACTTGTTACCCATAATTAATGTAAATATTTATCAATATATTTTTATAAATTAAAATATTGAGCAACAATGTTAAATAAATAGGATAATTAAATATTCAACAAATTATTAAAAATAAAATCAAAAATAATTGAGAGAATCAGGAATATTTTTTTTCCAAAATCCAAGTGTTAATCAAGTAAATTAATTTTTTCAATGCCCCTTTTCATTCTTATGCTTTTTTAACCAGCCCTCATTAATATAAGCCCTCCCACAAGTATTACACAAATAATTTCTAACTGTATGTAAACGTCGTTGGTGTACTTTAAGTTTATCTGGTGATTCGAAAATTGACTTGCATCCCGGGGAATCACACAAAAATAAATTTGAAGTATTATTGTTGGTAGTGTTGTTTTTGGTATTGTTGGTGGTGTTGTTGCTGGAATTACTAACCATTAAATTAGCCATTCTGGTTGTGGTTAACACTAAAAAAATTAAAAAAATTTTTTCCAAAAAATCTTCGATAAAAAATTGGTAATACTTTGAAAGTCACCCCCTTCCCCCTCTTTTTAATTTCTTTTTGTTTCAATTTTTCTCATTTTATGACAATTTTTATAGATCATTTGAGAAAATTTTTCGAGATGAGTCGAATGACTTTAAAAAAAATCTGACTTAAGTGAACAAAGTTATGACAACTTGTCTTCCAATCCCTTGAAGAGGTTAGCCCTTCCATTAAGGATTCAGCTCCATTATTTTTTTCAAGAAGATTAAATCTAGCCGATCATGTCTCCGACTCAGCCCGATCATAGATGAGTAATAATGTATAGTAAATTATACATTAAACAAAAAAAGCTCATAATGGTCAGAAAAATGTGGGAAAAAGGGTTGGCGACCTGCAAAGTATTACCAAAACAAATTTTTTTCCTTACACAAATCTTTGTGCCTTTTGTTTTTGCCATTATGGATACTCAATCCTCTTGGAGAAGAAAATTGCATATTGCAAAGATTACAGAAATTTTTCTTTTCATTATTTTTAACTAATTGTGTTTTGTTGTTGTATGAAGTTGTTGGAGTTTGTTGTTCTTCATCATCAGTAAATGTCGAATTTTCTCCTTCTAGTTAAATAAAAAATATTTCAAAATGTCAAAATCCCCAAGAGAATTTCAAAATGTCAAAACCCCAAAAAAATTTCAAAATGTCAAAAACCCGCCAAAATTTCAAAATGCCAAAACCTCAATAAAATTTCAAAATGTCAAAACCCCAAAAATATTTAAAAATGTCAAAAACACAAAAAAATTTCAAAATGTCAAAAACCCCAAAAAATTTCGAAATGTCAAAACTCCAACAAAAAAAGCTCACCGCTAAGATTATTTTCATCCTCAACAAGTTCCCATCCATTTTCTTCCTCATTAGTATTGTTTACTAAATCGCTCTCCTCCACAATATTATTTTCTTCATTATTTTCATCATATTCTTCTTCCTGCTCAAATATTAAATTTCCCCCATCATTTCTTTGCCCTCCACTAAAATTGCCAGAATTTTCATCAATATTAAATTCTTCCCCTTCCTCTTCTTCATTTTCCACCTCTTCTTCATCTTCAATTTCTTTAAAACTCTCTTCAAATCGTTGATGATTTACGAGCATAACATGCTCCAACGTTTGTCGTAACGGGCACTTTGGGCATCTTTTATAATATTTTCTATCCCACATATAAATGGCAGAATCTGAAATAAATTAATAAATAATTATAATCATTAAATTGTGATTTAGAAATTCTGATATTTAATTCTGATTTTTAATTATGGGTTGAAAATTCCGATGTGTAAATTCTAATTTTAATTCTGATTTTTAATTCCGATTTATTAATTCCGATCTATTAATTCTGGTTTTAATTCTGGTTCTTAACTCTTATTTTTAAATTCTGATTTTTTTGATTCTGATTTTTAATTAAATTTGTAAATTCTGATTTTTAATTTTTTTCGAAATTCTGATTTGTATATTCTAATTTTAAATTCTGATTCTCAAAATTCTGATTTTTAAAGTTTATTTATTTTTATATACCTTTCCCAGGAATTACAATTTTATTATTATTTGTTTTTTGCTGTAATTGCTGCTGTTTATTGCTAGCATTAGATTCATCATTGTCAAAAACAAGAAATTCCTTCAGGATACTCGAAAACTAAAAAAAAATTTTTTTGTTAAAAAAATTAAAATATCTTTACATTTCCACTAATTTCATCTTCATTTAAATTTTCAATTCTATCCTCCATAAATGAATTAAATGCATCTTGGATATCTTTAAAAAAAATTTTTAATTTAAAAATTAATTTTTAAATGCAAAAAAATTTGCGGACAAATTTTGCGGACAAAAATATTTTTTGCGGACATATTATTTTGTCCGCAAAAAAATTTCCAGACATAGCAATAAGTGCGCAAAGACATTTCCTAAGCAAAAATCCGCAAAAAAATTTTTATGTCCGCAAGATTTGCCCGCAAAAATTTTTTTGTACGCAAAAATATTTTAAACAGAATTACCAATATTATTGAGTGAATTTACACCAGAATTGCGCTTAAAATGAAATTTAAAAAAATTCAAAAAAACTTAAAAAATACCTCAACTTCACATTCCAGTCTAGAATTATTTTTAGTAGAAAATCGAATTAAATCACTGACAGACTCATTTCCATTCCTCTCACTTTGCTATAAAAAATAAAAATAATTTTTGAATTTAATTAAATTACCCCAAAAAATAATATTTCTTCTACCATTTTAAGACTTGCTCTAGTTACATTTGGAGAGGATAAATCAATTAAATTTGCTTCTTCAGGTTGTTCAGATATATCATTTAACCTAGTTGAAGTATTGCTTCTCTTATCATATGTTTTGTTCAACTAAAAAAAATTTTTTTTGAATTAAAATTTTTTGCGGACAATATTTGCGGACAAAAAAAATTTTTTTGCGGACAATATTTGCGGACAAAAAAATTTTTTAACTAAAAATTTTTCTTCAAAATTTTAATTTTTAGTTAGAAATAAATATCAAAATACTTTCCCAAAAAAACTAATATAAGCATTTAAAAATTAAAAAGGTGTGGGATCAAATGTCACCCCTTTCCAAAATTGATAAAGAAAAATTTTTAATTTAATTTTAGAAAAATATTTTTAAAATTTAATTTAAAGAATTAAACAACCTCAACATTTTTTCGCCGTTTGTCCTTTACTAGAGCAACCAATTTATAAATCAATTTTGTAAAACGTTCACAGCCTGTACAAATGCATTTGGTGCAAGTCTTCTAAAAATTAAAAAATAATTTTTTTAATTCGATAAAATTGTTGTTTACGGACCTCCTTTTTTTCATTCCCAAGTTTTTCCGGATAACAATATTCCCAAGTTTTTCCGGATAACAATTTGCGGACAAAAAAATTTATTGCGGACATGATTTTTTGTTAAATTTTTGTCCGCAAAAAATTTGCGGACAAAAAAAATTTGCGGACTTATCTTTAAGTTGAAAAAAGGTGAGTGAATAAAGCAAGGATGACGTGATAAGATTTTGCTTACTTTCTTCCCCATTCTCCTTTTCGTACACTTTTTATTTTGTCTCGAAAGAAAATTCTGACCCTTTTGTACATTACCATTAAAAATGAGAGGAAAAAGGAAACCCCTAAACGACAATTTCACCAAAAAAATTAAAAAAAACCTCAGTTTCAGTAGCCACGTCTTTTTTAGAAATTTTTCTCGATTCCCTTTCAATATTTAACATTTTTTGTTGTTTTAGTTGTTGTCGTCTTTCATCATTTCGTATTTCCTCTAATGTTCTTATTAATTTCGCAGAATTAAAATTTGAAGGAGGCTGTCGAGGTGAGCGAAATATTGAGAACTATAAAAAATTAAATATTTAAAAAAAACTCAAGTTTGGAGAGTTGATTCGGTAATTTCGAACTACGTCCCCCTCCTTCTATTACTTTCAGTGACCCATAATGGTCAATAGAATCGGAAAATTAAAAAAAACTTTGACCAAATTTTCAATCTTGAATCTAGGAAAAATCAAAGAACACTGAAAACTGCATTTATCTTGCCTTTGAACATTTTCTTAACATTTCAATACTTCAACTAAAACGCGGATTGGGGGGGGGGGGGGGGGATACGTACCGACATCTTTCAATTTTTAATAAAAATAAAGAAAAAATAAATTTAAAACATTTATTAACCGTATTTCCTCGAGGATGTTGATTTGTTTTGTTACAGGCATTCTGGCCTCTATCTTGTGCATTTCGACATCTCTCATAATTTTGATTGGTTCCAATTGGCCGCACATTTTCTTTTTGAGTTTTACTAAAAAAATTTTTTGAAGTTGGTCGTGGATATAAAATTTTCTAGCCTTTAGTGGGCTCAAAAATTAAAATTATTTTTTTAATTCTTACACGACACGATTCCTCTCTTCAATCCAAAATCGCTTATTTTCCTGTCTAAAATTTAAAAAATAATTATATAAAGAAAAGACAAAAAACCTTCGTTCCATTTCTTGAAATCCCAATCTCCTTGCGAGTGTTAATGCATTTAAATCGTCACGATGCCTTCCCACGTAAACATTCACTCTCTAAAAAATTTTTTAGATAAAAAGAAATTGTTAAATTTGATTAGAAACACATTTTTCAAAAAATAAAATTAATTTCCCCAAATGGGGTTCGAACTTTCGACCCTTTTTGACTAAAAACCTAAAATTTACCCACTTAACCAAAAACTAATTTTAACGAATTTTCGAATTTTTTGGTGTTTTCTGGATTTTTTAATAAAGAAAAAAATATTTTAGATAAACCTCTCCTTTCTCATTTGTTGTTGTAAGCACATTAACATACTCAAACATTTCTTTTGACTTTAATAATTGTTGAAGTGATGCAAAACCAAGTAATACTGCCTTGTTGTCAGGACAGAATCCATTGTAGTCCCTAAAAAATAAATTTTAAAAAATTAGTAAAAATTTGTTTGAACCGATTTTGAATCCGAAAAACACAAAAAAGCACAAAAAATCGAAAATTAATTCCAAAGGTACTTTTTGGTTAAGTGGGTAAATTTTAAGTTTTTAGTAAAAAGGGTCTCAGGTTCGAACCCCATCTGGGGAAATTAATTTTATTTTGTGAAAAATGTGTTTCTAAATTAAAATAAAGGAGAATAAAGATGAAAATTAATTTTTAAAATTAAAAAATAACCAAAAATCATCGATCAGTTCAGTTATGGAATTATATCCACCATTTTTTGTGTGAAGCAAAGCGGCTAGGCGTTGTCCAAAATCTTTTAAAGTAATTTTTTCAATTTTGTCAAGTTCCATTTTTTAGGCACTAAAAAGGTGATAAAAGAAGTTAAGGGATGAAAAAAACATAAAAGAGAAAATTGAGCGGAAAATACGTGAAGGAATTATGAAAGGGGTCGTTTAATTAGAATAAAAAAAGGAAAAAGGTTGAACTAATTGTAGTAGCTTAAAGCCTTTGTGATGTCTGGGGAAGTTTCAAGGGGAAAAAGAGGGAAAGTCTGGGGAATTTTTTGAGATGTCTGGGGAAGTGCCAATGAAACAAAGAAAGAATTGATGATAAAAAAGGGAAATGGTTTGAGGGAAGGAGAATTAAAAAATTAGAAAAATAGGTCAACTAAATAAAAATACAGTATTTATTCTAATTAAATGGTCCCTCCAATTGAATGGCCGTTTTTTCGGGTACTGAAAAATAGAATGGCGGCCATTCAATTAGAATAAAGGTAACAAAAAAAAGTGAACAAATAATCCTTGAAGATATTTCTTAAAAAATCCGTGTCGGAGAAAAGGAACAAAAAATTAGTTTACAAAATGACATTTACCATTAAAACGTTACTCGTTCGTTTTGTCGCAGGGCTACTTTGTCATAGTTTTTTTATTTTTATCTTAATTAGGTTTATCATTTTTTCGGGCCTCATTTTTATCGAACCGGGCCGTTCGAGTTTTTTTTTCGTGCCAGAAATAGAAGCCCATTTCGAGCCGGACCGGGCCGCCAATCCTAATCCTAATGATTTTTCAGATTTTTAAAATTTCTTAAGAAAAATTTCTAAGCAACCTTTTTTTTCAATGGATGAAGAATTGCAAAAATTAATTAAAAATTGGTTTGAATGGGATAAGGTTTTTTAATTTTTCTTTTTTAATTTTATTAAATTCCCTTTTGAAGAATGAAGACACTCGAAGTCAAATTCAAAAACTTGTTGATACAAACAATTTAGTGGAACTTAAAGCTTTGATGATTGGTGAACTTTCCTTTGGAACTGCAGGTTTTCTTTAAATTTTTTGGGTTTGTTTTTGGGGAAACTTGGGCTCCACGGAATTATTGATACATTCATGTCAATAAATTCAAAAAGTCTCATATCTTTGAAACACGCATCAAAATAGGGTTGGTGACTTGGTTTTGGGAACCTTAACGGGCGAATTCTCATTGCCTGAATTTGGGAATTTTTGCCTTTTTGGAAATTTTCCAGGAGATTTTTTTCCAGAAGGCTGACCTTCCTAAAAGGTGCTAGCTCGGTTTTCTCACTTTTAACAGATATATTTTCCATTCAGACCGACACGCATCGAAACTAGGGATCGAAACGGGAACTTTGGAAGAATTTTAAAATTTTCCTTTTTTGTCTGCTGGGTTTTGCTTTTATTTATCCTTCTCTATAACCTATTGAATTTAATCAAAATTTATTTAAAGGTGTGCGTACAAAAATGGGACCAGGCTTCACTCAATTAAATGACCTTACAATTATACAGCTCTCACATGGAATGGCTCAACATTTATTACAAGACATGGCTAGTAAAGGAAACAATAAAATACCCAAAATTGTGGTTGGGTTTGATGGGCGTCATAATAGTTTGAGGTTCTTTTAAGTATAAAAAATCCGCAAGAATTCTTGCGGACAATTTTTGCGGATTTTTCATCAATTTTTTCTATGCTGATTGTCTGGATCAACAAAAAATGTCTGTAAAATAAAATCTGCAAAATTTTTGCGGACAATTTTTGCGGACTCTTCCCAAATTATCTCTTTACGCTTGTTTTTCTCTCGATCAGCAGAAATCCGCAAAAAATGTCCGCAAAATAAAATCCGCAAAGAATGTCCGCAAAATAAAATCCGCAAAAAATGTCCGCAAAAAGCTCGACCTTCATAAGTCCCCAAAATGTCTAAAAATTAATTCTAGATTTGCTCAATTAGCCTCCAATGTATTTATTAAAAATCGAATTTGTGTAACTTTGTTTTCCGAATGTGTTCCAACACCTGTTGTTTCTTTTGCCGTTGTTGAATTAAATTGTGATGCTGGTTTAATGGTTTATTTTTCGTTCTAAAATTTTTTTTCTGAAAAAAAAAATTTTAAAAAATTTTCAAAAAATTTCAAGAAAATTTTTTTGAAAATTTCTAAAAATTTTTTAAAAAATTTTCGAAAATTTTTCCCTTCCCATTAAATAAAAAAATATTTTTTTTGACAGATAACAGCCTCCCACAACCCAAAAGAATATAATGGCTACAAAGTTTATTGGAATAATGGTGCTCAAATACTTTCCCCTCACGACAAAAGAATTTGTCTTATTGCAAGAGAATCACCCCCAAAAGAAGAATATTGGAATATTACAACTCTAAATTCTACAAACAATTTATTTTCTGTTGCTGATTCGGTTTTGGAAAAATATTATTGTAATGAGTCTGCTGTTTGTTGTTTCTACAAGTTTGTTTTGTAATTAAAAAAAATCAGAATTTGTAATTACAAATTGTAATTTTAGTTTAAAAAATAAACTTGAAAATCAGAATAAAATAAACCTGTTTTACAATTTGTAATTACAAAAATAAACTTGAAAATCAGAATTTTAAAGTAAATAAACTTGAAATTACAATTTGTACTTACAAATTAAACTTGAATAAGTATAAATAAACTCGTTTTACAAAATATTAATAAATAAAGAAAATAAACTTGGAAATCAGAATTTCACTTTGATAAACTTAAATTACAAATTGTAATTTAGAATAATTAAAAAAATAAACTTGAAAATCACAATAAAGTAAACTTGAATTACAATTTGTAATTTAAGTTATAAAATAAACTTGTTTGCAATAAATAAATTTGAATTACAAATTGTAATTACAAATTAAACTTGAATAAAAATAAATAAACTTGTTTTACAAAATACATATTAATAAACTTGAAATTACTTAAAATAAATTTGGAATTGGAAAACTTGTTTTACAATTTTAATAAATAAACAAACTTTTTTTCTAGAGAATTAAATTCAAAAACTTCACTTAAATTTACTTATTCTGCCTTCCATGGTGTTGGTTCTAAATTTGCTCGGAGAATGTTTAAAGAATTTGGATTTCCAGAGGATGCTTTTTTTTATGTTAAGGTTTTGTTTATTTTTAATAATTTTTTGGTAAATTTTATTTTTCTGATTTTTTGAATTTTTCTTATTAAAAAAATTCTTTTTGAAAATTTTCTGAATTTTTAAAAATTTTTAAAACTAATTTTTAAATAATAAATTAATTTTTTTATGAGAAATTTAATTTTTTATACGAAAATGGACTTTTTCCTATAAAAATTAAATTGGTGTTCACCAACGAGGGTCGAACCCGGACCCCTTAAGCACTTGAAATTTGAACAGTTTTTTGGTTTTTTTGCTTAAAAGTTTATTTTATCAAAATTTCCCCTCCTTTTTAGGAACAAGACGAACCCAATCCGGACTTCCCAACTGTCTCCTTTCCAAATCCAGAAGAGGGCCATGCTGTTCTCAACCTTTGTTATCAAACAGCCGAGGAATCTGGTGCTACTCTAATTTTGGCAAATGATCCTGATGCTGATAGACTTCAAATTGCTGAAAGACAGCCCGAGTATTTAATTTTTATTTTTTGGGTGGTTTTAAATTTTTACACATTTTTGGTGTTGATTTTCAATTTTTGGGAATTTTTTTATGGAATTTTTTAGGCAACTTGGGTGTCATGAACTTGGGGTTTTTTTTATTTTAGCCCTTTTTTTGTTCTTTCTTTTTGCTTGATCGATCCGCTAATTTTTCGGGTTCAATTTTTCAATCCTTTTTTTTTCAAAATTTTTCAAGCCAAGAGAAAGCTGGGGGGAATAAACTTCATCATATCCTCTAATTTTCCTTTTTAATGAAATATTTCTGAAAATTAAATTTTAGTGGAGATTGGCGTTTATTTAATGGGAATGAAATGGGTACTTTGTTAACTTGGTGGATTTGGACACAATGGAAACAGAGAAATTTAAATATACCAGCTGAAGATGTTTATATACTTAATAGTGCTGTTTCTTCTCAAATAGTTGCTACAATGGCTAAAATTGAAGGTTTCCTTTTTCCTTTTTTGAGTTTTTATAATTGTAAAGACAGGTATTCATTTTTGCGGATTTTCGCTGACTTCCCACTTCCTTATATTTCGGGTTAACTTTTTAATTTTATCACTCAAAATTCGTGTTGTCGGTTTCAAACCGAATTGTTAAACCGTTCGGTTAACCGAAGAATTGGTGAAACCGACAAACTTACTCAAAATGTATTAATTTTATAAAAGGAAAAAGGAGGAGTAGAAGACAATTGGAGGGAAATAGGTGCAAAAATCCGTTAAAAAGTCCGCAAAAATCTGTAAAAAATTTAATCTGCAAGAATTTAATCTGCAATTCCTTAATTTAAATAAAAAATAATTTTTTTAAAATCTTCTCTATAATTTTAAAATTTCCTAGGCTTCAAAAACGACGTTTCTTTAACTGGTTTTAAATGGATCGGCAATTTGGCGCATGAAATTCGTAAAAAAGGAAAATTGGTTATTCTTGCGTGGGAAGAATCTATAGGTTTATTTTAATTTTTAAAAATAAATTTATTAAAATTTTTTTAAATTTAAGGGTTCGCAACAGGAACGACTCTTGATAAGGTTGATTTTGAATTTTTCAAAAAATTTTTTGGAAAATTTTTTGAAATTTTTTTTAAATTAAAAAAATTTTTTTTTAAACAAATCTGAATTCCTTCCCCTTCCTGTTAATTAAAAAGAAAAAAAATTTATTAAATAAATTTATTAAAAAAAATTTTTTCTTTTTTAAAAGGACGGAGTAAGCGCAGCAGCAGTATTTGCAGAAATGGCCAATTATTTAGCTTACCAAAATTTAAATATGAAAAAACAATTGTTTAATATTTACAACAAATACGGCTTCCATTTAATTAGAAATTCTTATTGGACAGTTCCAGAAAATAATGTAACCAAAAAATTATTTAATAATCTTCGAGAAAATGGAAAATATCCAGTTAATATTGATGGAAACAATTGTGAGGAAAAATATGTTGTGAAGCATGTTCGGGATTTAAATACTGGTAAAAACATGTTTTTAATTGAATGTTTGTGAATGTTTTTGTTTTGTTTAAATGTTTTTCTGAATGTTTGTTTATGTTCTTAATTGTGTTTGGATGTTTTCAATGTTTTCGTTTTTTTAATGTTTTGTTGTTTTTGTGTTTATTTGTTTTGAATGTTTTTCGATGTTTTGTAATTGTTTTTAATGTTTTTTGGATGTTTTGTTTGTTGTTTTTGTTTCTAATGTTTTGCATTTATTCTAGAATGTTTTTTCGAATGTTAGCGAATGTTTTTAATTGTATTTCTAATGTTTTTTATGTTTTGTAAATATTTGTTTTTAAATGTTTTTGTGTTTGAATGTTCTTGATGATGTTTTGTTTGCTTATTTTCAATAAGTTTTGTTTTCAATGTTTGATGTTTTGTTTCTTGTTGTGTTTTTCTCAATCTAAACATTTATTGAGATTTTTTCCAGGTTTTGATTCTTCCCAACCAAACAACAAAGCAATTCTCCCATTAAGCACAACTTCAGATATGATTACCTTTACATTAGTTTCAGGCAGTCTAGTAACTTTACGTGCAAGTGGAACTGAACCAAAAATTAAATATTATATTGAGTTACAAACTGAGCCTGGAAAAAATGAAAAGTTGGTGAAAAATAAGCGTTAAAATTTAAATTAAAAATTTTTATTTTTCCTAGTGATTTGGAACAAGTCGAGAATGAACTAAACCAATTAGAAAATAATGTTGTGCAGACATTGTTGCAACCAGAAAAATATGGACTTATTAGCCGTTGAGATTAAATAAAGTGAATTTATGGCTTCAATGTGGTTTTAACATTTTTTTAAAAATCAGAATTTTCTGATCATATATTTTATTCAGATTTTTTCTGATTTTTTAAAATTCTGATTTGTTATATTTTTCTTCTTTTAACTAAGTTCAGAATTTTTGATACCAGAATTTTAATATTTTTTCTGATAATTTTATTCTGGTTTGGAAGTCTGATTTATTCTGATTTTTTAAAATTCTGTCTTTTTCAAAATTCTGGTTTTTTCAGAATTTGTAAAATTCTGATTTTTTCTGATTTTTTTAATTTTTTTATTTTCTTCTAAAATTCTGATTTTCTAACTAAAGGATTATGTAATATCATTCCTTAATTGTACCATTGTGATTCTTATTTTGAATTGATCGTATTATAACTTATTATTCTAATTAAACATATTATTTAATTTATTATAAATCTTTTAAAATTAAAAATGGGAGATAAAAATATTTTTTGGACTCGATTTAATTTTTTTTATTTGGATAAAGATTTGGAAAATACTCGAGCTATAGGTTTCTGTTCTGGGGTACGGCCCACTTTGTCGCGCGGCCACATTGTCGCCGAGCCATAACTTGCTTTAAGATTTCCGAATCTTGCCAAATTTGTTATTAAACGATTCCTCTCATCGAGCTAAAGAGATTGGTACCAAAATTGATAAGGGCCAGAAATTTTTTAGCAAGTTATGGCTCGGCGACAATGTGGCCGCGCGACAATGTGGGCGTGTCCCTCTGTTTTGCATATATTCGAGGCTTTATCGATCAAAAACTAAAAATCTTTTATCAGAAACTTGGTTTTTCGTTCACATTTAAAAAAACATTGATGCGAATCTTTTAAATATTTTACAACTTTGTATGTAATCTATTAAATATCTAAAAAATGTAGTTTATAATCTCCCCTCATTTTTGACAAATTATCAATTAAAACCCTCAAAAGAGTAATCTACTTTCCTTCAATTTTATTTGTCCAAAAATTCTTAAGTAATTTTTAAGGGCGTTTGTCATTTCCAAATTTTCCTTATCTATCTGACAAAGAAGAGAAAAAATTTTTTTTCTTTATATAAACACAGTTGAAATGACATTTTCCTGTCTCCCCCCAATTTTTCAGTTCAATCAAAAATTTGTCATGTTTATTTTTTCTCCTTTATTTGTTTTTTATTTGGTTATTTCGTGTATTCCGTCTACTACTGCTGCTTCCTCTCCCCTTAAAAATCCAAGCAATAATGATTTTCAACAAAACATTAATTCAATTAAAAGACCGCTTAAAATACTCGTACATTCCCCTTCAATAAGCTGGAGTCATGCTCAATATTTGGGAAGAATTGCGGATACATTGGTTGAAGCGGGGCATGAAGTGGTTAGTTTAATGTTGGGAAGAATATATTAAAAATAATTGGTGTGGAAACACATTAGTGAAACATGTTTATTTTTTTAAATTAAATTTTGGTTTGAACATGTTTTTGGAATGTTTTTATGATTTTTAATATTTGACAAACAATTGTAAAACTTTTTAAATAAACATGTTTCATCTATAATTTGTAAAACAAGTTTTGTTTTAAAACTTGTTGGAAGTTGGAAGATAATAAACACATGTTTTTATTAATTGAAAACGAAAAATAAACCTGGAAACAAATAAAAACACAAATCTGAAATACAAACAAAAATAAACTTTGTTTTGAACAAAAATATATTAAACAACTTGAAATAAGCAAATCATAAACTTCAAATTTCTTAATGTTCGGAAACAATTTACAAAACATAACATTTACAAACAATTGTAAAACTTGTTTTGTTATATGTTTGTAAATAATAAAACATGTTTTGATTAAATATACAAGAAATACCTATTCTAAATGTTCGGAAACAATTAATGAAAAAAACATTTTTAAATTGTAAAAAATGTTTTGAACATTAGGATATGTTTAGACTTGTCAAACATGTTTTTCTATACGCTTGAGTTTAATTTATGGGGGTAATTAATTAATTAAATTTTTAATATGATTCTAATATTAAAATTTTTTCTGAATTTAAATTAATTTTTCAGCATTTCCTTAAATTCATTATGGACCCTACGTTAAACTTCAAAAATGAAACTACTCGAGTAAAGCATATTTATGTTATCCAAGCAAATCCCGAAAGTGTTGAAGTTTTGGACATTAAAAATAACAAGCTAGTAACAGAAGCATTCCATAGCGATAGACCGTTGATAAATTACTTTAATCATCCAATGACACATTTTGGACCAATGATGGCTACTGCATGTAAAGGCAAACATTCATATTTGATTTTTGTTTGTATTTTGTTTGTATGTTGTTTAGAAATAAAGTTTTTGTGTTTTATTTTTTTGTGTTTTATGTTTTTGTGTTCAAGTTTTGTTTTCATTTGTTTTAGGTTTATTTTTGTCTTTTGTTTGAATTCAAGTTTATTTAATGTGTTTTACTTTGTTTGTTTAAAAAAGTTCATTTTTGTATTTTGTGTTTCTTTAAGTTTTATGTTTCTAAGTTTATTTTTTTGTGTTTTATGTTTAATTTCCAAGTTTTTGTTTGAATCCAAGTTTATTTATTGTTGTGACTTTGTGTTTTATATTTATTCTATATGTGTTTTTGTTCTATGTTTTTGTATTTTTGTTTTTAATGTTTTAATTGTTTGTTTCGTTTTGTATTTTATTTTTTGTATTTTATGTTGAAGTTTTATTTGTTTCGTGTTTATAGAAACAATACAACAACACCAACTTTTACAACAATTAACCAAAGAAAAGTTTGATGTTGGAATATCAGAAATGTACGAGTATTGTTCTGCTGCACTTTTTCATAAACTAGGCGTAAAAACAAAGTTGGCAGCATTTGCAATCCCTTTATTGCAAATGGTTGGTAGAAAATTTGACATTCCCAGTTTTGCTAGTTTCGTGCCAAGTATTTTTATTAAAAAAGTTTTTTATTTTTTAATAATTTATTAGACACTTTCGCCTCACATTTGGGTCTACAATCTTCTTTTTACTACCGATTTTTTAATTTTATCAATGAATTTTATGACTGGATTTGGATGGATGATTATATTCTGAGAGAAGAGGTCTAGAAAAAAATGAAAAAAAATTTCCAAAAAATTTTTAGGAACAAATAGTTCGTCAAGAATTCGGCTCAGACTTTCCAGATCTAAAATATTTAACAAAAAAAGTTTCTCTCGTCTTTTTCAACTCAAACCCTTTCTTTGAGATGCCTAGACCAACCTCTAACAAAATTGTTTATATTGGCGGGTTGGTGGATAATTTGGCAACTGAGGCTAATAAAAAATTGGAACCAGTAAATTGACATTTTGATTAAACAAAAAATTAAGAAAAAATTTTTTTTGAAGAAAATTAAAAAAATATTGGACGAGGCAGTTGAAGGCGCAGTCCTTTTCTCGTTTGGATCAATTGCTGACACGACCAAATTAAATTTAAAAATTATAAAGGGAATTGTAAATGCTTTTAGGCGCTTCCCTAATATTCAATTTATTTGGAAATTGGATTCTGAAACAATAAAAAATATGTCGGAATTAATTAATCCAGTAGCCAATATTCATACGTTTGAGTGGCTTAGACAACCGGCTATTTTAGGTGGAAAATTAAATAATTTACTAACTTAAGTTTATGTCGTTAATTGTAATTCAAGTTTATTTTTTCCGCAATCTTAAGTTTATTTTTAATTTTTGGAATTGTAAAGCGAAAAGTTTTAAAGAAAAAGTTGGAAGTTTTGTTTTGTGTTTTACATGTTAATTGTAATTCAAGTTTATTTTTGTTGGTTGCAATTCAAGTTTAATTTTTAATTGTAATTCAAGTTTATTTTTGTTGGTTGCAATTCAAGTTTAATTTTTAATTGTAATTTAAGTTTATTTTTGTTAATTGTAATTCAAGTTAATTTTTAATTGTAATTCAAGTTTATTTTTATAATTGTATTTCAAGTTCATATATGCAATTGTAATTCAAGTTTATGTTATAAGTGCAATTTATGTTTATATTCGTAATTGTAATTTAAGTTGATATTACAAATTGTAATATTACTATTGTAAAACATTTTTCTCTAGTCCATCCCAACTTGAAAGCATTTATTACTCATTGCGGACAAAACAGTCTAACCGAATCAGTGTATGCCGGTGTTCCAATTATAGGTTTTCCCCTTTTTGGGGATCAATTTTACAATGCTGATGTTTCCGTTACACATGGTATAGGGCTACAAATAGATGTTAATGAATTGAATGGACCAAATGCTGAAAATATTCTTTTTGAGGCTATAGAAAGGGTAAAAATTGAAATTTCTATAATTGAACCTCTTTATAAAATACACCCTTTATAAGGCATACCTCAATTTGGAGATAAGAAAACTGCAGCAGACAATTCCGGATATAACACTTGCGGGGGCGGGCTGCAATTATTGTCCGCAATTGTCACGTGATTAATTGTCATGTCCGCAATTGTCATGTGATTAATAGTCGTGTCCGCGAGTGCCGTAATACCCCCATTTTTTAAAAATTAGGTGACCATTGGGTTGGTTTAGACATTACCTTCTGTTTAAGGAAATCTTATAAAGAGGTTTTAAAAATCATAAAAGACAAATTTTCTTTTTAAGATCCTCAAAGAACCCTTATTTCGCCAAAATGCCCAAATATTATCCAAAAAATTAAAATTAACTCCATTCAAACCAAAAGAAAGGCTAGTAAAATGGGTAGAGTTTGCAGCAGAATTTGACGATTTATCAGAACTTGATTTGCCTGGAGACAGGGAATTAAATTGGTTTATTTATTATTCTGTGGATGTTATAACGTTTTCAATTGTATTTTTGGCTGTTATTTTGGTGGCCATCTGGAAATTTACAAAATGGATTTTGATTAAATTTTGGAAAATTTTGTGGCCGAGAAGTATAAGAAATAGAAAAATAAAAGAAAAGAAGCTTAATTAATTAGATAGTCGGACCTCGTTTTAAAGATACCCTTTCGGGTCGTGTAAATGAGTGTGAAGCTCACTCACCCCACCACACATGAAGTCACCTAGGTTTGAGAAAAAACGCAATTAAAAGTGAGGTCCGACTGTGTTTAATTATATACTTGTATTAAAAAAAGATTAGACTCTTTCTGATTAAATTTTAAAAATAAAATTAAAGCAAAATCAAATAAATTCGTTAATTAATACTTTCAAAATTTCTAAAAATCACAGCACCTTCAATTTTCAAACTTTGAGTTAAAGTTTATGTCTATTTAAAGCCCTACATTTATTCTATAAACATTGAAAATTTCAGAATTTTCTGATATCCTTAAGAAAAGTTATGGATAAAAAACTAGTGTCACCTACTACAATTCTACAGAAGGAATATTCAAATCTTTAATTTTAATTTAATTGGCGTTGTGTTTGGAAAAAACAAGTTTTGAAAAAATAAACGAGAGAAACATTGTTTGTCCTCCTAATTTTTATTCTTCATGTTTTTCTTGTTTTTAATATTTGTATGTTTAATGTTTGTTTTAATGTTGCTTTTAATGTTTCCCCTAATGTTTTTAATTGTTTTAATGTCATTCAAAACATGTTGTTGTCTTTGTTTTAATGTTTTAAAGTTGTTTATAAAGAAGAGAAACATTGTTTTGTTCGTCTCTTTTCTTTGTTGATTTAATGTTTTTCTTAAAACTTCACTAAACATACTATAAAAGCCGGGTGTTTTGTTCGTTTCTTTCATTTTCCTTTTGTTTATTTTCCATGTTTTTCCTTTTGTTTTTATGTTTTTCTTTTAATTCTTTTTTAATTTTAGCAAAACAAATATTCTCTAAACAATATTTAAACTTCTCTACAAACTTTTCTGCAAACAAAACAATAAAATGGCTGCTCCAAATGTAAAAAATTTTTTCGAAAAAATTTTCAAAAAAAATTTTTATTTTCAGCAACCAATCCAAAATGCCTTCAATCTTCCTCTTCCTCAACGTATTATGCCATATGGAATTGTTGCTGCTGCAGTCGGTGTCGCTTCTTATTTTGTTCTGTGTGCTGTGAATCCGTTTGGGATCCGCAAACTGAAGGGGAAGGAAAAGAATTGAGAAAATGAAGAGAGGAAATACTTCAAAAATTCTATAGGCTATATATTCGATATCTTAATTGTTGTAATTTATGTTTGCGTAGTGGCTATATTTTGTCCAAAATTTTTTTGTGTGTAAATTTAAATTGTTTTTGGGTACCTTATTTGTTGCCTTTAAGTCTTTCCTTAAGCCTGCGCTAAGGTAAAAAGCGACAATTTGGCAGCCGCTGGTGTTTGCGACATTT
The DNA here is from genome assembly GCA_036172955.1 of Meloidogyne arenaria. Lineage (NCBI taxonomy): Eukaryota > Metazoa > Nematoda > Chromadorea > Rhabditida > Meloidogynidae > Meloidogyne > Meloidogyne arenaria. The sequence continues at coordinate 4,203,848 of JARQAB010000027.1, forward strand.
GCGGACATTTTGAGAGTAATTTGCGGCAGCCCCGATTTTTATATTTTTTATTGTTCTGAATTTTATTGATGACATTAGCATATGCTTAGGTCATGGATGGCCTAGACCCTTTGACCTTTTGCCAATTTCAAGTGGCAATTTGTTCCAATTTCAGTAGGCTTTCATTTTGTCCGCAAATGTCGTTTATCTGTAATTCGGTTTTTCTTTCAAATCCCAAGTCCTTTTCCGTTAGTTATTCACACCCACATAGCAAAGCAACAAATACATTCTAGGAATTAATGTGGGCGTTGTTTCCGATGTTAGTTAAATCCCTCAAAGCTTTGAGAAAATTGAGACAGCGGTAAAATGTAGGTAAACATTGAATACACCTACTCAACAACGGCTTATTTCTTAATAAAGTTAAGCTGTTTGTTTTCCTTATTTGGCCGAGAAAGGTGCCAAAACCGAAAAATAAATTTTTTATCGACAAAATAATTTTGATAACAGACGAACCTTATTAACCCTTTGGAACTAACACATCAGGATGGTGCTAGTTTTGCGTTTCGCCTTATCGAGTTTCGCGTTTTTGGTTGTTTCGCTTTAAAACCCTTGTAATAGATTGTATCTTGGAGGTGTATCCTAAATAGAGGGTATCCATTTAGAAGCTCCCCCAGGCAACTATTGTTGCATTTGGGGGTACCTTAAATAGCTGAACATGGGAAATCCTCGGATATACGGATTTCCACTGCTATATTCGATCAGAAAATTCCCCGATATCCTGACTTTTAGCCCTGCAGAGGCCAAACAAAATTCAAAAACGTATCCTAAATTGAGGTTATCAAGTATTCGGAGAGGTTTGGACAGTAAATTCATCACAAACCAGAACAATGTTACGGTATTCCGTCACTCATCCAAACCCACACCCTCAACAATTTACTAAACTACCAGCCTCCTCAACTCAATCTCCCTTTCCAACAGATAATTTTAAAAAACAACAAATACAGGAACGAATAAAGAGAGGCAAGTTTCCAAGGATTTTCTTGGATAAAAAATTAAAAATTAAATTAAAAAGGTGTCCGAATCCCCCCTAGCGGACTCTTCCGAATAGACTCCACGTGTCAATGTCATGATCGGGACTATCCCCCATGGACTGGCGAGATCCACGGAATGTCACAAGCTTTGCTTAGTAAATCGCTTCAATTGCGGGTTTTCTGGTGGATGGTTTTGGTTATTTTTGTTTTTTGGATTTTTAAATTTTAATTAAAAATGAAGGTTTTGTGTACTTGTTGCGGAACAGCTACTACTGTGCTCGTTATTATTGAATATATTCGAGGACCCACAGCTTCAAGTACTACTATACGATTGGTTTGTCTTTATTTTAGAGTGACAGGGGTAGGTCCAGAAAATTTTCCGACAAAATGTTCATTTCGCCAAAAGTACATTTCGCCACAAACACATTTCGCCAGAAACACATTTCGCCAAAATTCGCCACATTTCGCCACAAACACATTTTGCCAGAGACACATTTTGCCAATTTCCACTTTGTCATTTTTTCTTAGCAATATTTTAAAAAATTCTATAGGTTCCTAGCCTAGAATTGCCAGCAATTACAATATGCCCAAAGGTTCCAGATGCCTTCAACTTTGATGCCCTTTATCGAGATATGAACGAAAAAATAGGAGGAATAAATACAGACGTTGCAAGAGATCTTGTGAGGTAACGGCATTTGTCATAAATTGGGTTGTAGGTGATATAAAATTCTGAAATTTTGGAATATGGTAGAAAATAGATTAAATTAATTAATTGCGAAATTTGAGAGAAAAATATTGATTTTAGGAAATTTTATGAATTTTTAAAGTTTGCCACATTTTTAGCTATTGGATTGGTGGAAGTGGACTGGAAAATATGGTAAATTGACCTAAAATGAATTATTTTAACTAAAAATTGACGAGTTTTTGAATGAATTATTTAAGGATGGACTTCCCGAATTTAACCAAACATATATGCAAATGTTGGGACAGCTATATGACCGTTGGCGTCGTTCCATAGGCACTAAACAATTTTTCCAAGAAATTCAAGTAAATTAAAAGAAGAGTTGTTAAAATTATTTGTAGGAAAAATTTGGTTATAAATGCACTGATTTATTTGTTAATTGTGAACTTGGAGGGAAAAAGCACAATTGGTGAGTTAATTATTGAGGGGTGAAAGAGGGCCTAGTTTAATACTCAAATAAATTTTCAAAAAAGTTGTGATGCAATATTCCGCTCAAGACCAGTCATGCGTCGTGGTCTGTGTTATCAAACTAAACCACAATTAAACCAGGCAAAAAATATTAATTTAATTAAAGAAATATTAAACTAAATTTTAGACAGAGGCGGATGATATAGGGAGATTAGTATTGGAAATGAAGGCATTACCAAGCATCACCTCCCCTCAATATAATTTTTTCCAGCCTCAGGCGAGTTGAAATTAATTTTAAAAATTACGGAAAATTATAAAAGAATAGAGGGTGGAACTTATAAGGGTCGGAGCGTTTGGGGAGGGAAACTACACAAGTAGCAAATACAAGGGGGCGGAGCTTATGTGGGGGGGGGGGGGGGGAGGCGGAGCTTATAGGGGAGGGAAACTACACAAGTAACAAATATAAGGGGGCGGAGCTTATGTGGGAGGAAAATACAAGAGGGCGGAGCTTATGGGGGAGGGAAACTACACAAATTTCAAATTAATTAAAAAAAAGATTATTTTTTCTAGTACAGATAATAATTTATGTAAACGACAATTTTGAACAAGTAGTTGATTTCCCTCGATTTTATTTATACCCACACGAATGGAACAGAATGCATTTTATTGCAAGGTTCATTGAATTGCTTGAACACCCAAAGTTTTATTAACTAATTAATTGTAAAACTAGAATTAATAACTTAGTGATTGTACAAATGAGTTGGTTGGGAAGGATGCTAATTGTTTCGTAAGGAATTGGTTAACGGCAAATGTTATAGGTTTGTAAATTTAAATGAACATGTTGGAATGCTTGTTGTAAAATAAACTTTCCGGAAAACAAGTTTGAAAAATTACAATTGAGTAATTACAAATGTTAAATAAATAAACTTGATGGGAAAACATGTTTTGTAAAATGTACTAAATAAACAATGTTTTACAAATAAGTTGTAAAGTTTATGTAAAATAAACATGTTTTGAAAAAAGTTTATTTCTAACTTAAAACAATTTGTAAAATTTGTTTTAGCAAAACTAAATAAACTTGTTTAGCAAATGTTTTAATGTAAAATCAGCATGTTTTTGAAAAAGTTTATTTTGTAAAATAATAAAACAAGTTGTAAAAACAGATCGTAAAAACATGTTGGGAAAACTTGTTTTGTGTTTATTGCAAAACAAGTTCAGTAAACATCAATTGTAAAAACCAAAACAAACTACAAAACAAAGTTTCAGATGCTTTCAACTGTACTGTGCCCTACTTGGAAGATACTAAGGGCATATCAAACAACCTTCCAATATGTGAAGTTAAAGTTTTGGCCGAAAAGTTGGGAAATAATATTTAATTTAAACTTTAATTTTAAGCTATTACAATGCTATACAACTTGTCCATTCTGGAGCCGTTCACAGTCAGGAGGTCATAAAAATGCTGATAAATAGTCTTATTAATTATTTTTCAGTGTGTTCCAGGGTGTTCCCGATGGGAATACGGGTTTGGAATTTTTTTTCTGAGAGACGAAATAAAAAATAAAAAAAATTCTAAACCAATCTCTTAATAAAAATAATAAAATTTTTCAGTGTTTCCCTACAACAAAGTCCAGCTTTACAACCCTTTGTACAACACGTAAAAATTATAAAATAACTTTGAAAATATTAAACAATAATTTTAAAAATAATTAAAAATAAAAATAATAATTTTCAAAAAAATTTAAAATTTAAGGAATTTAATTTGGAAATTAGTTTCTACGATTTACAATATGAGCATGTCAAGGAGGCAAATTTACTCTCAAAAAATTATTTTTAATTTTTAAAATATCCAGGTTTATACAATTTCTGTTCCTGGCTTTATGTCGCAGATTGGCGGCCAATTTGGATTTTTCCTAGGACTCTCAATTATTACAATGATACAGGTAAATAAACAATAATTGTGCAAAACGAACTTTTCGAGAAACATTTGTCGAAATTGCTTCTGGGAAACATTTAAAATACAATTGTAAAAAAATAGTAACTTTCCAAATGAACATTACAATTGTAAAATAATTATTGAAAAAACTTTCCGGAAAACATTTTAGAATTAAAACATGTTTGTGTTTATGTAATATAAACTTTCCGGAAAAACATGACAATTGTAAATTATTAAACTGAACATTCCGGAAAACATTTAAACAATAAAACAAACATGTGTTTCTATATATAAAATAAACATTATGGAAAAACATGAGATTTAAACTGAACATTCCGGGAAACATTTAAAAATAAAATAATAAAACAAACATGTGTTTATATTAAATAAACTTAACGGAAAACAATGTTTCAAAACAATTAAAAAGTTTTAAGAAACTTTACAATTGTAAAATAAAACATACAAACCTAATTAAAGTACAATAAACTTTATTGTAAAAACATTTCCGGAAAACTTTAATTATTCTTAATTAACAAAACTTAAGATTGCGATATATGCTCTCTCCGCCTTCGTTACTCTATGCGTGAAGATCCCACGAAAATTACTCCAACAAGTTTGTATTCTATTCCTATTTTATTCTCAGTATTCCTTCATTTAAGGCAAATTTCCTTTTGAAAGGAGACTATTTTGCTCAAAACGGGACCTTTAATAATGTAAACTCAAAACAATCAGCAACTGATAAAACACGTAAAAACATTGTCAAAGTCAGCACAATCACAGGATATGACAATAATGGAGCTAATTACGAAGAAACAAGCTTCGGAGGGGAGAAGATCGAACAGGCTCAAGATAGTCAAAGGAGGCTTTCTGAGGGTGTAACTTCTCACGATAATATCTGTGATGCAGAAACTCCACAGGCAGCATCAAAAGAACGAACAAAGCAGCTAACAAAACAAAGGAGAATATCATCCAACATAACATTTTCAACAGATAAAAATGATTATTCATCCAGTGGATTTACTCAATATTGAATAAAATTTTTTTAAAGAACAAAAAATCAGGGCATTTAAGGCATTTAAAAAATTTAATATTAAAATAAATGTAAAAATGGAGAGATACCTAGAAGAAATTTATTAAAAAAATCCATTTAAAAATAAAAAAAAACTTTCTTAAGAAAGTAAAAATTTGGGCACCGAACCCAAAAAATAGCAACGGATTGGATGTGAGATGGCCCTTAAAGCTCTCTTCTTTGCAAAGTTTTAATCTCATCTTCATTTTTTGCTTTATTTTATAGCTGACCTTGCATTATATTGATCTAGCTAAATAAATTATTAAATTGAGAGTAAAGAGCAGTTTTTGTGTGATTGACAACTGCTAAAATTTATTTATTTTTTATATTAATTCTCTCTTATCTAAAGTAATAAATTACCTATAATTAATTGCTATAGTTAAGCGAGAAAAATCAACTGATAAAATTAAAAGAGGGTAATAAATAAAATAAAAAATAAATATGGTGTATGAAATTACAACGCAACTAAATTTTCCATAATAAAAATGTTTCATAATTTATTTTGAAAAATTCTTTTGCAAAGGCCAGAGTATATTTTGATAAGAACATACCTACAGTAATCATTAACCCTGACTAGTATTTAAAAAAATCAAAAGCCGAAGATCGAAGATATGAAATTTTGTTGAGACTGGTAACAAAATCTGAACGAGTTGAAGGAAAGTTCTTTACAAAACTCCAACAGAGCCAAGTTCCTTTCAAAATTTAGTATAGAACAACTCCCAAAATTTACACTCGATTCTGCTAAACTTTACTTAATTATCATTTACTAATAAAAATTTTCTCGTTCCTATATTTTAACATAAATTATTTTTTGCCAAGTCTTCAAAATTTAAAATTTTTCAAACAATTTTTTAACATTTTCTCTTCCAAAATTTTATCTTATTATCTCTTTCACAAAATATTTTTTTACGGAATGTGTGACGGGGGGGGGGTTATCCAATATTATATTGATACTTTAAACTATATTAATCTCTTAACTAATAATTCAAACCAATTCTAACACAATAAAATGTTTATTTTCTTTAATAATAGACGGAAAATCTTTTGATTAATGATTAAGGGGAAACTAAGGATAAAGTCACAATAAAGACTAAAGATTGAACGAATAATGACACAAATAAACTGAAGAAAATAAACATTTATTATTAAAATGGCGAGACATTGAAAGGCGGCGATGAGTAATCATTTACAAATATTATAGGAAAGGCTAAATTAGCTTTTTTCAGATAGGCTGGGAAGTATTGAGAAGATAAATAAAACAAAGTTACGATTATTTTAATTAGAGCAGTGCCCCGACCCCGTACCCGAAAGATTTTTTCAGATTTTCCCCGACCCGAATCCCGCCACGAAACAATTGGAAAATCCCGTACCCTAACACAACCGCCCCCGAGCGTTCGGGGTCCACCCTAATTTTAATATTCCGAAATGCGACTTTTAATTTAATTTTATTTTATTAATCATTTTTAAATTTTTATTAATCTTAAAATTTTATTAATTTTTCTATTAAATTTAGTGAAAATGGGTTGGAAGTTTATCCTTCTGTCAACTGTCTTGATTATTTCTTTGAGCTGTGCAAATGGAGACAACACTTTACAAATCGGGCTTTCTTCAACTTCCAATTGTAAATAAAATTTATTAATTTAATTTTTATCTCTCAAATATTTTTTTCTGTATTTTTTTCAAATATTTTTTTTTCTGTAATATTTTTTTCTGTATTTCAAATATTTTTTTCTCATATTTTTTTCTCAATATTTTTTTCTGTTTTTTAAAATTTTATTTAAAATTTTTAAGATTTTTTAAACTTCTCTTATAAATATTAATTGAAAAATACTTAAGAAAAACAACTTTTATAGTTTTTAAGATTGACGGTTTTAAATTTAACTAATAACTTTGCAATATCAATTCGATACTCTGATTGAGTTTTGGGCACTCGAGAAAATTTTTTGTGTCAAACAACTATACCATTAGATACATATAATAATCGAAACTTTATTTTATATACACTCAAACCTCTCAATTTAAGATACATTTCAGAAAAGGTTTAGACCGAATGGTAGAGGGAGTTGTTTGACAGATACCACTGTTTAGGTACCGTCAATGGTTGAAAATTAAAAATTTGCTCGTACTCGCACTTCCCTAAGATTTTCAAAGAAATCTACTCGAACACCAGGGATCCTGCCGACCCTATCCATAATTTCCCGAAATCGGGAATTTATTTTTTCAAGGGAATTGCCGTTCCCAATTTCCGAAATTTTTCTGCAAAATCGGGAATTCTTTGTCCTTCCAAGTTTCTCAAAATTTTCACGTGCGGCGCCAAAAAACTGATTGAGTCCTCTTTTAATTGCCTTAATTCTCATAGAACCAGAGATTCTCTTCCAAATATTCGTTTTATATCAGACTTATTTCTCAGATATCATCCTTAATACTCCTAAATCCCTAGATATCCTGTTAATTTCCAAATTTCCTCTTAACCCTCGTATATTTATTTTTTAATTAATATTAACTGTACTTAATTGTTTCATAGGACCCTAATCAAAAGTTATATTTTAATTTTACAAATTAAAATTAATTTTTAGCCGTAATTGATACAGCAGCAGATGCTATTGCCACAGCAAGTTCTGCTACTGGCGACATTCTTCTATCATTAAAAAATGTGGGGTTGAAGTCTTCGATATTTCTCAAAGTTATAGTTCCGATAGGCAGCATGGTGATGAAAGAAATTAATCCAGAGGTTTAGTTTGTGAATAGAAATATCATTTATAGGGTGAATGGAAAGACGGTTAAGCCTAGATTGGGCCTTTCTACGATGGAATTCATTGTAGCAAGACATAATATAGACTAATTTCAAATTTTCGGATAAAAATTCAAGCCTAAAGGCTCGTACAAATAGCATAAACAAAATAGAAAATTAAGTAAACCCTATTATTCCCATTAAAGTGTGGAAAATTTGGATAGAATATTTGGTAAAAAATTTAGATAGGAGATTAAAAAGAGAAGGTAAAAGCAGCATCCTGGTAGCTCAGATGGCAGAGCACCTATACGTAGTGAGCGAAAGCGCCTAGGAATAACTGCCAGGAAGTCGCAGGATCGAAGCCTGCCCGGGATTATATTTTTACTTCACTCTTACTGTATTTTCAATCCTGTCTGATAATAAGACTATAATAAAAATATTTTTATTAATAATATTCAAATATTTTAAGCCAAAATCTTTGGTATACCGAGAACTTATGCAATTGAAACAAAAAACGGAAAACATTTGGAACAACAACAAACTCGACATTGAATTTTCTACAAGAAAGCTCGGGAAAAAAATTATTGACATGGAATACTTTCATGTAATAAATTTGCTTAAATTTTAAAATAAATAATAAACCGCTTAATATAACCAGAGGTCGATCGGGAATCCAAATTCCGTATTCAAAAATTTTGGAATAGCTTCCAATTTCCAATTTCCGAAATCTTCCAGTTCTCTCTCATTTTTCCATACTATTTTCGGCAAAACGCCAAGCTTTTTTCTATGTAGACACGGCATAAAAGATAGAAGTTGGGCGTTAAAAATTGGAAATAGAATTTTTTATGGAAAAAATTTTTTTAAAATAAATATAGGTACTATATGAGATTTCGGAATATTTTTGAATTTTTATTTTTTGAATTAAAGAAATGAATTAAAGTTTTAAATTCATTTTAGAATTTTATTTAAAAATTAAATTTAACCACAATTTAATAAAATTATAAAAATATAAACGAAAGGCGCTCCGACTCGGGCACAGTGATCCATTTGCACAGTAAGGCAATTGCACAGTGGGCATCTGCACAGTAGACAATTGCACAGTAATTTGTGGTTAAGTGGATTTGTGTTAGATTTTACTTATTGTTATAAGCGAATAAAATGCTATTAATTATTAATATTTTATAATAACTTTACTAAAAAATCTTAAATTGTATTAAAATTCATAATTTCTTCCTTTATTTCAAATCAGTTTTTCAATTGTTTCAAATCAGAATATTCTTCACGATAAGTATTAAGTATTTTTTAAGCATTTCTTAATTTTTTTCAATTGGGCAAATTCTTGCAAATCTTTATTAAGGAAGTGTGCAAGTAATTTGATGTAAATGTTCTAATTAATTTGATAATTAAGATTTACTTTCTAATAAGGTTAGATTTTTTATTTGTTTGATTCTTTTTGTGATTTATAGATTTTTCTTAGAAATTTTATTTTTGGCAAAAACGAATTTTTTGTGAATCAACCTAGCTAATAAAGGAAGAAATTATGAATTTTAATACAATTTAAGATTTTTTAGTAAAGTTATTATAAAATATTAATAATTAATAGCATTTTATTCGCTTATAACAATAAGTAAAATCTAACACAAATCCACTTAACCACAAATTACTGTGCAATTGTCTACTGTGCAGATGCCCACTGTGCAATTGCCTTACTGTGCAAATGGATCACTGTGCCCGAGTCGTGTCACCAAACGAAATATTTATATAAATCTGTTTTAGAATGTTATATTTCCTACTAACACAATGATGATGCACACCGAGTCTTTTGTGGACCCAACAGTTTTCAAGAGCCCGACATTTATGAATTCGTTCAAGTCAGGATGCGAATTTGGGAGCAAGTAATAATTTATTTACTTAAAATTTTTTGAGTTTAGTTGGGATTAACAATGGGCGGGACCTAAATTTTGATACGTAGATTGAGCAAAAATTTTTTTAAAAATTTTTTAAGAAAATTTAAGGAAATAAATAATTTTCCCCTTTAAAAATTATTTAGTTAAGAACTTCAAAATTATATAAATACATTATAGTAGTAGGAAAAAGTTAATGAACTTATTGGGAAAATTGGCTTTATAATAAAATTTTAAAATTAAAAAAATTATTTCAGGGCACCGAAAGAACTTCTGAAGGTAATTTTTAAAATTTATCTATGTATATTTGTCACAGTCCAATTTCATATCTTGCCGGCTTCAATTCGGCTGGCCATGTGGGGACTGAAACACCAAATTTTGGATTTATCTTTCTGTTCAAAGTTCGGATATGGTTCCAGAACATTTCTTCATGTTCGGGACCTACGCCTACTTGGTCTGGGACCTATTAGCTAACCTTTAGGGGGAGCTAGCTATACCTCAAACTTACGTTACCCCTCATTTTAACATATGATTTTTTGCTGTTCCAAGGGGTATACATAAGTTTGGTCTGAATTTAACTAAATTTTAATAGTATTTGTCGCTTCGGATAGTCAAATTCTGTACAGATGCCATGACAAAAAATGAAATTACCTTATTGAATTACAAACGAAGTTACTTGTTAGAACTTAGTGGTCGATTTAACGTGTCTGCAAGAGGATATGACTTCCCAGATGTTGGAAAATACTTAAAAAGTGAATTAATTTAAATAATTAAATAAGAAGAAATGTTTGTTCACATTATCCATCTTAAAAATTCCACTCTATTTTATACCAATATTTCTGAAAAGAGATTATACTAACACCGCTTTCAAGATAATTTGCCTTTTTAATTCCGAGGGCGACTTAGCGAAGCCAAATATGCATGCCAGTTTTGATCGACTATAACTTTTTTAGTATTTTTGTCCACTCCAAGTGAATTATGTATCATTCGAAAGCCACAAAGAAGCAGGAGACTTCAGCAGCAAATTAATTCTGATCTTTAGGTAAACAGTCAAAACAAAAAAATTATTCGGTATTTCCAGTAAACAGCTTAATAGTGGCTTTGAATGATACTAAATTTAAATGGACTGGATCGAGGCTTAAAGTTATTGCCAAGGAAAACTGGTTGGCTTGGTAAATTCTAGCTTTATTCATATGAAGGGATATTTAGGGATACACTAAAAATTCTTTTAAATACTAAATTAAAAATTTTAATTTAGAATTTCTGATCCTATTCGAGAAATTAGGAAATACAAGTGCTTTGGAGTTTAATGAGATTGAAATGATGAATAAAAATTTCCCTGATTTTGACTCGGCTTTTGATGCTTATTTTACAGAACTTAGTTTAAAAAATTCAATTAACATTGATGATGAAGAGCCACACGATCTGTAAATTTTTAAATTTTAACCCGAGATTGGATTAGAAAAAAATCAAAAAATTATTATATACTATTTACTGATCGTTTCGTACATCTTAAACAAAGTATTTACGGGAGGGAATTTAAATTGGTAGGGGATCGACCTGTAAAACAATCATGGCGCAACATTTGGGGATCAAACTTCTGGGGACCCGACATTTGGGGACCCGAAATTGGGGACGAAATTGAATTAAAAAAAATTGATTATTAATCTGTGGTATGATATGGACGAAACAGGTGTCAATGATGGTAAACAGTGCTGGGTATAGCTCCGGAGCTAAGATTTTGGAAACCCCGGAGCAGGAACTGGAGCCGGAGCCAAGATTTTAAAAGGCCGGAGCCCGGAGCCGGAGCCAAGGATTTTCCAAATCACCACGGCTCAGGCTATACACCCCTAAAGATGGGTTAGAGAAAAAGAAGTAAGCAAAGATGGTAGGCGTGAAAGAAAAGGAAGAGAAAATTGAGACGGGTAAAAGATTTTCTTTCATTTCCTTTGTAATGTTGGTGTGGTTGAGTGGATAGTCAGTTAGGTCCGAGTTTTATCCAATTATTGGTTCGAAAAATATCACAACAAATAATTAAATAATTGTTTTTATTTGGAAAATAAATTATAATAAGATGTTTTTCATTAAATAAAGCTGGATAAATTTTTTAAATTGATTAATTTTAGTCTTTTTTTTCAAAACCACCTTTATCTCCCAAATCCCCCCAATGAAAAATAATTCATTGATTTTCCACCCGTAGCCCGGAGCCAACATGGAGCGGCTCCGAAAATCCCCGGCTCCGGAGCCGGAGCCAAGATTTTAAAAGGCCGGAGCCCGGAGCCGGAGCCAAGATTTTGAAACCCCGAAGCCCGGAGCCAAGAATTTGAAAGCCCGGAGCCCGGAGCCGGAGCCAACAAATGGCAAATACCCAGCACTGATGGTAAATGTATACTGGTTTGACAAACATGTACCGATTATAGGGCTCAATTAGTCAAAAATCGTAGGAGGTTTTATATTTTTCGTTCAAAAACTCCAATTAGCTATTTTTTAAAAGTGCACCCAAAATTCGGGCCAATTAAAAATTTTTTTCAATTCTATTTTGTCCTCAAATGTCGGATCTCCAATTGTCTGGTCCACAAAAGTCTGATCCTCATAAGTCGGGTAGCCGGTATAATACTTAAAATTATATTATATTTAGTTGTATGTTGCATGAACTTTTGGTACACACCAATTTTAATAGAGTCCGTGCAGAAGCATATGCCATATCGCTGCGTGATCACTTAATAGATATTGTAATCATTTCACTAAAAATTTTACTCAAAATTTAAATTAAAATTTTTAGGGGTACATTGCCGCCATCTGCAGCAACCTTACATTCCATGGCAATGAAAAACAAATGACAAAATATACTACTCAAATAGCCGATGAAATTAATTTGATTGCAATTCATACGTTTAATTATTTGTGCAGTTCCTTAGTAAATAATATATTAATTTTGGGGTAGGGGTGTACCGGCCGTTTGTATACCTGGTCATATTTTTGGCCATAACTTTTTCGATTCTTAATTGATTTAAATAATTCATATATCAATAGAAAGCACTGGATGTGAGGATTATTTTTGCCTACAGGAGTGATTTTATCATATCATCAACAAAAAGTTACAGGCAGATAAATGCTTGCAGTCGTGATTTTGATTTTTATCTGGCTGTAACTTTTTTTATGATGATCTGATCAAATTACTCCTGTTGGCAAAAATAATCCTAACATTCAGAGATTTCGATTGATAATAAATTATTTAGATCAATTAAGAATCGAAAAAGTTTTAGCCCAAAATATGGCCAGGTACAGGTACACAAGTGGGACGTACCGTAATTTTTATGTTTAATTTTTAAACCCAATATTTTTAGGCAAATGCCTGGCCTAATGTTTTCCATCAAATAATTGAAGAAAAATTCAAAAGTCTTGAAATAACGTCTCCGAGTGCTAGATTACTTGGAATGCTAATTGATTCTGCTCTTCAAGTCATTCGCGAAACTGGAGAGAAAAAGTAAGTCCGAATTCAAGATTCGACCGACATTCTGTCGAACATTCTTTCGAAAAAAACATTTGGTCGAATCAACAATTTCCTTTGCGTTTGGAACCGATGATGGGCAAAATAAAAATTTTTTTTATTTGAATCGCGAAATAAAAAATTTTCTATTTAGTTTCAGAGCGAAACGAAACTAAATTAACTTGTTTCGGACGAAACGAAATAAAAAAATTAAAAATATCGATTTTTTATCTCATAAAACTTAAGAATCATTATTGTAATGATAACTAAGCAGTAGAGAGCCGATATCACCTTAATCCCTTTCCAAATCCTCCAATTTCAAAAAATTGACTGGTATTTGGGGATTACAAGGGATATAGTGTGTTTTGCTAAAATTTGGGGATTACAAGGGATATAGTGTGTTTTGCTAAATATATAAGATATCACCACGCTTCCTAATGTCACAGTCCATCTAGGCAACGTACCGCCTTTCTAAAATTGAATTAGTTTTTAATATTAGAAAACCATATTAAAAATCATATTTAGTTACCAATATCAAATCATGATATCTAAAATTGGCGGGCAGGAACAATTCTATGAGGGTTTACTGAATTATTGTTCTCACAAAACTGGCGTTTATGGCCATAATGTTATCATCAATCGGATTAAATTAAACTTATCTGATTTTGACTCCACCGGTAAAATTAAATTTAAAATAATCAGAATTTAACTCATTAGTAGTGTTTCACCGGAACCGAAATTTTGACCGGAGCCGGAACCGGAACCGGATCCAATTTGAGTTCCGGTTCCCGGAACCGGAACCGGAACCAAAAAAACACCGGAACTTTCCGGAACCGGAACCGGAACCGGAACTTCCGGTGAAACTCTACTCATTAGTTGACAAAAATTTTCTTTCTTTTATAAAAATACTGTATTATCTTGAGGTAGGGAATTTTAAGAAGGGTAATTGTTATTCAAGCTTGTTACTTCTAAGGAAATAAGGTATTTAGTAAAATGAGTTTGAAATAATCTTTAGAATTTTGTCAAATATGAGGGGGCCAAAAATATTTCAAAACAAAATTATATTTTAATTTTACAAAATATTCACGATCTATGACCTAACAATTTATAAAATATTCTCTAGAATTGCAAGATGGGAAAATGCTGAAACTAAGAAATTTTGCCCTGAAACTAAATAGCACACTTCAGACTGAGATGGAGTAAGTTTACTCTTTATACATAAACAAATTTTTCATTTATTAAAATGAAAAAGGGTACTATCGCATTATACCGCCAAATCTCTGCAAATGTTTGTCCGCAGATTTTTCCTACTCACATCCTCTCTTTTGTCATAAAAATTAAAAGAACTGTAAATGACTAATAACAAGTATTCCTTTTCTTTTCTCAAAGCGTTATTAGGATAAAAGGCCCACGCGTAGATAAAACGAACAGTGGCCACGCCCACGCGTAGCCCACGCGTAGATAAAGATAAGAGGCCCTTCTATAAATTTGTAAAAATTGGTCAGCCGTTAAAAAACTCGTCGAGATGTGAAAATGACACCAAAATCAACCCCCGGTCTTAACAATGGGCCGAGATACAGATCACTAAAATTGAAAAACAAAAGGGGGGATCTCGGTCTGCGGAGGATTAAAAATATTCATTGATCTGAAAAAATCTAGACAAAATGAAATAAAAATGACGTTTTCTCAAAATGAATTAATACATTAGCATTATTAATCATGTACTACTTATTTTAATCTTTATGACAAGAGAGGATGGGAGAAGAAGGAAAAACCTGCGGACAAACATTTGCGGACATGTGGCGGTATATATCTAAGGCGAAATTTTCGGAGGATAATGGTTACTAACAACCGAGATATGATTTATAATTTAGACTTTGTTTAACCAAAGAATTGAAACTATTAAGCATACTCATGACTAAACCGACCCAAAAACAAACATTTGATAACAAGCCTTCTCACCTCTGACCTTTATTGTCAAAAGGAATTTTTTACAACCACAGGGAACAGAAAAAACAATATATTCAAATTTCAAAATTAAGAAGTATTATTTGACCCATGTTTAGACCATGTTAGACATTGGTAGAGCACCTGCATAGGGGTAAGCTGTGTTAAGTGGGCACTTCAGAAAAGTCATTTCCGAAGACAGCCCTTGGCTAAATTTTTCAAAAGCTGATATTATCTTCCTAATCTTAATTTAAAAAAATTTTAGTGATATTTACAACAAAGAAACAAGTTACATTGTAAAGGAAGTCAAAAAGAAATTGCCTATATTTATCTCGGATCGATTGTTTAAGTGCTGGACTATGTTACGTTTATATGGGGATCATTGGTGGTCATCATGTGGAAATTTAACCTATGCAAAGCGAAGCTATGGTTATGCAGAGTTGTCAGGAATTGCATCATTAAGATATGAGACAAAGGGCGGTGGATTTGGACTTTGTGAAAAATTTTTGTTTAACTTTTTCATGTGATTGATGAAAGATGTGAGATTCAAGAATAAACGAAAAAATAATTTATTTCATTTAAATCAGTCTAAATTGGCTTTGCTTTATTTGAAATATTAAAAAATAAAGAGAGTATCAATAATAACAAGTCTTGCTTAAGAGTTAAAAAATTAGCGAAATGAAAGGATATCTACTAAAATTGGTTAGGTTTAGTTTAAAATATATTACAAAATGAATTACTGAATAAAGTTGACCCAAAAGAGATGGGAGTATTTATTATATATCTTTATTCAAATAAAAGATAATGAGATAATATAAAGCTTAAATAATAAAAAGACTAAATAAGGAGTTTTCGCCTGCGGCGCAATTTTCCACCCGGATTTTTTTTCCATCCCGGATTGATCTTCCACCCGGATAAATTACCCAAAATTCTTTGAATTTCGCACAGATTTTTCGAAATTATAGGTGATTGTGCTGAAGTTGACTGTGATCGTGTCAAAATAACAAAAAATAAACCAAAAATTTGACCTATAGGACCTAAAAATTGTCTCGAGTTTTGTATTATTTTTGGTCTTGAGTCTTGGAGTTTTGGTCTTGGTCTTGAGTCTTGGTCTTGGAAAAATTTTTGTCTTGGGTCTTGAGTCTTGGAAAAATTTCGGTCTCGGACATCTCTACCTTCGTGCTCTCGATTTGGATTGAAACCTGAGACTGATAAGATGAGTTATCAAAATTCTTGATGGCTTTTCAGAGGCATCTCAACCTGAATTTTTTGAAATAGGGAAAATTATCTGACATAGGTAACAAGGAAAAAGTGGTTTTGAAGGAAAATATGAAGTTACCTTCGTCAGCTCGCTCATGGTCTGACGTCAATGCTCGTGGTTTGACGTCAGTATATTTAAAATTTACATTTTAATATGTATTTATCTGCTCAAACTGAATTTAATTTGGAAAAAGAATTTAAAATTTCTGAAAAAAATTTCCTTTTAATACTATAAAATATTTTATTTCCAATTTAATATAAGCTACAAATAACTCAAAAAATTCTTAAAATTTTTTTATAAAATTCTTAAAAAATTTTCAGAGGAAAAAAACTTCTACCCTATATCCTTATCTAAAGGAGGATATGAGTGATGACGAGCGAGATGGGGTGGGGGCCTACTCTGATTTTTTACACTTTCGCTTCCGTTTATATTTCTTCTCCTTTAAAGAATTCCAAAGTGGCTATCCCTGATACATACCTATAATAATTAAATTGTATAGTGGAGATATCCCTTTTTAACATAAATTTGGAGATATTTTACGGATTTTACGGTAATTTAAATAAAATATTAGTAGTATACTGTTAGACTTCTTATTCAAAATTAATAATAATTTGGTCCTAATTAAACGTAAAAAATATTATTTTTTGTTGAATCATAAATTTAAAATTTTCCCACAACTAAATATTAAATTATAAATTATTAACAGATTTTCCTATGAGTATTTCAAAAATAATTTTTTATTAGCCATAACTAACCAAAATTATATAAATTTTATTGGAGAATTGTACGATTTTAATATAAAAAAATTAATTTTGGAGCCATTTCCCATGAATAATCATCAAATTTAATTCAAGCTAAAAAGGGGTATATAAATAAATAAATTTGAGCTGGTAATTAAATTAATTTGAAATTAGTCTAATTTTATTAAATTTAATTTTATTTAAATATTAAATACTCGAAAAATATTCTATTTATTCTCCAAATTAATAATATGTTATCCAAGCCACCTCCCCAATAAAACCTTGATTGTTGACTTGAAGCTCCATGTATGGAAGAAATTATTCCGATCGTAATGAGCTTCAATGGCACATGGTTGATGGTCTTTAAAAAACAACCTCAACCATACAGCAATCCTTATCAAAGAGAATAATGTTCAAATATTAATCAGAATATTATTCTGCTACCTATGACTACTCATCAATCCAAATTTTGATTGGGAGCTTCATGAGATGCTTGTGGAATCTATGCTTGGTTCTCGTTCATACAATAATTTCAACAATGTAGCAATCCTTCCACTAGTGTTCAACGATCGCTGGATTTGTAAGGAAAAAGTTTGAAGTGTTTAAGCTAATAAAATTGAATTTAGCGATGAATTTTCTCATCGCCATCACCACTACCCTGAACTTGGTCAAGGCATCTGAACCAATCGCCTGCTCGATCAAGGACCTTACATGCAACAATGTAAAAGAGCATGCCAAAATGCAATGAGTACATGATTTAAATATTAATTCATTTGAATCTCTCTAAAATAGCACCTTCTGACATATCCCTTTACTTCGTATGTTAGTTCAATCCAGTCCGAAAGGGTGTTAGTTTAGAGAGAATAGCATCTAAAAATTTATATCCAAAATTTTTAAAGATTCATAATTTGCTACGAACGTCACCTGACCAATACATTGCACAAGGGGACCGAATTTAAAGTTTCTATACTTTATGATGTCCGAGCGGTGATGGGAAATCGTTTTTGCAACCAAAAAATTCAGAAGAAGTTCAGTGGGACGGCATTGTGATCTTCTTCAATGGGGATAATGATATATCGTTCCATCTCTTGGAAGTCACCACGACTACAACTACGACAACGACCACAACAACTAGACCACGACTACAACGACCACGACTACGGTATGCCTTAAACTTTAAATAAATTAATAAAAATATTATTAGTAATTTTTAATTATTTTTTTCCAACCCTAAAAGATACTTCTAAAATTAATTAATCTTATCCATTTATTTATAGCCACCACCAATTGAACCGATTCGCGTAAGTAATTTAGAACTAATTTAAAATTAAGTGATATTAATAAATTTATTTTTAGCCTCCGTGCCGTCACTATACACAAGGGGCTCTGTATTTTGATAAATACAGTTGCCAGTAAGTTGCTTTAAAAATTAAATATAATTTATTAATCTTAATAAAATTTGTATTAAATTTATTTAATTTTAGCTGTGGCAGTACAAACGAAACGGACGTTCAGATCAACAAGTAAAAATTCTATTTAAATAACTGTTATAATTTGGAGCTTGTTAGAGATTGGAATCTATGGGTAGATACAGAAACCCCAAGTCGAAACACAGAAGTTTCGAGTAATCTGAGAGTAGGTTCTGTTTCGTTAGCCGAAAATTTAGCGAGACCAACAACTCTGTTTGAGAGATTTTTTTCGTTTCTATGTACTATTTAAATTCTGTTTTATGTTGGGGATCTGTTTCGTTCCGATCTCCTTTTCCTTTATCGAAAGATAAATTTTCTGGTGGATTTTTTTGGGTTTTGGGCCAGTCCTGTTATCTCTTTTAAAATTAAAATCATGATTTCCCTATCTCTACTCTAATTTTATTTAGGTGGTGTAATCAGCACAATGAATGTCTCAATGAGCTTTTGAAGAGTTGTCCATTGACTCCACCGGCTAAGCACTTCGTGGATATCGACACCACGAAATATGAAATTGACTGCGGACTTTTTGAGAGTAAGATTTAAAATTTCTACTGTTATCCGTTGAAGCCATCCTTAATCCCTTCAAATCCTATTATATCCCTAGATATATTCTGTAACCAATGAAACCCCTCCAAATCTATTTAATCCTTCAAATCCCTTTTAATTTCTGAATAAATTAACGAAAATGAACTAAAGCGTAGCATTTTTGAAACTTTATTCTTAAAAATTTTTTCTTAAAATCCAGTAACCCGACAAGAACCCCGACCAAATTTTGCTCTCTCGACCCGTACCCAGCCCCGATACAATTGGAAAACCCTGTACCCCGATATGCCCGCTCCCGAGCGTTCGTGGTACAACCATGGTTCACGTTTAGTCTTAGACGTGAAAGACAGAGGTCGGTCGGAATTCGATTTCCAGTTTCTGACGTTATTTTTTTCCTATTTCCGAAATTTTAGAAAAAATTTCACAATTTTCTAAGCAATTCTGACTGAATTCTGACTAAGCAATTCTGACCTTACTTCTAAGCAATTCTGACTGAATTCTGACTAAGCAATTCTGACCTTACTTCTAAGCAATTCTGACTGAATTCTGACTAAGCAATTCTGACCTTACTTCACTTATATCTTTGCCTCCCTCAATATCCACCCTTAATCCATAAAATACAATTTATTTCAAATAATTTTCAGATGCTGAAAATTTGGTGAAACAGAAGGGAGTAGGCATGGTTAAAAAGGGATTGAAGAAGACCATTGATACCTTGGAAACGGCGTGCATGGTCAAAACGGTTGGATTGGGGGCGCCGCTTTGTTCCTTGGCGGCCGATGGTTTAGGAAATTTGGCCGATTTTGGTGTGTCGCAGTTATGTAAGTTAGTGGATGTTGGAATTGATAAGGTGAAAGAAGTAGGCGAGAAGGCCTGGACAGGGATTAAGGACTCCATTGTGGGGTTATTTAGTGGTTAGGAAAGCCCCACCCCCTCCCCTCTTTTCCTTTTAAATTTTATAAATTTTTCAACTTCCCCCCCCCCCTTCCCCAAACACCCCTTTTTTTGAATTTTTAAAAATATTTTGAAATAGAAATCGAACCTCGTTTTCAGCAAACCATTGGGGCAAAAAATAGTAGTACTTATAATGGGTATATTTTACACATTTTAAGTGATAAGTGATTACACATTTTAAGTGATATAGGGAGATATTTGGATATAAAGAGAATTTATATTCATTATATCTACAGTACCCCAACTTCAACAACACCGACGCTTCCAACACCGTCCTGCCAAAGAACTTACAGACTACTCAGCTGAAGCGGCATACAATTTTACCCTTGCTCGTGTTACATTGTTAGAATACGAGAAAGAAAAGTTTGCGACTTACCAGGTGGGAGAAATTGCGTTCAAGACCATTGAGGAGTTGGAAGAAGTAATTAGTGAAAATTTGTGAGAGAAAAATTATTTTTAAAAATTCATTTGATTGGAAAAGAATTCAAGTTTAAACTTCAGAATTTTCTCAAATTTACTCATAATTTTTTTTCATTTTTTAAAATTTAAATTATGCACATACACTTCAAAATTTGCTCTTGATATATACTCTTTAATTTTGTTTTGATATTGAATTTACTATAAATATTTAAAATACTCAATGTGAATTTAATTTTTTAAACTGTCTGAGACCCGATACCGTTACGTTTATTTTATCAAACTGTCTAGAATAAAAAAAATAATAAAAAAATGACTTATTGTAATATTATATGGTCTCCAACTCTACTGCCTAGAGTAAAAAAGAGAGATAAAGTGTCAGTTTTAAGTCCATAACCTTTTTACCAATCTATCTAAGATTTTGATTTTTTGATATCATATATAGGTTTACTTATCTATCCAATGATACCGGGAACTTTAAAAAGTTTAGGTAGAGAGAGATACCTTCATGAGTTATAAGGTCTCAAACTCAACTGAGCCGGGAATAACTGACTAACTCAATGTTAATTCAAGTTAGAACAAGTTAAAACTTAATTTTTTAAATAATTTAAATTGTCTAATTTTGAGGTTGATCGGTATTTTTTGGTATTCCGTGCCGTTTACGGAATACGGAAAAGAATATGGCAGGGAACACGGTACGGAATACGGTACGGAACTAAATCCGTGCTCTAGTACTATGTATATGTTTCTCACATTATAAAATTTATACCTGGTTTTAAAAATTTTTTATCATTTTTTATACAATTACGTTCCAAATGAAGCTATTTCCGTTCATAATTTATAATCTAATCTCCAAAATTTTTTAAATTTTTGGATTCATCATTTCCGTTCCAAATACAAATTTATTTTCCCACATACATAATTTTAACAGAAAAAAATTTTTTAAATTGAACATCATCTGATTAACTAAAGAATTTTTAATAAACATTTAAAATTTAAATAAAAAATATTTTTTTCACAAATTAGTCATTATTTACTGGATAGATTTAAATTTTTTAATAAAAAATATCGATAAAAAAATCAAAATTAAATTTAAAAAATTCTAAATTTAAAGCAAGCGAGTGAGGGAATAAGTGAGGGGAATATATGAGAGAATGAGGCTTACTGTAATTTTAAGAGAGAATAGGCGATTCCTCGATTTGCTTTGCTTTTTTCAACGTTTATTGAATAAGATTTTATTGCTAAATTACTCCTGACTACAAACAGCTCGTTATAACATGAGACCGAATCGAGCAAGATCTCGCATCGAGATCTTGAGATTTTTCAAGATACATATCTCATATGATTCATGTACGGTAAGATTTTTCGAGATTTAAAAAGACTGAGATTTAACGAGAATCTTGATTACCAAGATTGTTCGAATCGAGATTTTTCTCTCATACGATCAACGTATGGCACTCCCAGTCCGGTCTCTCGTTATGACGTTATTTCTTCATGGAACCCATTGATTTGGTTATATCGAGGTTAGACTGACTCTCTTTAAATTAAAAAATAATTTTTAATTTTAGCCACACTGTAAGATACTCTTTTCTAAATTAAATTCGGGAAGCCTAATTGGTACCAAAAATTGGTAAAAAAATATTTATACTCATTAATGCTTAAGTCCATTTTCTTAAATTTTAAACTCAATTTTTTTTTTCAAAATATATTAAATTATTAATTAAATAAAATTTTTTTATTTTCTGATGTCATCCTTTAATTAAAATTTTTAGTTTTTGCTGATTTCCATTTATCTTTTAATTTTATCTAAAAATATTTTTAAATATTAGCATTGCTCATTTTCCATTTTCACAGGAAAAATCAGCTGATTTTGGTTTTAGTTTTTTAATTTGTTAATTTTCTGATTAAGCGTATCATCAAATAGGCATTTATTTAATTAAAAAAATTTTTTTAAATTAAAATTAGTCATCATTAATGAAAATAAATTGGATATTTGGAATTTAGTTAGCGAGTTTAATAGTAAATTAAATTTAACAAATATGTGTGGCCAGGAATAAAAAAAATAAATAATCAAACATTAATAAATTAATGAATTAAAAATCTTTTTAATGTCCATCTTCGTTCATCTTAACAATAATTAATAAAATTCAAAACGATGCAGATGTAACAAGAAATCCTCTGTATTGACCCTAGAGATACTCGAGTAGGGAATTTATGAGAGAATGAGAGAAAGAGTTCAAAAATTCGAAAAAATTGAAAAAAATCAAGTATTGCTTTCTTATAACAATTAAATAAAGAAGATTATTAAACGTTAAGTAAACTTTATTTCTTAATTTTTTTCTTTTCCTTCAAAAACTCGAGGGGAGTGAAGAGAAGTTTCTATTATTACAAGAGGTTCGAGAATAGTAACAAGTTTCGAACTTAATCAAAGGTCAACTGTCCTTTACTTGATAAATTTAACCTGCTAAAAATACTTTCAAATTTTTTTATTTTTTATTTAGCTTATTTCCGCTCTAACATACATATCAGCTGATTAGCCCAGCTATTTTAAATTAAAAAATAAAAAAAGAGAAAAAATATATAAAATAAAATGAACACAATTTAGAATTTATATGATTCATTCGATTAAATAAATTTTTAGTTAATTTTGTTAAAATTGAAAATTTTTTCTGCTTATGGGAACGCCTACAAAATTAATTTTTAATATAAAATGCGATTTTAAATAAATTAAGCTCATTTGCTTACTGAATTTATTTTCAATTTTTATCAGTTTTACAATTTTTATATTTTAATGAAAGTTAAATTTTTTTACAAATTTGTGGAAAGTTTGGGATAATTAATAAAACTTATTTTACAATTTGTAAAATCCTTAAAAATTATATAAACGTGTTTTACAATTTGTAGAACTCATTAAAATTAAATAAACCTTATTTACAATTTGTAAAATTAAATAAATTTTGCTTCTATAGCTTTTACAATTTTTAAAATAAATCAACTTTTTCTTAAACTTGTTTTTAGAATTTGTAAAACCTTTTGAAAATTAATAGCCTTGTTTTACAATTTGTGAAATTAAATAAACTTGCTTCTATTATTTTTACAATTCTTTTAAATAAGTAAACTTTTTCTAAACTTGTTTTTACAATTGTAAAATCTTTTGTAACTATAATAAATTAAGTTTTACAATTTTTAAAATTATATTAAAATAAAACTTGTTTTACAATTCGTAAATAAACTTTTTTTAAACTTAAAATTATTAAATATCTTTTTTAAAAACCCGAGAACAGTCTTAATAAATACAAAATCATTCTAAGTATAGCTTAATAAGACAATTATGTTCAAATTTTCGAATTTATCTCTTGATTTTTTCAAATTTTTAAAATTAAATAATCGACGAATTTCTCTATTTATTTACATTAAAAATCTCAATTTAAAATTTTCATTTCAAAATTTTTTATAATTTTATACTTACTACATTTTATTTTTATCTCTCATATCTATCTGATTAAAACTAAATTTTAATTAAATTAAATATTAAACTATAAAATTTTTTAGAAATCAAAAAAATTTACTTACTTTCAATTATTATCTACCGTATTTATCCAAATTTAACCAATTTACGTTTTTTATTTTATTGTAAGTTTATCTTTTTATTTTAAGGGGACCTATATAGTGACGGTCATATCGAGATTTCCGTCCTCAAATATCCTCGGTCGTGTTTACCCTGGTTCTTAACATAAAAAACTCGTTATTTCAATAGGCCAGGGCACTATCCATGACTAGACTTGCACACGGATACTGACCTTGGTATCAGTATCCGGATATTTACGGCGGATACGGGCGGATACAGACGGATATCCGCAGGCATTTTGATATTATTTGTATCCGTATCCGTGTGCAAGTCTGTCTATGACTAGAATCCTTTCGACACTTTAAGTTTTTTCTTCTGAAAAAATTTGATTTCATTTCTATCTAAACCCGAGGGTATCAAGGAAAGCTTTTATTATAACTAAAGGTTCGATAAATAGGAACGAGTTCGTATAAAGGAATGAGTTGACCATTGGCCGTAGGTTATAAACCAGGAAGGTAACTGATTCCGAATCACTTCCCGAAATCTATAGTCCGTCCAAATCACTTCCAAATCATCCAACCGCATGCCAATTTTAATAATAAATTAATTTAATTTTTTTTCAAGCATTTATCAACCCTATTTAAAACTTATCCCCCTTTTTTCATCAATTTTATTTCGTTTGTATTTTTTTATATTGTTTTTATTTTTTGTATTCACCCTTTTTATTTAATGTAAGTTTATTATTTTTGATTTAAATTAATTTAAAAAAATTTTTTTAAGCATTTATCAACTTTTTTCATTGTTTTTTTATTGTTCAATTTTTATCATCATTTTCTTGTGCAAATTTGTCTTTTATTTTAATGTAGGTTTCGAAAGAATCGAAAAATTTATTTAATCTTATTATACATTTCCCCTAGGCCCCTATAACGATCCGAGAAAATTTCGAAAATCCGATTAGAATTCCTACCCAAATTTTTCTATATCCCCTCCTGATCTGGATGTATATTTACGATTTAAGCCAATCCAAAAATTTTTTTAAATTTTTTACTAGTTAAATTCCTTTGAAATTAAATAGTTTACCGTTAATTTTCTAGTTAAACATTTTAGTTATCAGAATTTTTAGCTTATTTGAATATTTTGGCAATACCTATATTTATCTTTTCCCAATATTTGGAATTTAGAAATAATTGAATAATAAATTAGGAATTTAAAAATAAATTTAGATCCTTTCAAACATTTTATTTGTCAAAATGAACATGGAATTGCGTGGAAACGGAGCGGTAAATAGACTATGGAATTAAAGAAATTTTTAAAGCGGGGAGGAGAATTAAGCTCCAACCGCTTACATTTTTCAAACTTTAAGATCTTAGGCGTCCTAGTACACATCTTTAGATTGAGGCCTCGAGAAGTATGTATTGAGATTTGAGAATGTTGAGATTTGGGGGGGGGGGGGAGTTTTGAGAGGGGATTTGAGCATTAATGCGGGTTTAGATTTGAGAATGTTTAATGAATTTATGGTTCCGTGATACATATCTTGAGGTGTATGTAGATCAGTGATGCCACGAATTACCCAATACTCGTCTTAAACCTGACCAGAAAATCAACCCGGGTTTTTTTCTCAAATAGGATTATTATTATAGGATTATCCCTGTTAGGATTTCCTCGCCTTTATTAAAAGATTTGTTTAAATTTGAAAAATTGAGGAATTACAAAAATAAATTATTTCAATTAAATACGTTAATAATTACTAAAATATAAAATCAAAAAAATTTTTTTAATATTAATTAAAAATATTTTTTATTTAAAGTTGGTTATGGTTATGAATGTTTTTTTTGTGTTTTTGTTGATGTTTGTTGGAACTTTGGAGGAACAGAATAAGTATCCGCGTCTTTTGAAGCCTTACAATTTTCAAATAGTAATAGAAATAATTTGTTGATGACAACAAATAAATATTATTTAAGATCAAGTACCCTTGCCCGAACTGCGCATCATGGTGTAAAAATATTTCCTATTACACTTGTGATTACTCCTGCAATTATAGACATTACTATGATAAGTATTACAGTAAATTTGGTAAAATTTGTTAATTTTGTTAATAATAAATTTAAATTATAAGTAGAGACCGGATTTTTATGCAAATGCATATTTTTTTGCAAAGTTGTCATGATGTATAATGTACAAAAAACTAGAGTTCAGCGGGATCGAGATCCCGGTCGGGATCGGGCGGGATTATCCCGGGTTTTTCGAATCCCGATCCCGAAATAAATATCCCGATCCCGGCCAATCTCAATCCCGAGCCGGGATCCGGGATCGGGATGTGTATCAGATCCCGATGCAAATCCCGACTTTATAAATTGACTAGAAGCCTATGAAAATAAAGTTAACATGAGAGGAGAGGCATGAAAGTAAGAAAAATTTTCGCCTGCGGCGCAGAAAAGGAAAGAAAGTTGGCTTCTTGACATCCAAAATTCTCAAAATTTTCGCCTGCGGCGCTGCAAAAATGAACAAAGCTAACTTTACAACTTTAACGAAATATTGAGTGATTTGGTGTGATATCGAGGGATCAAGAGGGGTTGAGGGGAGTATCGGTGGATTTGGAATATAGAAAGGTATCGGTGGATTTACAGGGATTAATTTATATTTGAAGAGAAATCGAGGGCTTAAGAGATATTACTACTTAATCCCTCAATCTCAGTTCTTAATCATCCACATTTGAACGTAACACAATAATAGTATAGACTTGAACTTTTAGACTTGAATGCCCTTGGCCTTCCAAAATTAACAAAAATTTCTTGCGGCGCTTAGAAAGGAGAGAATCTGGGACCTTGGCCTTCCAAATTTTTAATTCCCCCCCCCCCCCCCCCCATTACCTTATCCCTCCTTAATCCCCTGAACCGGAGAGTAAATCATGCGTCTATGAGAATTAAACTCAATATTTCAGCACCGCAGTGGAAATTTTAGAATTTTATTGAGTCGTATATGAAAAAAATAAAAATTTAAAAATTTTTAAAAATTTTTA
The DNA here is from genome assembly GCA_036172955.1 of Meloidogyne arenaria. Classification (NCBI taxonomy): domain Eukaryota; kingdom Metazoa; phylum Nematoda; class Chromadorea; order Rhabditida; family Meloidogynidae; genus Meloidogyne; species Meloidogyne arenaria. Next base: position 4,231,053 of record JARQAB010000027.1, read on the forward strand.
AAAATTTTTTAGTAAATCCCGATCCCGATTTTTCAATCCCGGTCCCGATTCGGGATCGGGACCGGGATCTCCATTCTAAATCCCGATCCCGATTTCGGCCAATCCCGATCACGTGTCGGGATCCGGGATCGGGACCACCATTCCTAAATCCCGATCCCCGGTTTTTCTCAAAATCCTGATACCGCTGAACTCTACAAAAAACACTGTTTCCGCATGTTTTGAAAACTCTAGAGGGGGTTTCTATTTGCATATAATGCATATTTTTGCATATTTATTTTTGCACATATTTTACTGCATATTTTGAGGTTTTTGGGGAAAAAATTTGTAAAAATTAAAAATTTTGTAAAAAAGTTTTTTTGTTATTGAGCGAGACCAAAAAATGTCCCATACCCATAATGTCCCACCACGAAAACGTCTCATCTCAAAATGTCCAATAGATTAAAAATACTCAATTTGTCGGACTATACATTTAAAATGTGAGTAATCCTAATAAAAATAGGTGTTTTAATGTTTTTGATTCAAAAAAATTAAAAATTCTAGGTAAAAATAGTATTTTTGCTGCATAATTTTGTGAATATTTTGGTTTATTTGCATATTTTTGTGCATATTTTGTCAATTTTTATGCATATTATAGTGCATATTTTGCATTTTTAAATGCATAAATATCCGGTCTCTAATTATAAGCATTTATCTTGAATAAAGTAGCAATAAGAATCAATTTTATTTAATTAATTGCATTAAGATGTCTAGAAATAAGATTAGATATTAAAAGCTTTTTAAACTTTATATTACAATAATTTATATGTATTATAATAACTAAATTTAGATAATGTTAACATTGAAAAGAAACTTTCACGGCATCAAGAACATTATGAACAGTATGGACGTTATAATAAAAGGTTAGTACCTAGCATGCAAAAAATATTTTTTATAAACATTCTCATATAATTCTTGTATAGATTTTATAAGTTAACGTTCTGAAATACTTTTCGAATAAATTTCCTTTAGATATCTTTCGAATTAAGATATTTTTATTTGAAATATCTTGTTTAGAGTAAAATTTAAAAATATTACTATTTTTTATGAAAAATTGTTTAAATAATTTATTAAATTTAGTTACAAAATTGATGATTACTTTGTAGTAAGAGGAACACCAGAAATAGAACAAAATATAAATGAAAAATGTGCTGATAAAGAAACTTACAATTGCACTTTTGGTTATTCTCTCGGTTATTATCCAATGTAAGTTTAAAGAAAGTTAAAATTTAAATAAATAAATTCGTATATTTTTGTCAAATGGATTTAGAGATTGAAAAAATTTTTGGTTAGAAACCAGAATGGAATTTAGGGCTTGAAAAAACTTAGGCTCTTGTACAGTTTATGCGTCCAATTGACTTTTATGCGTCCAATTAAAAGAAAATTGGATTGTTCTTGATATTGCAAAGTTGGGGTTTGGTTCTTTAACATTTATTCATGTTCGGGACCTACGCCCACTGGGTCTGGGACCGTTCCTTGCCCTATCCCCCGAAATTTCGTAGTTATTATTGTTTTTCCGAAATTTTCAAAAATTGGCTCCAACTTTCAGAAATTTTGAGGGATAGGGCAAGGAACGGTTACAGACCCAGTGGGCGTAGGTCCCGAGCATGAATAAATGTTAAAGAACCCAGCTCCAACCTCAAAATATAAATAACAATCCAATTTTCTTTTGATTGGACGCATAAACTTTTATTGGACGCATAAAAGTCGATTGGACGCATAAACTGGACAAGAGCCAAAACATAAATTGTAAATACATATATTATAAAAAACTAAACATTAAATATATTTTTAGCTGTACACTAGATTGGAAGCCATTGGGGAATGGATTTGGGGAGTAAGTGATTTTGATTTAAATTTTAAATATAATTTAATTAATTTAATAAACTAATTTAAATTATTGATAAATCTAAAATAACAAATATCATAAATATTTTAAATTAATAAAAACTAAATTTTCAGGTGTTGTAAATTACTAAAAAAATGTATGCAGCCATCAAAAGACCCGCCGAAGGAGTAGGTTTATAATAAATAATAAAAATTAAGTTTTAATTAAAATCTTATAACGAATTAAGATTTTTAAGCTATTTAATATTATAATATAAAAATAATTCATTTAAATCAGTGAAATTATAATTTAGGGGAAAATGTACTAACGGTCATATTGGCTATCATTATCCTCACACTAATATTCGCGAATATGCTGTTACTATGTTTCCAAGAGAAGATCCTAAATATTGGGCTTATTTCACGACTGGATATTCTAGACCTGTTTTGGATCTCTGTCACTTGTAAGTTATCTATTAGGTTAGCACAAAACCGTTTAATTTCGGCAAAACCGTATACCGTTTTCTGAGACCCGTATACCGTTTCGTTTATTTTTGAAAGCACCGTTTAAACGTCCGTTTACAGTTTATTTTTAAAATTTTTTAAAATCTATTCATAACTTTAAAAAATAATGAAAAATCATTAATTATGCTCATCCCTCTTTATAAAAATTATAATTCAACTACAAATTCATCATATCGATGGATTTAGAGTGAAAGATAGGCTGAAGAGATGCCTGGTGACTAAGAGTGATAGCAGGAGTAATTGAATATACATATATCGGAGGGTCATGGTGAGACATCGGTAGATTAGGAGTTATTAAGTGGATCAGAAGATTAAGAGGATAATGATCAATATGAGAGGATTAATGTAATGTAATGGGATTTAAAGGGATTGAAGGGATTTGAGGGCATTTCAGAGAATAGTAAAGCAGCTGGGCTATTGTTAGAGGATTGAAGGGATTTGAAAGGATAACAGTGGAATTAAGATGTATCGGGGATTAATCACCAAATCTCATAATGAAATCCCACCGTATCCTAAAATCCCTTGTTATACTTGTTAATAACTAAATCCAACAAATTATCCTAAAGCCTCTTTATCCTATCATTGAGTATTTTCCAGCGCCGCAGACGAAAATTTTGAGAATTTTGGAGAGCCATTAAGCCAAAATTCTTCTTTAACAGCGCCGCAGGCGAAAATTTTGATAATTATGGAAGGACAACAAACTGGATTTCTTCTTAATTTTTGCCCGCAGGCGAAAATTTTCTGATTTTAGTGTGTCAGAAGGAAAATTCCCGTTTTAAGCCACTAATTTTAGATTGAATTTTGAACCACTAATTTTAAAATTGAACGAATTAAACGCCGTTTAGAAGGACCGTATACCGTTTATGCCGTTTATCTAAGACCCGTATACCGTTTCGTTTAATTTTCCAAAAAACCCGTTTACCGTATACCGTTTAGCTAAACGATTTTGTGCTACTCTATTATTTATTATTAAAAATCTTGCATTTATTCATAAAATTGTAAAACTAGTAATTTAAAATATAGATTTAAATAAAAACAAAAAAAATATAAATATTTTTTTCAAAAACACCTTTATTTATTCTTTTTAAAATTTAGCAAACGGCGTTTTTGAGTTTAATTATTCTGACCAGATATCCGCAACAAAATCACTAGTTGAAGATATTTCATTTAACATTCAAAAAAGCTCTTAAATCGCGAGCGACTTTTTTCTACTCTTTTCCATCAGTGCTTCGAAGCTCGTACCAAAATTCGTACTCGTACCTCGTACTCGTACTCGTACCTGGTACGAAGTACGAGGCCAAAAAAAGTGAAAAGTACGAAAAATGAAAAGTACCGTGTTTCGGGTAACCCGAGCCATCTTGGAGACAATATTGTTCGTTGCACTCCAATATGCTCAAAAATTTTGCCTGCGGCGCAGAAAATGGATGAAGTTGGAGGATTTATAGCTTCAAAGCCTTCTAAGATTCAAAAATTATCACATACAGCGCTTAAAATTTAAAAATAGATGACTTGGGCTCCAAAAAATCATAAAAATTTTCGATTTTTTGATTTTTTCTCAAGTACGAGTAAGTACGAGGTACGAGTACGAGTACGAGCAAAAAAAGAGATGGTACGAAGTACGAGTACGAGCAAATTTGAAATTTCGAAGCACTGTTTTCCATTATCTTTTCTGTTGCAAGACATAAAGCAGATTATGTAGCCGTAACTAACATTCATTAATTAAAAATTATTCACTAAAAAGGCAATGTACCAACGGTAGACTTGTACCTAATAATCGTTCCCAAACCACTCCACAAAGCACCTTAACACCTACAACCACTCCACAAACCACCGAAAAAACAACATTTCCGACTAGTATTCCAACCACTAAATTAACAACCACAAAAATTCCAATTACAAAAACTCCTCCAACCCCCAATTTAACAACTAAAGTTGATAAAACGGAAGCTATATCCCAAGGCAATTTTTGCATATTTTCGAATTCAAAATTAAAAAACAAATTTAAGTAATCGTCGGATTCCTCGGAATTAATTTTGTGATTGTTGGGGCAGCCATAGTTGCTGTAATTGCAGAATTGGTTTGAGTGTCGTTGGTACATGTGCCTTTTGCTAAAAGAAATTCTTGAAAGAAAAATCCGATAAAAGAAATCTTAAATAACCGTTATTATATAATTTAATTAAACGATAAAAACTATTAAAATAATCTTTATTTATCTACTTTATCTAAAATTCATTATTCTGATAGTTTTAATCATCTTCTAAATAAGCTAAGTACCAAAATATACATATACATAGGTAATATTCCCGATTTCTCGGTTTTTAATCGACAAGCCTACCCTACATAGGCACAGAAAACCCAATTAAACTATTTAATCTCAAGCTTATGCTTAATTCATGTTTTTAACTAGCCCGACTCGAAAATTTTTTTCAAAAGACACGCCTCTTTTACTCTTCCAATGTAACCTGATCAGAAAAAAATTTGAAAATCCGAACCAATTTTTCTATCCTCTTTAAAGAAGAAGATTTTACTTGTCATAATTAAACTAAAACCTTTAGGTTAGAATCTACCCTAAATAAAACTTTTTTTGATAATATTTGAAGGTCCGTTTGGAGGTCCACGGAAATATATTATGTGAAATAAAACCAAAATTTTAACCTAAAACCTATATAAATCATAATAGAGTTTTAGAGTTTAGACCATTTTAACGATGTTAGGCTTCCCGATTAGAGATAAAAATGCAAAAATCGAGTTTCAAGTTGAATCTGAAGCGAAAACCGCTAATTCAAAAACAATTATATTTATAAAAAATGTCGGTACAAGTTAAAACTATTCAAAGTTATCCGACCCGATGTTAGATCTGCCCATCTATATTTACAATATTTTATCCTTTCTATATTATACTCATATTTGCCGATCTATTTAAATTCACTTATACATAAATATAAAATAATAAAGTATTGTGGAAATACAAACATGGGATATATACATAGCAGAGGTCTCTCGCATCTTGTGAAATCTCACATCTCGTGAAATCTCGTGTTTTTTGAGAGATTTCGTATCTCGTTTTATCTCGTTCTTGTATTTTTTTGAGAATCTCGTATCTCGTGATTTTGATATTTTCTCGTATTTTATGGTATTTTCTATTTTCTCGTATTTTATGGCACTCACGCCACCCCTGATATATAGGTTGAGAAAAAAAGCCTGGTTTCGGTTATCGCGTTTCTGATAACATAAACTTAAAAATTAAAAAGGATTTAATGAATATAACAAAAAACCATAAATTATTAATTTAGGAAATGTATCGACAATCGTTTGACGCCTGATTTTGACCATTTTACGGATAGACTTTCCGGCTTAAAAGATGATTTAGAATATAAGAAAAAAACTGATAATGACAAGTTTGAATGGTTGACAGAACAGGTAAAAATAATACAGAAAGAGCATTCAAATTACACAAGATGTACCCAATACCAACCAGATCGCCTCAATTTAAGATACGCTTTTTAAAAATCTTTTCGACTGTTTTTGTCTATATAAGATACACTTCATTATAATCAGTGATGGGCAAAGTTCCAGTTCCAGTTCCGGAACTAATTAGTTCTAGTTCCAGTTCAAGAACTAGAACTACGGAACTAACGATTATCTGGAACTAGCTTGGAACTGGAACTACGGAACTAGTAAATGTCTGGAACCAGCTTTGGAACTAGTTCTTGGGGGTATATTTTTGACAAAATTTCCTCGACTAGATTACCGAAAAAGTTAATTACCGAATCAACTAGAAATAACCTTCCTAAAAGCGAAAATATATTGCACTATGGAACTTATTTACTTTAGGGCCGACTTTCATTACTTTTACTGGGCTCCTCGAGCTGAGCCGAATAACACCAAAGTCAGCCTGATTATATGATTCTGACAAAATTGTGACCCCCTGAATTTCGCCGATTTTTATAGTGTAACTTTGACCATTTTGAGAATATAACTCGGCTGAAACTTGATATCGAGGGCTGTTTTTGTTTCATTCAATTCAGCTCTCAAGCTCTTTCAATTGACATATAAGAATTCGACATACAAACATATAGGAACCCTGGTAAAATAATGAGGGTCGGGTCTTAAATTAACTAGTTTCCTGCAAGGAATGTTATAACCACAATTTTTATTGTTTACTTTATTAAAAATATGAATAAAAAAATTTTCTTAAAAATTTCAAATAAGTAGGTTACAGGTTCGATTCCTTCTTAATGCTAAATTTTTCGAAGCCCCCACACTACTTTATCAGAAGTAGAGTAAGTCAGAGTCGAGTATTTCGAGTTTACTCGACTTGATCGCTCGGGTTTTTTGCGTCATTACTCGGACCTGGAACTCTAATCAAAAGCACCACGGACATAAACAAGATATAAACAAATTATATCTAATTTAAAAATGTATGATTGTTTTTAACCTAAATTTATATAGATAAATATTATTTATGGGATGCTTGGTGATCAAAAAAAAAAGACTAACCAAATGAATGAAACTTTACAACTTGTTGTGAAAAATGTTGCAAATTTAACAAAATGGGTAGAACTTATAGACAGTACCGTCAGAAAGATTGAAAGAGAAATTGAAATAGATTCGTACTGTTCGTACGAACTTGATTTTTCTCAAGGTAGTATATTAATCATACAATTTGACCAAATTATTAAATTCTCTCAAACGTGCCCATTTCGAAATTCTTCCTTTTGTTTAGGGCTACAAGCTTTCGATCTTTCCAGAAATGCTGGATTTTACATGTTGAATTAGGGTAAATCTGTTAAAAATTAGGGTTTAGAAAGTTCGTCGTCGGGAACACAGAATTAAAAACCGCAGAAAAGCGGAGAAATAGAAATGCACAGAATCGACTAAAAAAGCCAAAGATCTCTGGATATTTTTCTGCGTACGCAGTAAGCTGCAGAAATAGAATTCTGTGGATTTTGTATGTCTGCAGAATCTGAATGTTTCCAAAGATCTGTGGATGTTTATACAGAAATTGTGGACACCATTTCCCGCAGAATCTGTGGATGTGCAGAAATAAAAATTCTGTGGTCTGTGCACAGAATTCTATCCGCAGAATCTGTGGAGAGGATAAATAGGCCCCCTGTATTCGGAAAGTTTAATCATAGAGCACAGTGCTTAGCTTCAAACCGTTGGGCTCTATTTATGTTCCATATAAAGATATTATAACAAAAAATTTTTTAGAAGACGCTGAGTTGACGATAAACAAGGCAATTGGTATAGGAGCAATCAAGGCTGGAAGTGCTTGGCTAGGAGCAATCCCAGTCCTTGGAGGTGCTGCTGCCCCTATATTCGATTATGGGGTTGAAATTGGACTCAAATTGGCAGAGAAATACTGCAGAGCGGTCAAAAGAAGTGGGGGAGAATGGAAATTTGATTCCGTTCTCGATAAGTTTGACATACCGTGTGAAGATAAAGAGAAATTTGACAGATTGATGAGGAATATAGTAGCTGAAGCACGAATGATGGCAGTGAATAACCCTGGAACTGAAATTCTAGATAAAGCTGCGGAAGATCATATACCTTTATATAATACCTTTAAAAGGGGCGCAAAAAATGCTTTTAAACTTGTTTATCGCACATATAATAAAGATGGTAATAAAGTTAAAGAATATATCCCAGAACCTTGTTACAACACTACAAGATTAGATTTAATATCATATCTTTTATCATTCAAATTATGAAAAATTTTCGAATATTGACGATATCTAGATATTTTTTTAAAAATTTTTAGAATAAATAATAATTGAATTATTTAAAAATAAAAAATATCAGATTAGTCGAATAACGATTTTATTCCAATTCTTCTCTGTCCCCGCCCCGCCGTTTATAAAAATTTAAATATTTTTATACAATATTTTTAATCAATTTTATTTTTAATCCACTAAATAAAAATTTAAATAAAATTAATTATTTGTCAAAAAGCAAGATAATAAAGTTAAGCTAATCTCATCCATAGATAAAGCCAAAATAAAAACTAGATTTCAGATACTAGTTTTTTTTAAATTTTGCTGTGCATTAAATAAATTAGAGATTTTTGAGTTTAAAGTCACCGAAAGAGTAAAAAATGTGGGTACTTGAGTGATTAAAGAAAAAAGTCAAAATCCTTTCAGAAAATAGCAACAGATTGTAGAGAATTTGACCCTGAGAGCTTTACGATAATATCGTTGTTAACCGCTTAACTATCTCAACTCTCTCTCTCTTGATAAGCTTTCTTTCTTGATATCTATAATTTACATATGACTGTACCTCTAAAAAATTAGATCGAACTGGAAATCCACTTATAAATAATATTCAAAAAAGTTTATTTGATGTCTTAGAAAAAAAGAATGGTAGAAGAAAATTCTTAGATTTTGAAAATATCAGAAATAAGTAGGATGCATAGTTGAACATATATTTATTGGAACCCAAATAAATCATATTTAATTGAAATTTTTCTGGTGAGGGCAGGTGGTGGGGAATATTCAAAAACTAAATTTTACTTTACTCAACTTGAATGTTGTGACTTATAGGGGGTTTTTTTGGCTGGACCGATTTCGACAAATGAGGTGTCATTCGAAAGAGCTCGCCGAGCTGAGACGATCGCGGGGGCAGAGAAGTCGATCCGACAATCAGGGACCGAGATACAGACCCCTGAAGTTTGAAAAAGAGAAGGGGGGAGTAAGCTCAATTTTGAGTGAAAAATTCGAAAATGAAAATAATAGCTCATTCGACTCAGCTCGACGAGCTGAGTCGAATGACACCAAAATCAGCCTTCAGTCTCAACTTTGAGCCGAGATAAAGAGGCTCAAAATGGTCAACTTAAACCTATGGGGCGTCGGCAAGGCGCTTGTGCAAAACCCCGCGCTTCGCGCGGGGTTTTGCGGCACGCGCCTCGCGGGGAGTCTACGGTCGCTGGGTCTGGGTCAGTAACATAAACCTATTCCTATTTTCCTTGCTCTGGACGTAATTGGGGCCTCCGTAGCAGCAAAAACCTCCACATATACCATAGGTAGGGAGCTAAAACAAACAATCATAACTTTGTCCAATCAAGTCGGATTTCGATGATTTTGGTGTCATTCGACTCAGCTCGTCGAGCTGAGGCGAATGAGCTATTATTTTCATTTTCGAATTTTTCACTCAAAATTGAGTGAACCTTCTCTTTTTCAAAGTTCAGGGGTCTGTGTCTCGGTCCCTGATTGTCGGATCGACTTCTCTGCCCCCGCGATCGACTCAGCTCGGCGAGCTCTTTCGAATGACACCTCATTTGTCGAAATCGGTCCAGCCAAAAAAACCCCCTATAAGTCACAATACCCCTCAACTTAAAAATCTACTGAACTTGTAAATTAATTTCATTATTTTAAAGAACTTGAATTTTTCTGATTCATGAACTGGAAATTGAAACCCACTAGAAATATGTAGTATTCGAAAAAATTGATTTAAGGATAAGAAAAGATAAGTGTGATGAAAATACTCTTAAATTCAGGAAGGAAATGAGATAAAATAAGAAAGATTCCATCTACTCAGGACCGGAGACGTTGATTGAACCTAATTCGATCTTGGTGTTAAAAGTATTTTAAGGATTTATTTTTTTGTATTCATGCCAAGAGAATTCTACTAAAAATTTTATATTATCTATGATTTAAGGAGAATAATAAATAAAAATTTATCATTTAATTAAAATATTTTACAAATTATAAAAATACAAAAAAAAATTTAAAAACGGCTGTGAAAGAGTTGGGGGGGGGGGGGGGGGGGGGGGGGGGGGAGGGAGGTGAATTACAAAAGAATTCAGAGTAGTTGGCGGATCCTGGGAAATCCTTGTACATTAGTCTTCGGTTTCGATATCGAATAGAAAATTTTGGGATATCCGAACATTTCAAACCTCGGATCTAATAAAATTATTCAGAGTGGGAAAATTCAGAAAATCAGAAAAAATTAAATTTTTCTGGTAGCCAGACTTATTAATAGGGCGCGGATTTATAGGCAAATGCCTTTTTTTTCTGCGAGCTTGGCATGATGAAATACGTTCAAAAAACGTGTTTTTAGCTATTAAAGACAAAAATTTACTTTTAAGAAATTTTTCCGGGGAGGAGTGGGGGGGGGGGGGGAGGGCGGGGGAAGTATTCAAAATCTAAATTTTACTTTCAGGAACGGGATAATGTCAGAGGAAAATTTTTTTCAAAAGTAATTATTTACGGATTCTTCATTTTTTCATGGGTCTTCTTTATAAACAGATTTTCCAATTCCTTTGTGGCGTTCAATAATCTTTTACTAGCATGGTAAGTTTTATATTGTTCAGTTGTATAGAGGTAGGGAGCAATTCTAAGCATAACCGAACGGTATTCATTCGTCGATCTTAGAGCTCTTATTTCTAGATCGTTGTTGAGTGCTGTAGAAAGCTCCTCATATTTGTTGACATCGTTGTCAATCAAAATTCGCGTGGAATGGATGATCTGCTCCATTGTTTTTTCCGACCTACGAACGGTGGAAATCCCGTTGTTCACGTTCATGACGGCCAATATGATGGTTTCATTGGCCGTCGGGAGATCCTTGCCATTGTAGGCGTTGAATAAAAGAATTGATGTTTCCAGTTCTAATGGAACATACTGTTGCCGGACCTTTATTACATCAGTAATAGGCCCTTCGGCAAAAAGCAAAGCATCGTCGAGGTAGCAGCTAAAGCAGCCGCTGCCTGACGGAATGGGTTGGATTTTCGACCAGCAGCTCGTGAGTGCGCTGAATTAAAAATTTTTAAGTTATTTAGCATTTAATTTATTAAGGATATGAAAAAGAGATCAGAACACTGATTGAGGTATGTAACACGGGTAAAGCAAAAATACTACCCCTTTTAAACTAAAAAAGAAAGGGAGAATTCTGGTTTCTTAGCCTTTTGAAATCCAAAAATATTTTTCTACAGAATATACTGAGGATGCCTTAGTTGAATACCAATACCCTTCAATAATCGCTAGGATTTGGAGCTTAGACAGGCCGAATTTGGAGTCTATAATTTAATAAGTCGCCTATCCCTTATAGTATTATGTGACAATATCATGCCATAATGAAGCGACTTCAAAAAGATCCTAGATTCTAATATGTCTGCCTACCTCGAATAGGTTTTAAAGCAAAGTTTTATTAAATAATTTTACTACCTGTCACACAGACAGAGTGCCTGCTGACAGTAATCATTTTGATCACTCAAGCACTTGATGTTCATACGAGCTGCAATAACAAGATTTTTAAAACTAAGGTCAAATTAAATCTTTAAATCTTACGCTGGTCTTTTTCATGATTGTACAAATTTTTGTCAATTTTGATATAATTTTTTAAGGCCGGAATCCCAGTGCAGTTGGCCAAAGCTGCAATACACCCATGGTGTTGATTGCAACACCTATTAAAAATTTAATTAAGACTAAAAAGGTAAAGGTTAAGGCAGGTATAGTTTAATTATTAAAGGATGAGTTCAAGCCCAGGATTAAACCGAAAAAAGGACTAACCCAAAACTCCTCAATTTTATCATTAAACTTCAAATTAACTCACGCGGTGGTTTTATTTACTCTGTCGTTTTTCACGGCGCTTTTTGGCTTCTGGCTGACCGGAAAGCCGCAACTAAAAATTTATAATTTAAGATTATATGTAAAATAAGCTATATAATTTACTTGCAGCTGTAGTCATCGTACTCGGTCGGCGAGGTGTAGTAACTGCACTGGGACTAAAATAAGAATATTTAAGTAACTAATATTTTAAAAATTTATTTGAAATTTAATTTTCACTTAACTATAGGTAGGATATGACCCGTTAAAAGGAAATGCAGCCGGACTTAACTATAAGAGACACCCAATACTAAATCCACTCAATAAAATATACTGTATTTTTAGTTATAAATTGAGAAACAAGACAATGTCTAAATGGTTTTGTGGGACGGTATCTCAGTCCCGTATAGAAAGAGCGTCAAAAGTGCTTCGAAATCTAAAAAGCTATCATAGAATAGAGAGAGTTAAAAGTATCTCTAGGTAAAGGGAGTTAAAAGTATCTCCAGGTAAAGGAAGACTATCAAACCTAATTTCCCCAAACTTCAATCTCTCAATGAGTTAAAAGTATCTCCATAAACTCACTTCGAGGCATTGGTCGAGTTTGATCTTTTTTATAAAATTGTTTCGGCGGTAGTCCTCTGCATTCTGCTCGTCCCAGTATTGGACGTCCTTCTCAAGGACCTCAAACCCAATAACTTGTTCAAGTCGAACGCCATTATTGCTGACGTTCTTCCAGAAGTTGAAGGATTTGAGGATGCTGTGGATCTTGTCTAAACAGAACATTTTAAATTTGTCTTTATAATTTTATTATTACCGCGGATGTTGGAATCGGATCCTAATCCGTTGACAAGCTCCAGAGGACTTGCATTTGAGATGTTAAATGCCGCACTAAATAAATTTAATAAAAATATTTAATTTAAGGTATTTTAAGGTTAGGTATCTCCTCAGGGATTTCCTCCTTAGAATCTCTCAAATTAGATACTGTATTTCAATTTGGACCTTTCAGCTCCCTTGGGGCAATTAAAAAATGAAGTGGACCTTATAATTCAAAATATTTTTTAAAAAATTTTAAAAAGCAAACCGGTGGCCTGCGATGTCTAAGACAACATCTGTTGTTTTATAATCCCCATTATAAAACAACATGAATCCATTCCATTGGATCTCAATTCCATTAGAATAATGTGTCTTGCAGAAGCCTTGGTCAATGCATCCCTGGCACATCCTTGTGCCATTTCCGGGACGGATACGGTAGATGGCTGGCAACTGGATGCTCTTTTTGCTGAGCAATTCCATATTGCTGAACTGACTCTCATAGCAATATAAGATCCTTTTTAAAAAATAAAGAATAAAACTCGAAAGAAGATTTTTAATGGCTATCCGGATATGGTAAGAGCCACTTGATCCCATTTATCCAAGCTTATCTACTCAACTAAATTTTTCTTTAAAACAAGTCATATGAGATATGGTTTAAGCTTTTAATTGATATATAGAACAACCATGTTCCCAAAATTTTTATGGATAAAAATGGCGGAGAGTCTCTCAAAACTTATTCTCCCCATAATAAATAGGTTTATCATTTAATTAATTTCCAAGAAGGATTTAAAAAATACCCGTTGCATTTCGTGACTTCCTGAGCAGCCAACCACAATCCATGGCAATGAATTGAGTGGCAGTACTCATAATTGGCCAAGACTTGACCAAATAAATTCATAAGAGTGGCGATGGTGAGCCATATTGGAAAATTTTTCACAATTTTTTCACAATTTTTCATAATTTCTGAATTTTATTTATTCAGTATAATTTATTCATTCAGTATAATCTAAATCTAAGCTAAGCTATGGTCTTTCCAAAATTAAAAATTATTTTATTTGGCATTGGGGGAAATATGAAGTAATTTACTTAATCATTTAAATCCTAATAATTAATTGAGTAAATAAACTTGCCATAAAGACCGCTTCCTTTACCAAATTCTTTACCAAACTCTTTTCCACTCTTCATCTTCATATCTTAAAAATACTACGTACATATGTATATAGACCCCAGTTAAGATGCCCTTCAAAATTTGCTAGTCAATGGGGAGCCTTAATATAACCTCATTATAGGATAATTTTGGAACAAGGAGTTAATTCACAATAGGGGTCCGATTTGCTAAATAATTTAGATTAACTTACCAGTCTTTCCTCCTCCTCCATTAACATTCGCAGTTCCGTCTTCTTTTTCACTTCCTTCTCCAACTTCCTTTCCAACCTCTCCAACTTCCTTTCCAACCTCTTCAACTTCTATTTCAACCTCTTCGACTTCTTTTCCAACCTTTTCTTCAACTCCTTCAACTCCTCCAACTTCATCAACAACTTTTTCAACTCCGCCCACCTTTCCATTTTCTTCTCCAATTTTATCTTCATCTCCTTGCCCATTCACATTTTTTCCAACTTCTTTTTCATCCTCTTCTTCAACGTCCTTTTCGCCTTCTTCTTCAACTCCTTTAACTCTTCCTCCAATTCCATCTTCAACTCCTCCAAATCCTTCCCCGGCTCCTTCATCAACAACTTCTTCAATTTCTTCACCAACCTTTTCATTTTCTTCACCAATTCCATGTCGAGCACCTTCTTCAACTTCATTTTTAACCTCCTTTACAACCTCTCCTTCACCTTCATTTCCATCAACTTCTTCAACTCCTTTGACTCCTCCTTCACCTCCATTTCCACCTTCATTTCCTTCGCCTCCTTCACCTCCATTTCCATCACCTCCTTCAACTTCATGTTCACCCTCATTTCCTTCGCCTCCTTCAACACCTTCAGCTCCTTTCCCGGCTACTTCATCGGCAACCTTTTCAACTCCTTCGCCAACTTTTCCAATTTCATCTCCCATTCCATGGCCAACACCTCCATCAACTTCATTTTTAACTCCCTTTCCAGCCTCTTCACCAACTCCAATTTCCTTCTCCATCAAGATTTTCACATCTTAAATATTTAAAAATTTTATCCTTCAAAATTCCTCATACATATTTTTCCTTAATTATCCTAAACTACCTTCCATTCCGTTCTCGTTTGAGTTTAAAGCAACAGAGTTGTTGGTTAAACCGAACATTATTAGAGCGTTTTTAAAAAGTTTTTTGTTTTTTAAAAAGATTTGGGGGTTTTAGGAATAAGACAGGTTAATTTTCACTAAATTCAAATCTATTTTATACCCACTAATTTTATGGGCGTGTAAAAATTTTTGAAAAAATTAAAAAAATTTAATTAAATGAATCACACAATTTTTAATGCCTGATAGCTTATTTAACTAATTTTTATATATTCTCTCTCTCTCTTTTTTCCTTCAGTTTAAATTACATAGTTGGCCTTATCAGATGGATATGTGAGAGAAGAGTAGCTAATAACGGAAACTGATCAAACCAAAAAAATAAAAAAAATAGGCAAAAGTTAATAGATTAAATTAGTAAAAATAAATGTTAAAGCTAGATCAGCTGATTTTGCTGAGAAAAATATTTTTTAATTTTTTAGCTGTGTGTGGTAAATAGTTAAAAATTAAAATGACTAATTCAAAAATTTCTTAAATTATAAAATTAAATTTTTTAATCTAAAAATATTATAATTTTAAAAAAATCTCGTTGAGTTTGCCGTATATCAGAGTTGTGCCGAAACTGATTTTAGAAGCGAAAGACGACTAAATGAAGGCGAAATATCAAAAAAGACGAAGATCAACAAAAAGAAAAGACGAAGCTTTAATGGCAAAATGAAGTTGTATGTATTCTCCTTTATTTTAATATATTCCCTCACTTTGATTTAAGATTGAGTTCTGAACATTGAGCCTTGAACAAAGCAAAGGCGCTTAACGAAACTGCCAGCCGCAGCCCACAGTACCAAAAATCAATTGATCAGCTGATCAACAGAATGAATGATTAGTTATCAATTGAGTGATCACTAGATCAACAGAGAGAATGATTAATTGGTCAGTTGATAAAATGGTCAGTTTATATATATTTTAACAAGTTCGGATTTGAGGATCCTAATCTTCCTGTCCTGCCTCAAAATCTACAAGTCCCATTCTCAATCCGGACTTGGGGATTAAAGACCGAAATTTATAATTTAAAAGGGTATATTCTTGATTTATCTGTGCCTTAATAAATCATTCAAGAGCTTAAATTTACAAACATAATTTCTTTAATTTTATCCAGAATTAATTTCACATCTAAGGGATAAATAATGAAAAAAATTAATAAGGCAAAATATTAATAAGGGAAAGAATGAATATTTTTTTCAATTCAAAACACAAGCACTTGATGATGTTGAACACTTCAATTTAGGATCCATCCATTTTGAAGCTATAGTATTATTAAGTTGAAACGAGTTCCCCTTGCGAGTAAATTGCTTGAGTGATTAAATTAACCAGCAATCCTCTCAATTCTGCCACACGGTCCTAAAATGAATTTTTCAGACCATTTTGCTTTTTCTATTTTTTCAATATCAAAAATATTATTCAAAAATTTTCTGAAAAATTTTTAAAAAATTTCAGCAAATTTCCAAAATTTTTCAAAAAAGACTTTCAAAAATGATATTTTTTGCAATTTTTAATTGTTTTTTGCCTTGATTAAAATTTAATTCTTGCCTTAAAATCATTTATGTCTACTGTTGGTAAATTTATTTTCATTGTTGCTTTAGTGCCACCGCAACTAAAAATAAATTTGACATTTAAAATTAAGCTCAATGTTCAATACATCCAATACAAGATAAATCTCAATTTATGAGACATTGATTTAATTATTTTTATATGTATTCAATACCCTAAGCGATACCCTCTATATAAAATAAGCCTCATTATAAGATAGAACCTCTAGGAGAAAATTGTACCTTATAATAAGAGGTGGGTCGGAATTCCGATTTCCCACGTTTTTTTTCCTTCCGATTTCCGATTTTTGAGCCCGTTCAGATTTCCGGCTCTTTTGATTTCAGACACTTTTGACTGTTCCAATCCACCTCTGCTTATAATGAGCTACTATTTCTTAAAGTATGCTTATTATAAAAATTATTTAAATAGAGGTGTATCTAATATTGAATGTATTTTATATAGCTAGTCTGAGTTATAAAAAATATTACTTATGCTCAATGTGAAGTTTCATCTCTTCATATTTGTTAGAAGCTTCATAAATATTAAAAATATTGCCGCACTGGCGGTGTTGCATTATAGCGGGTAGTGTTATTTTGGCAGTGTGGAGGTCAATATCCTTAGATGCTGGCATTTTAATGTTAAGATCTCCAACCCGGATTGCAGTGTACTCGTGCTCTTCTGAGCATTTTGAAAAGAAGCCTCCACTGGCCTCAAAGTGTGTCAAGCTGAGGCCTGTAATCTTTCCGCCTTTTGAGCAGGTTGCGCAGCCATCCAAAATTACAAACATAGCTGTTACATATTTAAAATTTTTATTTTTAGATATAATTTACGGTTATGCTTGTCCTCCTTGTGGGCATTTGTAGGATAGGTGTCATTGAAGAAATGTGCCTTAAAATTAATCGAAATCTTAGCTTCGTATAATTTTTTATTTTTACTCTTTTGAGTAGAAAAAAATTTAGTCGGACTTCCATAAGATAGACTCATTACTACTAGATACACCTCTATTTAATATACGTTTCTTAAAACTTTTATTAGATACTGTAAGAGGACCTGAGGGTAACCTCTAGTTAAGGCACAATCATTACAAGAGTATCAATATTTTTCTGCTTCAAGTGTATCGTATAGTGTAGTGATGCTCGGGAGAAGAAAACCCCGGGAATCGGGAAAGGGTAATCGGGTTGGGAAATGACCTCGGGTGTCGGGATAAGGAGTCGGGAATTTATAATAAAATTTTTGGCTCCTTCGCGGAAGTTAGATTGGGAGGCCAAAAAGTCGGGAAATGATCTCAGGAGTCGGGATAGGGATACCCGAGCATCACTAGTATTGTGAGATCCGACTAATTAATTAAATCTCAAGAATTTAAAAACATACAAACGAGCAAAGTTTCATATTATCAAAGAAAGGATTCCCGCAAACTGGCATCTAAAATTATTAATTATATAATTGAATCTTAAATCATTATAAATACAGTGACAATTTTCGTGAAATCTGCCGAATCAGGATTCGGAAATTTAAAGTTTTTTGGAAGCTGGCCATTGTAAACACAATTGCAATAGTCAAGGCCTACTTCTACCTTTTTGCAAACATAGCCTGATTTATTTTTATGGGAAGAGGCAATTTCTTTTTGGAATATTTCGTGAGTCAATGGTTTATTTGGAGCAGGATTAGCATTGACCTGTAAAATATTTAAGAAGCTCTCCACTACTCTTGCGCCCAAACATCTTTAAAAAGCTTAGTTTAACTTGAGGTTCCAACGGAAGCTCTAGTTCCGGTTCCGGTAGACAGGCAGTACCGTGATTTTTTGGTTCCGGTTCCGGTTTGCTTGTATTTTCGGTTCCTGTTTCGATCCTTCAGTTACTGTTTAACCGAAACTTTTTAACACCCCTAGGGATTTGTGGGTGCTTTTTAACACCCTAAGGATTTGATCGCATCCTCTATTTAATATGTGATTTTTAAAATCGATTGACCACTGAGTGGATAAGCTGTTTGGATAAGCGATACCCTCAATTTAAGATATAAGATGAAAAATATTAAGATGAAATATGAAAACTTTTCATTATAATATCAAAAGCTTTTATCCACAGGGGTATCTAATGTTGATGTCTTACTATAAATTTTAAATATATAATTCGAATTATTTTCCTGTATTTTTAAAAATATTACTTGATTAACGAAGATGATAATTTGAGCAATAATATAAAAATAGAAGAACATTTTTATTTTTAATAGAATTAAAATTTTATTAAAATTTGAATTGGAACACTTAAAAAATTATTTAATTATTTTCATTAATTTAATAAAAAAGAAAATTTTAAATAAAGTAAATTTTATTTAATTAAACCCGAAAATTAATGGCTTGAACCTAAAAAAGTGAACTTCAAAAAAAGAACTAAAAACAGTCATTCGCTTTTAAGGATCTTTTAAAATATAGAAAGAGTTTAGAAAAAGTATAGCCATCGGGCAGGATTCGAACTGCAACTTCCTAACAGATTGCTAGGAGCTTTCGCTCACCACGTACAGAAGCTCACCTCTGAGCTACCGAGGCATCGACTAATGCTTTCTCTTTTTTCTTTTTAGACCTAATAGTGAGGTCTTGCTGTGAATTTATTTTGAATTTAATTCTCTAGGTGAACCATCATTTTAAAATATTTTGAAGATTAAAGACTTTGAAAGACTGATATGATCATAGCTTTATTTTTATTTATTTATACACCTTTTTCCTTTGAATAAAATTCGTAAATATTTCTTTAAATTAAATTTTAATTAGAAATTCTAGTCCACTCCTTTTTAAAGTTATAAACAATTTTTTATAAAAATATTTGACAAAAAATTAACTGATTTAATTCACACATTTATTTTGATCACGTTCAGCTAAATTAAAATCTAAAAATAAAAAAGAGAAAACAAAACTAATTTCTTCCTATGAAAATGAACTATTAAGGACAGTTTAAAGTCCTTTCCTTTAAAAAATAAAAAAAATTTTTTGAAGAAATTAAATTTATTTTAATGATGCCATTATTCAGCTAGTGCTGTTTACTAAAATAAATCTAAAAAATAAAGTCGGCTGATTATTCGATTAAATATTCAGTGTGAGTAGTTTTGCAAAAAAATTAAGAAAAAATTTTGTTGAAGATCAAGAAGAATTTTTTTGAAGGATTAAATGATTTCATAAAAATAATGCAAATCAATGATATTTAATTCGATTTTCCATACTTTTTTATTGCTATTTGAAATTTTAAATTTTTTATATCTCTAAAATCTCTCCGTGAGAAACCAAATCTACGAGGATGTCATTAAGATGTCACACCAATTCATGTTAATCAATAAACAAATAAATCTCTCCTACATCTAAGGAGGTTCAAGATTCTTCCGAGTTGTTTTGAATGTTTTTTAGATGATTTTTCGAGAAAATGAGGAAAAATTGTTAAGCAAATGATAAAAAAATTTATTAAATGAGGGAGGGAATCAGTGTAGAAATATTCACGAGAATGAGAGAATGACCTACAGTAATCTATAAAAGTCTTATTAAGTTGAACTCTCTTAATGATTCTTTTTAAATGAATCAAGATTTGACGAAGTTCTTGACGAAACCTGAAAATTGATGAACCAATCGGTATAACAAAAATTTCTTAAAATAAAACCAATCCCTTCAAGTTGATCAGAAGATTTAATTTAAGGACTTTTTTGAGTAAATTTTATCGTTTAATCCTCAATGAGGAGAATATACAGTAGAGATTGGCCGGAGGGGACGGTCGGTATTTTTTGATAAATATAGAAAGAGTTTGCAAAATTTTAGCCAGCGGGCAGGATTTGAACTTGCGACCATCTGCTAGCTATTGCTAGGCGCTTTTGCTCACCATATGCAGGAGCTCTACCTCTGTGCTACCGGGGCATCGACTAAGACTAAGCGTTTTAAACCCCCGCCTAAGCGTTTTAAATGCTGCTAAGTAAATCATCCTTACAATATCGAAACCGAATACCGAAAAGTCGAAAAAAACCGACCGACTGATTTCAAATAAATAGGTATTTGGGAGAATAAGAGAAGGACTTAATGTAATTTAATGATACTGAGGGATTAATGAGGGATTAATGGATATTATGAACGATAATTCAGTATTAATCCTTCATTGCCAAAATTAATAATAATAATATTAATTAATAATCGAAAAAAATTTTTATTTTTGTCGATTCATAAATTTAAAAATTTCCCATAACTAAATATTAAATAAAAATTCTAAAAATATTATCCTATGATTAGTATACAAATAATTTTTTATTACCCAAAATTAACCAAAATTGTACGATTTTGACCAAATTAATTAAGGAAATTGTACGATTTTATTATAAAAAATAAATTTTGGAGCCATTTCCCATGAATAATCATCAAAATTAATTTAAGCTAATAAGGGGTATTTAAACAAATAAATTTTGGCTGGTAATTAATTATACGAAAAATGGTTTAATTTAATTAAATTTGATTTTATTTAAATTTTAAATACTCAAAAAATATTTTATTTATTCTCTAAATATACTCCTCTGTCGCCCTAGCCAACTGATCAATCCAACCCTGATTAAGAGAAAGCCTCGAGCTCCACGGATTTGGACTCTCGGATTGGATCTTGGATTGGAATCAACTGGAATGGATGGGAAAAAACATAATCGAATGGATCTCCCATCCCTTCCTGCAACAACTTCCAGTGGCAGCAATCCGCCCAAAAATTCACAAAGTAATGGCAGCAAAATTCAATTGGATTTGTAAGAAAGTGGATGCCATAAACAACAAAATTGATACATCAAACGACATGAATATAACAAAGGATATCTTAAATTCTAATCTGAGTTGAATGATATGCTTGTGATGACAAATACGCTTGTTTCTGCAAAATTCAACTCGAGGTTCTTTATAAAACTATAGCGAATACTAGAGATGGATATCGGTCCTTATAACATAAATTTTTAATCCAACTCTTGGATAGGGTTGATCTCTATATTACTGATCGAATGCCTTAAAAAATTAAATTGAAATTATTCACTCAGATAATCACTGAAATATTTTTTGATATTTTTTTATATTTCTGACCTTTCAAAATCACATAAATTCTATATATAATTAGAACCTAAAATTTTTTATTTATCTAGTCAGAAGTGAATATCCCCTCATAAAAGATCCCAGAATTAAGAGAAAATACACACTTTGATTTTAAATAATTTAGAGATGCCATTGAATGTTGGCCCAAAATCCCATTGCCGAAAAAGAAGGAAGAAAAATTCAGCTAACTTCAGGAGGTTCAGCTTGGAAACAACACATCCTGAAGCTTTAATTTATGAAATTGCTTTGGAATTTTGAGGAAAATCAAAATAGAAGATAGACTCCTTGACGAGGAGAACCTGCTGGAGCTGCTACATGAAACTGCTACAAATGGAGCAGTTTTAATATTTGATAGAGATACTACAGCAATGATTCGAGTTTTAGAATAAACTTAATTTTGTGAAAATTAATAGGTTAATTAAATATTCAAATTAAAAATGTTAAAATGAGTATTTTAATTTTTAAGCATGAAAACAGGATGTGCTACTGGATATAGTGGTGTATGCTTCAAAAGAAGGCTTCAATGAATGATATAATTAGCAATTTTTGGGCAAGTTTCGGCCATCCACATCATCAACAATCCAGCTGACCAGAGCAAAATGGCAAACATTTAAAAAACTGATCAACTCACATCAACAAGCTTGATGACCAATAATATTCATGCTAAATGTATTCTTAATTTAAAACCAGGCAAAAATATTATGAAATTTAGCGAGTTATGGATGTCATCACGCATTGTTTAATGATCGTAGAAAATATGGCCACTAGTTGTTTATATACAACAAACAATGCGGTGTGCTCGAAGATTGTGGAGTTCTCGAAATGTTATGTTCCATTTATGCTATTAACAAAAGACTTGGAAGGAGTATAGTCCTTACTGTAATTTTTATATATTAATTTTAATGAGCGAAATCCTTGTGTTATTAAGATATATGTGCATTTGGAACAATTGGAACTGCCAAGAAAGGAACTGAGAATGGAGGGAAAATGCAGGAATGGTGGATATCAATAAGGATATGTATAATAGAAAAGTTAAGGGTGCAAATCAGGGCTGGGCGAAATGTGAAAAATGCAAAAATAATAATGGAACTTGAAGAGATGCTCAATGAATCCATCATTATCTGAAAAAGCATGTTGTTCTACAGGATATAGTTAGTGCAACAAAGGCACTTTACTAGGTGGAATTTATTTAAAAATTTTTTAATGAAAACTATTTAATTTTATAGAAATTTTGTGTTGTGCTACAGAGCCTGCTTCTAATAATAACGCCAATTTGACCATGATTATCATACGAAAAACATTAAATTTTGGAACGCCTTATGATTTTGGTTCAATCATGCATTACATACCAACGGGGTTTGCACTTGACTACGCGCTGAAAATTGAAGAAATATGGCTCCATAAACGCTTGATCTAAAGCCAACAGCAATCAAACATCGAGTTGGTCATGAACAATGACTAACATGCAATTATTCTTGTAAAGACAGTATTCTATCATTGTAAGCAATCTAAGTTAATAACGAATAAACTCAAATATCAAAGTCAGTAACATTAGACCCTTAAATTTCAGGCACATCTTTTGAATCAAAAAAGATAAAAGGATGGCAAATGACGAAGAAGATTTGGTGGCTCACTCAAACAACAATGAAATCACGAATTTATCAATGATATCTTCACAACAGCTAGGGTTTCACATATTCCGACAAGTTTATCTGCCAGTAAGTTACTTTATAATGGATAGAGCCCGGGCCTTACCGTACTAGAAACGGGATTTTTACGGAATAGGGGACGGTACAATCTAACTCTAAATAATATTAAGTTCACTAAATTTTTATAAAATTATAGGCATATAATCACATTCCAAAGCGACAAAATAGTCGAAATGGAATTCCCTTCAAATCTCATTTGCTTCCAATAATGGAACCTCGCAGAAATAAAAATGCGTATCTGCAACTTTTGGCTTTCAAAATTGCTTGTCTACACATAATTTTGCCTAATTCAACGTAAATTAATTAGTTAATTAATAGAAAAAAACTTGATGGAAAATTAAATTTGGGATATGCTTTTGGATATACTTTTTGGGATATACTTTTAAAATTTAATTTATAAAATATTAGGTGAATAAGAGACTAGGGCGTCATCCGATTAAGCTGAGATCTGCCATTCAGAGGTGTGTGCCGTAACTGTACTTTAAAAGCAATGACAAAAAAGACAAGTTAATAAATGAAAGTTACTTTTGATTGGAAAAGAATTCAACTTTAGAACTTCAAAATTTTTCTTAAATTTACTCATGATATTTTTTTTAATTTCATGCACTTCAAACTTTGTTTTTAATATATACTCATTAATTTTTTGACATAGAATTTATTTTATAAATATTGAGAAAAAATAAATATTGAAAATACCAATTTTGATTTATTTCACTAAAATCTTTAGAAAACATAAAACTAGTTTTGAAACCATAAGCTTCACATTCGCGTAGGAACAAAAACATGAAATATCTTAAAGTTAAATAAAAATTGTAGATATCCTGCTACTGGGTTATTTCTTTGGTACTTGATTTCTCCCAGATAGATCTTAAACACGCAATTTTCAAAGTTACTCACTCAGCTACATCTCTCTCTTCCTAATAAAAGTTAATTTGTAAGATATTTATATAATGAATCCGTGTAGTGTATCAAGCATCATTTCCTTTGATCCGTACATTCTGGCTGAAATGTATGGATGTGTGAATGGCAATCTTCGTATGCCTGAAACGGATCGCTCTTGCATGAAATAGCTTAAATTATGCCTAAACTCTCTCTCTCCCAATGAGAGAGAAATTCACTCTTAGAAACTTCAAAGACATCCTGGAACGGATGTCTTTGAAGGAGAAATGTTATTTTCGACGAAAGGTTTTTCCAGGTTTCAATAAATCTTGAAACTGTCTTGCATTATTAATTATATTTCTTTGGTTTCATCCTCAGGTAAAAATCAAAAATTTTATTATTTTTACTAAAATTTTTTTTCATTATTTTTCGAAATACTTAGTTACTAATGAAGCTATTTCCGTTCCCGATTTTTTACTTTAATCTCTAATTTTTTCAATTTTTGGATTAATCATTTCCGTTCCAAATAAATATTTTTCTCCCACATAATTTTAACAAAAAATATAATTTTTTTAAATAATATCATCTGATTTATTGAAATATTTTTTAGTTATAACGATTTTTTTAAATAAAACTGAAATTTTTTTAAATAAATTAGTCATAATTTACTGGAAAATTTTATTTTTTGAATTAAATGATGTCAGATGAAAATTATAATTTAGAAAAAAAATTTTAAATAGAAAGCAATCGACTGAGGGAAACAGCGAAGGAATATATATGTGAGAATGAGTGATGGCTTACTGTAATCTCAAAAGAAGGCATTTTAACTAAGGTTTACTCTTTGATTGAAGAACGCTTTTAGAACTATTACTGATAAAATAAAAGCAAATGAGGGAGAGAATCAGTGAGGGAATATAAATTTGAGAGAAGGAGAGAATGGCTTACTGTATTTTTAAGAGGGAGAGTTGAACCTCTCGTTTAAATATTTCTTAAATTACCTAGTTTATTTTCTTAAAATTTTAAACATGAATATTTAAAATTAAATTAGTAAATTATTAATTAAATTAAAATTTTTATTTTTTACTGATATTCATTTATCTTTTAATTTTATCTAAAAATATTATTTTATTTAGCATTGCTCATTTTATCCTTTCTCACAGGAAAAATCAGCTGATTTTGGTTTTAGTTTATTTTTAATTTTTAATTTACTGATTAAGCATATCATAAAATATAGTTATAGGCATTTAATTGAAAAATTTCTAAATTAAAACTAGTCATCATTAATGAGAGTAAATGGATAGGTATTTGGAATTTATTTATTAGAAAGGTTAATCATAAAATTTATTTTTGGATAAATATGTGTGGTTTAGAAGAGAAAAATTTATAAAATTTAAGGAATCAAAAATTAATAAATTAAAAATCTTTTTAAATATCTAAGACGATGCCGTAGCTGGGAGAAATCCTTCGTTTGAACTGTTGAGATTCTAGATTATGAATTATAAGAAAATAAGCAATTTAGTTCATAAAAATTAAGCTATAGGCAATTAATTGAAAAATTTTTAAAAAATACAGGGTCGGTCCGTTCCGACCCTTTTTACAATTAGAAGGGTCGAAATTTACAAGAGACACAATTAAATCCGTCCGAAGATATCCTTTGATCTTCTCATTTTTTGTCGAAATTTTTTTCACTTTTTTCAATTTTCTCAATTTTTTTCTTAGCCGTTTCCATTTTAACTACATATGTATAATACCTAGTACTATACCCTGATGTATATATCAGGGTATAGTATCGTATTACGTGTTCGAATCTTTTAAAAGCTAGTGTTTTTAGAGGTTGTATCTCGCGTCTCGTATATTTTTGTGAATCTCGTATGTCGTGAATACCGTGTCTTGAATTTTATGGGACTAGCGCCACCCCTGATATATATCATCTGATAAGTTCAGCTATTTTCAGTTAAAAAAAAGAGAAAAATATATATAAAATAAATTGAGCAAAATTAAAGTTAAATGATTCATTCAATTAAATAAATTTTTAGTTAGCTTCATTAAAAATTTATTTTTTAATTGGAAACGCCCACAAAAATTTAGTTGTTAATATAAAATGCGATTATTAATTAAATTATAGCTTCATTTGATATTTTACTGAATTTTTTTTTTCATTTTTAACAAATTTTTACAATTTTATTTTTTAATGTTTTTAATTTTTACAATTTATGGAAAATTTGAGAAATTTAATTGAACTTGTTTTACAATCTGTGAAATTAAATAAACATGTTCCTAAACTTGAAATTATTAAATATTTTTTAAAAATCGAGATTAAACTTAAAAAAACAAACATGTTCAAAATTACTTAACTTGATTAATAGACATCCGTTTAATTATTTAATTGGATCTATTTAGCTTTTTTCTTTAAAATTTATCATTTTGATTGTGTCTAAATTTATATATCTTTAATTTAATTTATTTATTTTAAATTTTATTTATTTTAAATTTTATTTTTAAATTTTATTTTTTCCCATTTTTAAACCCATAAAACTCTTAATTTTTCAAATTTTTCTTGTCTTTTCTCAAAATTCTTAATCAAAAAATTTCTACTGATCCTTTTATCTAACGTAATTCAAAACATTTTTTGTTCATAAAAAATTTTTTTTAGAATCTTTCTATTTATTCCATTTTACTTTTATCCTTCATATTTATCTGATTAGAACTAAATTTTATCTTAAATTGCATTAAAAGAGTAACTTAAAAAATTTTTTTTAATATTTAGTACATTCATTTAATAAATAGTTTTTTAAACAAATTTTATTTGAAATCCGTTCATGAATATTTTTTCGCCCAATTTATGGCGATGAGTACCCGATTTTTTACTTTATTACCGTGAAATCTAAGGGAATAGAAAGCTCTACTCACCCAGAATTATGCCCATTGGTTCTTATGGTCAGAATTAGATACATCTTACCACCGTAGATATAACTCATATCAATGTAATTCGAGGCAAAACTTTTCATTGAACGCTATAGGGTTGCAAAATTAATTTTAACTTAAAAATTTTAAATAAATCTATACACCCTTAAAATTCAATATTAAATTATTTAACTTTTTAGAAATAAAATTTACTTATTTTCAATTATCATTACCTTACTTAATTATCAACCCAAATTTAATCAAATTTTGTCTTTTATTTGTAAGTTTATTTTTTTAGTTTAGGAGGGAATTGGACATACTTAGGGACATCCATATCTAGATTATCTTGTGAAATCTACCCTTCAGCGTATTTACGATGGTTCTAAAACATAAAACTCTTTCCTTCAATAGGTCAGGGTTCTATCGAAATTGTTGTTTGAAATTTCGATTTTCTATTTTTTTCTGGCATTTTGATTTCTATTTGATTTCTGGCGATATTTTCGATTTTTGAAGACCTTTTCAGTTCCGAAACATTCTATTCAATACCCAGTGACCGTAGGTCCCGAAATCATTAGACAATTTCCGAGTTTGTTCCCGAAATCAGCATTCCGAAATCCATACATATGTCTATTTTAAATAAATTTATATCCAATATCCGGTGTCCTTAGGTCCGGAAATCAGTAGACTTTTCTCTAATCAGTTCCCAAACAAAGTATTCCGCAATCCACATGCCAATTTTAAATTTAATTAAATTTTTTTCAAGCATTTATCAACCCTATTTAACAACTTCTCCCCCCTTTTTTCATCAATTTTATTTCGTTTGTATTTTTTTGTATTGTTTTTATTTTTTGTATTCACCTTTTTTTATTTAATGTAAGTTGATTTTTTTTTGATTTTAAAATTAATTTAAAAAATTTTTTTAAGCATTTATCACCCCTTTTTTATCGTTTTTTTGTATTGTTTTCAATTTTTATTCATCATTTGTTTTTATTTTAAAGTAGAGTTTAAAATTAAAATTTATAAAATTAAAAGTAAATTCCTCAAAAAAATTTTTTTTGAAATTTTAACTCATCAAAAAGGGCAATTTTCGAATTAAATTAAGGCTATTTTTCGATACAATTTATTTTTATTAATTTTTAGGTTAGTTTTTTGTAATCATATTTTGACCATAATTTTATTTTACTTTTTCCCCAATTATTTGAAGCTCCACAAAGCTTTGAATTACCAAAAAAAGATAAAAAATAAAATAAAAATTTGGGGTTTAAAAATAAATTTACATCCTTTAAACTTCTAGTTTGTCAAAATGGTCATGGAATTTCGCGTAAACGGAACGGTAATTAAACAAAATTTAAAGAAATTTAAAAAAAGATTTTGGAGAGAGAATCAATTTCCTAGGGGTTTTTGTCAGACCTGTGCATGGACACGAATTTTGGTATCCGTATCCGGATATATACGGCGGATACAGACGGATATCCGCAGGCATCTTGATGTTATCTGTATCCATATCCGTGTCCGTGCACGGGTCTGGTTTTCGTTTAAAAATGAATTCATGGCTAGATTGACTCTAAGATATATCGGGATATATGTATGATGTTATGTTTTACCCGATAATTGATCCGGTGAAATTTTCATAGCCCGATCTGACTTTTTTTTCGAACCGTGAACCTACTACGAAGCCTCACTAATTTTTAAAAAATATTAATTAAAAGATCTAAGTAAATTTTATGAATGAAGATAGACAAAAAAATTAATAATTTAATTAATCATTAATATATAAATAGCAGAATATTGAATCAAACAAAAAATTTTTTTGAAAAATATTTGAAATTATTTTAATTTAAAAACTTCTTATTTAAAGATGGTTATGGTTATGAATGTTTTATTTGTTTTTTTGATGATGTTTATTGGAAGTTTGGAGGGACAGGATAAATATCCTAATCTTAAGAAGCCTTATAATTTGCATTTCGTAATATAATTAAATTATTGATAGTAATAAATGATTATTAATTAAGCAAGTGTTTCCATGCCCGAAATGTGAAGCATGGTGCGCCAACCTTGAAAATTACACGTGCGATTACAATTGCCATCGAACATATAAAGATTTAGATTTTAATAAATTAAGACGTTTACGTAATACTAACAATATTTAGTAATACTAATAATACTAATTAAATTTAGGTTACATGGACCATTCACTTTGGTATGAACAATACCATCTTGGTATCTTTTTGATATTTATTATTAATAATATTATAATAATAACTAAAATTTAGAAAAGGATAATAATAAGACTGGTCAGAATAAACGGTTAGTATTTTTGAAAAAATATTTAAAAAATATTTTGTAAGTTTTGAATAGGCCTAAATTACTCTAAAATTAACCAAATAATAAGTTGTTAAAAATTCTTTAGTAAAAAATTATTTAAGATAATTTATCTAATTTAGCCTTGAGGTACATTTGGACTTCTGGCTACCAGAAGATAGAAAAGAGTTAAAAGAATATTGTCATGAAAATGAAACATACAACTGCACCTTGGAAACTTACAACGTTTATCCAGTGTAAGTTTAAATCAATTTAAAACTTATATTGTAATTTTTAAATATTTTTTTTCAATTTTTATAATAATTTTTAAAGTCCGCATCATAATAAAAAAAAGAAAATCAAAACTAATTATATTCCAAAAACTAAAATTTAACTAATTTTTAGTTGTGCACTCGATTTCACGCCATATGATGATGATTTGAAAGAGTATGTATTTTAATTTAAATTATTTAAACCAGTTAATTTTGAATTCGAAATTGTCGGTTAACCGAAATCGAACCAATAAACCAACGCGATTTGGTTTATTGGTTCCAACACCTCATAAAAACTTTAAATTAATAACAAATAAATTTTTGAACTTCAGATGTTGTAAATTATTAAAAAAATGCACAGCAGACAATTATCCATTTGAATAGTGAGTTAAATAAATAATAAAAATTAAGATTTTATGCAATTTTAAATAAACATATTTACACCATTTCTGATTAGAAATCTAATAATATATATAAAAATAATTTATTAAATTTATTAAAATAATAATTTAGCGATCCTGAATGTCATCCGGTTTATGGAAAAATTTGGATTAACAAGGACAGTATTATAAAAGTTCCGAAAGTAAACCCTAAATATTGGACTTGGGGTGAATATTTGAACCTCAATAATCCACCCTCCAATTTAAAGTATACTTATTCTATAAATGCTTACAATGCTTACCATGTTATAAAATCCTGTAACCTGTAAGTTTTTCATCTATTCTTAAAAATATTTCAATTCATTTAAATTAGTAACAAGTAGTGAAAATCTCTCAATATATATAACTATTATTCAAATATATTTTATCTATAACACGATAACGATGTTTCTGATTTTGTTAATTTTTCCATTAATTAACAATAACAAAAACATATTCCATTTTCATTAAACAATTTTCCTCATTTCTCACTAAATCAGCTCTCTCATTCACTAAAATTAATTAAATTACATTCTAAAAGGCAATGTACCAACGGTAGATTTGTACCTAATAACCGTTCTCAGTCATTACCTTCAACCACTTTACCAATTATAACTACCGAAAAAACAACATTTTCGACCAGTAGTTCAACCACTAAATTAACAACCACAAAAATCCCAATTCCAAAAATTCCTCCAACCTCCACTATAACAGCTAAAGTTGATAAAACGGAAGCTATATCCCAAGGCAAGGAAGTTTTTCGAATTCTTAATTTAAAAAACAAATTTAAGTAATCGTCGGATTCCTCGGAATTAATTTTGTGATTGTCGGAGCAGCTATAGTTGCGGTAATTGCAGAATTGGTTTGAAGGTCGTTGGTACATATGCCACTGAAAAGAATTTAAAAAAATACGATAAATAAATTAAAAATCTCCTTACACTAAATCGCCACTATTATACTAAACTTAATTTAAAGATAAAAACTTAAAAATAATTTTTCTTTATTTATCTATTTTATCTTGAATTCATTATTCTGATAGTGAAAATTACTTTCTATATACCCCCTTCCCCGAGAAATCAAAATACCGTAAAATCTCTATTAGAATGCCATTATCCAGTTGAATGCCACTCTCCTATAGAACTCCACTCTTTTATAATGCCCAGACTTCCAAATATGTACAAGTTATTCAATCCAGAGTGATTTATATCCACCTTTTTTTATTTTTCTTGCCATTTTGGAGTATTATTGAACTCCGAATTAAAACTTCAAGCATTTTTTCTAAAACTATTTAAAACTAAAGCTTGAGGCAATGAGTTTGCTCGTTAAAAATTTTTTTTAATTTAAAAATTCCCGATTGAAAAATACATAGCAGGCCTCCATTTGAATGCCTGCCATGCCACCTCTAATGCCACTTTGGAAGGCGATTGAAAATAGATTGCCATAACATTCTAATCAGGGGTGTGCCGAAACAGATTTTAAATTTTAATAGAGATTTTACGGTATACAATATTCGTCATTTCTCGGTTTTTCTAAATCGACATGCTACCTTATGCATAATAAAAAATACATAATACAACTAGTCTCAAGCTAACCCCAATGCGAAAAATTTTTAAAATTCGAGCCGAAATTAAGCCCGACTTTTACCTAACGCGCACCATTCTTGTTAAGAATGGGCCTCAGGCATTCTTGTTAAGCCCTTAACTTTACTACTAAATAACTTTAATAATTTCACAAAATAATATAAAATATATCTGTAATCAATGAGTTAATTTTTAATAGGAGATGTCCATCTTTTGGAAAATTTGTTAAAATACAAACGGTAATTTAAAAAATGTTTATAGTTTTGCACTTAAACACACTTACCAGCTTTTTAACACTTTTACCTGACAGCTTACAACAGTAATATGGGCATCTATTATAATCTTGAATGTTTTTTGCATATTATAAACTGTCTAATTGGCAAAATTAAAATTTTTCGGAATTAGAAATAGCTATATTTTGAGAGTTTTAAATGCTAACTAGCTTAGTATGTTTAACAAGTTTGTTTTTGGCAAATGCTTTGCAAAATTTAGAGAATTATCTTGAATTAACTGAGTTAATTCCTCACATAACTTAATATAATCTAAGTTTCTGTTGAATCAAATTTATTACGCTGAGTATATAATGACAGACGTGTCAAAAGCTTTGTAGAGTTTAGGCGTTAGATCCGTGCATCTATGTCAAGCGGTTGTCCGATAATTTGGGCACTGCAAAGTTGGGAACCGAGAATTCGTTGGGCCCTAAATTTTAAGAGTTATGGTCTTTACTTAAAAAATCGAAATATTTTGCTCTAAAATTTAGGGCTCCGTCGGAATTTTTGAACTCCAAAGAAAATAGAAAATTCTAAATTACAAAATCGAAATTATTTTTCAAAATCATCGAAATAGGATAAAAACCAGGGGTGCTTCTCGTCTCGTATCTCGTGTCTCGTATCTCGTGTTTTGCCACGAGACACGAGATATTTTCAATGTAGTTTAGAAAAAATGTCAAAAATTTTGGACTATTTTAAGATCCTAGAATTAGGAAAAAAGTAAGAAATATTGCCCATTGGTCTTCCAAAATTCTCAAATTTTCGTCTGCGGCGCTAAAAGTGAAGGAATTTGGCGTCTTGGCCTTCCATAAATTCAGAATTTTCGCCTGCGGCGCTTGAAAAGACGAAAAGGGATTTTTATGTATATCGGAGGATTAATCTCAAATTCCCTCGATATCCATATTAATCACCAGATATCAGTGGATTTAAGGGAAAAGTTGGATTTGAAGAGGAAATCGGAGGATTAAGTGGGAAGAGGAAATCGGAGATTCATTCCGGGCAAACCGGAACTTTTTTACACCCCTAAAGATTGATTTTTTTTTAAAAATATGGGTTGGCCTTCCCCGGCTTGTCTTGCAATATTCTCAAAATTTTCGCCTGCGGCGCCAGAAAAGGAAGAAATCTAGCTCCTTGTCCTTCCAAATTCTCAAAATTTTCGCCTGCGGCGCTAGAAAAGGAAGTAGTATATCGGAGGATTTGGATGGTTGAAGGTGGATTTAAAGTTAAAGCATGTGATTACAAGGGGTCATAGGTAATACCTAGGGATTTGGGTGTGATATTGAGGGATTAAGCTGTGCAAGGTAGATATCAGGGATAGCATAGCTTTTTTTGGTTTTTTTATAGCTTTTTTTTATTTGGCCTTCCAAAACTTGGCATTTCTCACTTGGCCTTCCGAAATTCACAAAATTTTCGCCTGCGGCGCTAAAAAGGAAGAAAGAATAGGTTATTTTTGAGAATTTGCATGGATTATTGGGGATTTGGATGATATTGGGTGATTTTGTGTATCAAGAGTTATAATGGTATATCGGTGATTTGATATCTAGGGATCTGGTGGGATGAAGGATAATTCGAAGAAATTCGTGGATCAAAGGGGATATCTTATAATTGGTGGGATATCGTGCATATCATGGGATTTGGCTAGTTCTGTTCGGGTTTTCGGTTCGATTTTGGTTAACCGAAAGTTTTGATTCGGTTTGTCGTTTCAGTTAACAAAATAATTGGGTAAAACCGACAACACTACTTTAGATTCAAATTTATTTTAATTTTTTTTTAAATTTTTTAAATTTGCGAGCAATTTTTTTAGGTTCCGGTTCCGGTTCCGGGAACCGGAACTCAAATTGGATCCGGTTCCGGTCAAAATTTCGGTTCCGGTGAAACCCTAAACATAGCTTATAGTAGTGAGAACTAGCACAATTTTCATATTACAAAATTTCTTAAATTTTTTCTTCAGAAATTATAATTTTGCCTATTATAATTTCCGCTTCGGTTCACAAATTAACTATATTTTCTATCATTATTACATATTATAACATAGAATTAATTTTAAGAAAATCCCTTGTCCAAATTGCGAAAATTGGTGCAAAGATGACCCACGATATTCATGTAAATATTCTTGTTCAAGAGGTTCGTGTTAAAATACAAAATAAAATACAAATACATAGTATATAATAGCTATCTTTTGTCTCTGAATAACTACATATTAAGAGTTTCTCAAGTTTAAGATGAATATCTTGAATCACTGGGTATTCTAGTATGGGTTTTCAATTTATTTGAGTGGAGTTCGGATGGGCAAGGAGGGAACTCAATGATCTCCTGGTAACACAATTTTTTGAAAACCACCTAGCAGCATTTAAAACGCTTAGGCGCGGGATAAACGATCTAAAAAGGCGAAAAGAGAAAGCATTAGTCGATGCCCCGGTAGCTCAGAGGTAGAGCTCCTCATATGGTGAGCGAAAGCGCCTAGCAACAACTAGCAGGTGGTCGCAGGTTCGAATCCTGCCCGGTGGCTAAACATATGCAAACTCTTTCTAACGTAATCGTAATTTTTGCAATAAATATTTGATCACCTAGTTTAAGCTTAATTGTTACCTCATTAATGATAAGTATTTTAATCTATTAATGAAAGATTTTAATTCAAACAAATATTTATAGAAATGGAAGATGGAAAATATATTACGGCCGGATACCCTATGTAAGTATAATTTATGTATACATGTCAGAAAGTATTCAAAAACTATTTTATGAGAACCTTCATAGATAAAAATAATACATAGAATATAAATAGTTCGATATAAGGACAGTGCTGGGGCACTATAGGGACAGTGCCAAAATATCGCCTTATTTTGGCGATGAATATTTCGGCATGTGAATATGCATGCCCCTATTAAAATAGAGAAACTGAATACATATTCTGATATTTATTATCAACATTGAATATTTGAAAATATCATAATTTTTTAATGGGAATAAATTTTTTTATTTTGCTTTACAGGTTTGAACGCCACTTTGTTCCAATCCGTCGAAATTCAGTTCATGTTTACCGGTTAGTTTTGTTTTCATTTAATAATATTATCAAATTATCTAACTAAATTACCTTTAAACTCGCAGACAATTTTCGGAGCTGGATTCTTGCCATAGACTCAAAATGTTTAAGTGTGGCAATAAATGTACTAATGAAGACAAAACAACGTTGGAAATGTATCGTAAAATTAAAATTTAGATTGTAAAAATCAAATTATGAGTTGACTCGGGTATCATGATATTTATTCCCACAAATCACTAAAATGGCAAAATATCAGTAAAATGACAAAATACGTTTTGCAGTATAGCGTTCAGTATTTTTTGCGATTTTGGCGCGTCAAAACGCAATTACTTTACATAACCAGGAGTTATGACCCAAGACTAATTTCCAAATACTACACCCAACGACAGGAAAATCAAATAGACTCAGAATAATTGCCGTCTGGTGATTTGCGTGCCATGCAAAAATGGCGGGTATCCCTTAACTATAGAGTTGAAATCTACAAAACTGCTAAATAATCGAGAAATTGAAATAAAGTAGGCTAAATTCGAAAGATTTTCTAGAAGTCTTAGTAGTAAATTATATTTAGAACTCCTGAATGTGGAGGATTTTCATCCAAACATGGTACACCAAAACTTCGCCTTTACAATAATATCTGGGTGTGTGAAAATTTAGAGGCGTGCAAGCCGTACTTTAACGTCGATAAATTGTAAGTTTGTTCTAAAAAGAAATCAGAAAAAATTCATGTTTACTCAAAATATTAGAAAAGGATATTGTAGGTCTAGAGAACAAATTCTTTATTAAAAAACCCGTTGTCCTATTTTCAACCAATTAAAATTTAAAATCCCGGGATTTTTTCAATTTTTAAAAGGATTAACAAAGCAATGGACTTTTACCATGTTATATTTAGATATTTTGAACTTATTTTTTATTTTTGAAATATCTTTGTTGGTGGCTTTAAGATTAAAGATTTTTATAGGGTTCTAAACTTAAATTTGTTATTTACTCCATTATCCTCTGTACAATAAGACATTGAAAATACTCATGGTAAGGGCTTTTTCACTACATAACCTGTTTCTAAAATCTCAAAGACTAGGGTAAAAAATATAATATTTAAAATTACAAAAATAAAACATGATGACAGAATATATTTATAATATACCTTTTAATTCGACCAGGGTATGCTTAGACGATTATGTCTATTATGAACCTGATGTTAGAGAGATTTTGCAGGTTATATTTACTAATATTTATATTTAATTACTGTATGTCGATTTTGGACATATGTACATATAAATGGTCACTTTTACCAAACCTGTTCAATTAGGCGATTTTGGTATCATTCGACTCAACTCGATGAGCTCGTTCAAATTCGTTACAATTCAATTTTATATTTTGAACTTAAAAATCAGCTTGGACCCTCTGCGCTATTTGATTTGCGCTTTTTGACCATGCATTACAAATCCGCTATGTTTAAAATTTTATTAATTTTATAATTAGGTATATTATTTTTTATGATTGACCTAATATTTTGCAT
The DNA here is from genome assembly GCA_036172955.1 of Meloidogyne arenaria. Lineage (NCBI taxonomy): Eukaryota > Metazoa > Nematoda > Chromadorea > Rhabditida > Meloidogynidae > Meloidogyne > Meloidogyne arenaria. The sequence goes on from JARQAB010000027.1 coordinate 4,267,572, forward strand.
GTTGCGCTAAAAATGTATTGAAATTCCAAAAAATTTTGATTTGCGGACCTAAAAATAGAAGAAACCTTATTTCTTTGCGTTACCAATAAGTTTTTTAGTCGTTTAATTGTACATATTATTTTTCATTCTAAAAAATAATTATAATAAAATAATCATTTCAGAAAACGACATACCCGTGTCCAGACTGCGCAGACTGGTGTAAAAACGAACCGGACTACAAGTGTAGTTATTCATGCGAATATGTGGATTATAAACAATTAACAACTATAAATTTTAATTTTACTGTCAATTATCCGCTGTATGTAAAGTTATTTTAAATCAAATCTAAATTAACAAGTTAAAACAAAAAATACGAATATCTGATTATGAAATTTTTCTATTTGTGTTTTCAAAGAAACTCAATTTAGTCAATTTCAAATAATTTAAAATTTTAAGCGAAGGGGCACATGAAACAAATTTTTAGAATATGTTAACAAAATACCGTATTCCCTCTAATTAACTGCACGGGCATTCTAAAGGAAATTCTATTAAAGGGCATTAAACGGGAGGTTGAATGAAAGGAAACACACAAGATATATTTTAGATAAATATATTTTTTGTGAAAAACTGAACAGGCTTAAATTATTTTCAGATGCACATACCATGAATATAAACCAATGACATACGGATTTGAAAGGTTAGAAAATTATTTCTCATTTATCCAATTGTAACTTTATTCATGTCTTTTGCGCTTCGCGCAAAGTTTTGCGCTTCGAGCAAAGTTTGCAAAACTTTGCGCGAAGCGCAAAAAAAAAAAAAAAAAAAAAAAAGCGCCTTGCGGGAGTCATGGTCGCTGGGTTCTGCACTAGTTACATAAACCTATTCCTATATTCGCTGATGGGGCATGCCTGGCTTCCCCGAGTTAAAAATCTCCACGGAGACATTGGTAAGGATCTAAAACAGAAATCATGACTTTGTCCAAACTTGTTAGATTGCGTTGATTTTGGTCATAATATCGGACCGTAGGTTCTACGCAAAGCTGTTACTACATATAGATTAAGATTTAAAAACAAATTTAAAAAACACTAAAAAAACAAAATAAAAAAATAAAACTAAGGAAAAATTTAAAAAAAAGACAAACAGAACAAAAACAAATAAATATAAAACAAAAGAAAACGAACAAGAAAAACAATAAAAAAAACAAAAAATAAGCGATATGTATTATAAATAGTGTAAGACAGACTATTAAATTAATTTAATAAATGAAATTTTCCTAAATCGCCGGAAAAATTGAAATTTTTCCGCAAAATTTGAAAAAAATTGAAGAATTAAATTTTCCTAAAATTGAAATTTTCCGCCGACATATAAACAAATATTTTATTTAAACATAAAAAATTATTTAAAATTTTATCAGAAGCTGCCGCTGGATAGAAGATTGCGGTACTATTCAAAATAAAGGCACTAATTATCCATCAAAAATAGTAATGTAAGATATTTGAATATTTACGGGTTAAACAAAAATAAAACTTTAAGTACTAACGAATGTGCACCTGGTTGGATATACCATGATATTGATTTACAAGTACATTCTGATAGGGGTAATAATTTTTGGTATTGCTATGGTGATGAGTTGTGGTGTTGGCACTTAATTTATTATAGCGGAATGTATGTTTTGAATATTAAATTTTGTAAAATTGTTAACGTTATTACTAGGGTAGCACAAAACCGTTTAATTTTGAAAAAACCGTATACCGTTTATGCCGTTTATCTGAGCACCGTATACCGTTTCGTTTAATTTAAAAAACCCGTTTAAACGACCGTTTACCGTTTATTTTAAAAATTTTTTAAAAACTATTGGTAGTTCAAAAAAATCAATGAAAAATCAATAATTATCATGATTCCGCTTTATAAAAATTATAATTCAACTATAAATTCATCATATCGATGGATTTAGAGGGTAAAGGACAGGTGATTAAGAGTGATATCAGTGGTTTTGGATATTTGGAGGATTTGAATATATATCGGAGGATTGAGGTGGGATGTCGGTAGATTAGGAGTTATTAAAGGAGATTAGAGGATTATTATATCTAAGGATTATGGTGATCTAATGGGATTTAAAAGGATTGAGGTGATTTGAAGGAATATCAGAGGATTAAAGAGGATATAATGTGATATAGAGCGATTGAGAGATTTGAAGGGAAATTGGGGATTTGAAGGGATAATAAGGATCTTCCTTTTCTTCCATTTTTTGCGCCGCAGGCGAAAATTTTGATAATTTTTAAGGTCCTTAAGTCAGATTTCTTCCATTTTTTGCGCCGCAGGCGAAAATTTTGATAATTTTTAAGGTCCTTAAGTCAGATTTCTTCCATTTTTTGCGCCGCAGGCGAAAATTTTGATAATTTTTAAGGTCCTTAAGTCAGATTTCTTCCATTTTTTGCGCCGCAGGCGAAAATTTTGATAATTTTTAAGGTCCTTAAGTCAGATTTCTTCCATTTTTTGCGCCGCAGGCGAAAATTTTGATAATTTTTAAGGTCCTTAAGTCAGATTTCTTCCATTTTTTGCGCCGCAGGCGAAAATTTTGATAATTTTTAAGGTCCTTAAGTCAGATTTCTTCCATTTTTTGCGCCGCAGGCGAAAATTTTGATAATTTTTAAGGTCCTTAAGTCAGATTTCTTCCATTTTTTGCGCCGCAGGCGAAAATTTTGATAATTTTTAAGGTCCTTAAGTCAGATTTCTTCCATTTTTTGCGCCGCATTTTTTTTTTATGGTGAATAGTGACGAAAGGTTCAGTGACGAAAGGTTTGGTGACGAAAGGTTCAGTGACGAAAGGTTTTGACGAAAGGTTCGGTGACGAAAAGTTTAGTGACGAAACGTTCGGCCACCTATTATTTATCCGCCCATTAATGTTCAATATATAACTATTTCCATTCTTCCCATTAGAGAGAGTTAGGCCTAACATTTATATTAGTATTTCCATCATTAATGTAATGTATATTTCCTATATGAATAAAGGCGCTTAAACAACATAGCGGTAACATCATGCTACGGCAAGCCTGAGGACCTGATCAACCCTCAGAGCTTTCCGATTAAGGTGAAAGGCATCCCGGACTTAAGTCTTACTAAATTCCCCAAATGGAAAGGCCCTCGCCAGCACGCTCCAATTGGCGTGCTGTGTTTCTATATCCACCATAATCCCCTCAAATTGGACTTTGAGAGATCCACCAATAATCTCTGTTACTTCCTAAATCTCTTAATATTTAACTTAATCCTTTGATCGACCCCCTCTGGAGGTCGATCGAAAAAATAGCCCCCGGGGGCTATTTTAAGGATTTACGGTATATTACTTAATCCCTCAATCTCAGTTTTTAATCGTCCACATTTGATTGGACCCCCCCCCCATTACCTTATCCACAATTATCCCCTGAACCGGAAAGTAATTCGTGCGTTTACGAGACTTAAACTCAATATTTCATCACCGCAGTGGAAATTTTAGAATTATATTGAGTCGTATGTGAAGAAAATAAAAATTTAAAATTAAAAAAAATTTTTTTAGTAAATCCCGATCCCGATTTTTTAATCCCGGTCCCGATTCGGGATCGGGATCTCCATTCCAAATCCCGATCCCGGGTTTTTCTCTAACTCCCGATACCGGCCAACTCTAATTACCAGTGGTTTGAAGCTCGTACCAAAATTCGTAATCGTACCTGTGTACGAAGTACGAGTACGAGAAATAAATAAGGCCTGTACGAGTACGAGAAAATAAGACAGGACATTTATGAGCAAAATTTCAACCACTAGTTATTACATAATGCTTTTTCAAACGACAAAATTTCTATCGAACCTTTGATTTAAAATGTCAATTCCTTTCCCTATGTTATCAAAAGGGTTTTCTAGACCAAAATTATTAAACGCAGTATTTTCTCTAGTTAGGTGAACGCGTCCATCTAACGGCTGTCTTCAAGAAAGCGACTGCCGTAATACCTATAAATAAATGGCGGTACGACAATTGCGGATACGCACATGCAGATGCAACGATTGCGGACGAAAATTGCGGATGAGACAATTGCGGGCGATAATTGCGGATGACAATTGCGGATATAAAATTTTTAAAAAATTTAAGATTTTTTAAAGTTTGCCACATTAGTCTTAAAATGATTTGGAAGCCGTCAGAAGTCAGAAACTGACAGCCGGGACTAAAAAACGGGATATGATTTGAATCATTTTTAAAATTTTTAAAAAATTCTAATCCGCAATTGTCAAATTCGGAATTGTCGTCCGCATTTGTCGTCCATAATTGTCATATCCGCAATCGTCGTCCGCAATTGTCGTCCGCAATCGTCGCATCCGCACGTGCGTATCCGCAATTGTCGTAACACCAAATAAATATACAAAACTGTTCTAATTGAGATTTTTTACTTGAATTAAGAATAGTGGATCCTGAAAAAGCTTGCCCGGATCCAGAATCATAACCCGAACTTTTGAGGTACTATCGCATTATCCCCTCATAACTTCAACAAATATTTGTCAGCAAATGTTTGTTCCCAAAATTTCTTCCTTATTCGAAGAAAGTTACACAGGAACGATTGATTCATCTTAAATATTTATTTGTCTAAGATATCTAATCAAATTATAATTATCAATAATCATTAAAATTTATTCATTTTTAAGGAGATGTAGGAAGAACGGCAAGTATGAGTATGATCCAACGGCCCATACTTTTGTAATGCAAACACAGATTGATCGTAACGAAGGATGGGTTGCTAACCTTGAAAAAGACCTTAAGAAACTTAAAAAAATTGTTGCAGACCATGAAGAACGAGTAAAATTTTTTAATTTTCGCTACTATATATTGCAATATCTCCTACATTTTAAGCGTTCCTCACATCTTTTCCCCTCATACTAAAAATTCAAAATGGGAATCAGACCTGCGCGAAACTCCAAATTTTTTTTCTGACGACGTTACGTGCAAGGCTGGATCCGCTTCCGCGTTCTGCCTCTCGCAGAATTCCATTTTTTAGCTTACTGCTGCCGCCTCCCTCTTCCGCTTCTTGGGCCTTTTTGCCCTGTTCTGCAGAAATACACTCCAAATGACGGCTATTATTTTTGAAGAAATCTATTTCGGAGTTCAAAAAATTTTCCAAAGCGACACTAAGAATGGGAGAAATCTGCCTTACAAAATTCTCAAAATTTTGCCTGCGGCGCTAAATATGAAGAAATCTAGCTTCTTGGCCTTTCAAATTTCCCAGAATTTTCCAATACTGTTCTCATACGGGTTCGAGAGGATTTTCAAGGATATAAGAGGATGTAGAGGGATATTAGGGATTTAGAATGATGTGTGGATATTAAGAAGTATTGCAATTAAGTGGATTTGAATCACGGGTGGCGTTAGTCTCGTATCTCGTGAAATCTATTTTTTAGAGGCGTCGCTTGCCTCAGTTTTCTAATATTCTGAATAGATAAACTGAACCAATATCCGAAATGAAATTTCCAAATATCCGAAGCTGGAATCGAAGAACAGAACCGAAAATCATCGTTTCTGTTCCGAACCAACAAACAGGTTTAAATTAGTTTCTCGTACACTGATATAAGTAAGAATTTCGGTATGGGCTTCAAAAAGCTCCCGAAATTAACATTTACCACATTGTTCGGTAATAGTCTCGTTTCCCAGCCCCATTTTTTCCTCCCAATTTCCCCGTCAGTTTTTTAGAAAAATATGTAAAAATGGTCAGTCTGAACAACAATTGTAGAACCCATCGAGCTGTGTCGAATGACACCAAAATCAGCAAAATCCGACTTGATTGGACCGAGATACAGACCCCAGAACCACTGGGGCGTAAAATCTTATGGACCAGAATTTATACAAATGATAGCTCATTTGAAAGAGCTCGTCGAGCTGAGTCGAATGACACCAAAATCGGCGTGATCCGACTTGATTTGACAAAGATGTGACATAAATCGTCGACTCCGGTAGGTCTAAATAACGTCATAACTTTGTCAAACTGGGTCCGATTACGTTGATTTTGATGTCATTCGACTCAGCTCGACGAGCTCTTTCGAACGAGCTATCATTTGCTTAAATTTTTTTAATTTCAAAAAATCACCCCTGTGGTTGTTCAATTTTCAGGGTTCTGTATCTCGGTCAAATCAAGTCGGATTTTGCTGATTTTGGTGTCATTCGACACAGCTTAATGGGTTCTACAATTGTTGTTCAGACTGACCATTTTTACATATTTTTCTGAAAAACTTACGGGGAAATTGGGAGGAAAAAATGGGGCTGGGATACATATTGTCGTTGTTTGTTTCAGATAAAACCTCATTATGAATGGGGTATCCCTAAATTAAATTATTAAATTTCGCATCGCCTTCCTAATATTGCATATAATTTTTGCTTTAAAAGAGATTTTAAAAGCTGAGTTTATGTAAATAATTTATATAAACTCAGTTTGAGTTAATAAAGAATAAATTTCTTGATTAATTTTATCTAAAAGTTTTAAATGGTAAATTTCAGATAAAAAATAATACTGAGACAATTGCTTGGCTAAAAAGAAATGTAGATAAGATCCTAAATCGTCTAAAAATCGAAGATGAAAAGACAAAGATAAAAAAAGACTGTAATTTTGAAATCGATGAAGAAGATTCCGAAAAACTCAAAAATGCGATCAAAAAGTATAGAGTTGTTAAGTATGGAGGTGTTGTAATAACTTTTATTGGTTGCAGTTTTATTGGTGGTAATATAGCAGCTGGTTTTGTATGTGCAAAAAAAACTCATGACACAATTAACGATGCGGAGACGGCGATCTCATTCATCTGTGAATTAAATGAAGAAAATCGTAAAAAAGTCTGATAAATATTTGAACATCAATATAAATATTTGATACAGGGTGATCGTTTTACCTATTTACATATATCTGGATTAATCCGGTCCGGTTTTAGACCGGTAAGAATAATTTCCGGAGTTCGGTTGAATTTACACGGATTCCGGACCGGATTAAGGGGTTTTTCGGATTTTTCTAAAAAAATTGTCTATAATTTTTTGCGTTAAAAATTTTTTTTGAATATATTGTAGAAAGCTATAAATACAGTGCGGTGCATATGTTTACGGACAAAGGCATTTAAAAAATGAAAACCCAATTTTTGAATTACTTATCGAAATGTATATTTTTGAAAAAAACAGCCGAGGATCACCGAGGCTGGAAAAGCAGAGATCGAATTCGGGGGGCAAATTTCGGCCGAGTTTTTAAGAGTTTTTATAACGTCAAAATCTGATTAAATTTAGCAAATTTTATAAAAAATTTACTAAATCATTATCAAATTTAGTTTTTGAATCTTATTCGGATTCAGTAGGTAGCAAATTTTAATTCAGCTTTTAAAAATTTTGGAATGCTAATAGCCAGAATCCAATAGAACCTAAACGGCTGTACGACAATTTCGGAAAGTAATTGCTGTCGACGATTGCAGATATGAAAATTTCGGACGACAATTGCGGATACAAAAATACTTGTTTTTTTTTTTAAATTTCAGTGCCGCATCATTTTAGAAATGGTTCGGAAACCATCAGCGGCCTTTTTTTACCTCGACTCGTAGAAAGCCCACAAACCAATCTCTTTAGCTCGATGAGAGGAAAATCGATATATATCATATAACTATAAATGTGACACGCCCAAGTAGGGGGTCAAGGATCCGCTGTAATCCTGTGATATCTCTTTATACCCCTTTTAATCCCTTCAATACTACTGCCAAGTATTAGCCGTAGATTCCTTTGAACTGTACTGCTAATACATGATATAAAGCATTTTTTTCAAATTTGCCTCGCGTCTTTTGCATAGATCCCTGGCTTTGCGCTGCATTCTTAGCTTACATAAATAAATTTTTTATCAGATATGTACATGTAATTAAAAAAAAATGTTTTTAAATTTAAAAATAAATCTAAAATCTAAGCAATTCTTTCAATTTACGAATATCCTTAAACAATTTTTCACTTGTATTAAACATTAACCTCCGTTCTTTGAGATATTCAACCACAGCCAGACGAATAATATTATTTTTATAATTCGCAAGATTCATATATGCCTCTGCTTCTGATTTGCGTTTCTCATCATCGTACTTTTTAGCAGTTTTTGTATATTGAACTATTGTATCCTGTGTTTCGTTGAAGAGTTTAGCAAAATAGTCGTCAGTTTTGTCAATTTCAGCATGGCCTTGTTCAACTGCAAATAATGCAACATCCATCCTTACCACTAATTCATTATTATCCGCACCAATTCCTTTCATTATCAGTTTATGTGCTTCTTTAATCTGCTTTTCAAATAAACTACGGATGTTGGCAAGCGCTTTTATTGGTTCAGATGCAAAAATCCTGGCTTCGTCCATGTAGCAACTTAAACAGATATTCACATTTGGTGGATCCGGAAAAGCTGCCCAACAATCAGATACTTCCCTGAATAATATAAACGATTTAAATTTACTTTACTTATTTCAAATATCAAAATTTATCTAAAAAATAAGCAGGAAAACTATTTCCATTAGCATCCAATAAAGGAAGCCCAAATCCGAACGAGGCCCCCCCGACTCCCGAGGTCATTTCACGACCCGACTCTTGTTTCCCGATTCCCGGGTTTTTTCTTCTCCCGAGCATCACTATTGTGCATGTCCCGCCACCCCTACTTGTCTCAGATTATTACCAGTTATTGTAAATTATTTATTTCCCCAATACAATATAAGTAAAAGTTAAGTTAAATGAGCAAAAAATAGGCAGGAAAGAATAACGGCAACGGATAAAACAATCTCAAACTCCAAAAAGAGAGGAGGAGGGGGTGGGGGATATCAACAAACATTAAATTTCTAATAGTATTAATTCAATTTGCTTTCGATAAGCCATTTTTGTAGGTTCCCAATAAAATTTTTAAAAACTTTTTCTCTAAATCTTTATATAATTCAACTTTATTACCTATCACAATTACACAAGGCTTCTTGGCATTTGTCATTACTCAAATCAAGACAGACGAAGGCATTATCGACTAAATTATAAATTTATTTAAAAATATTGTTCCCGAAAAGTGAAAATCTCGGAAAAAGTATTTTATTAAAAATTTTAATGAATCGTAAAGTACTTCCTAAGGCTATGCAGTAGGCGGCGTGGTGTAATGGCTAACACATCAGTCCGGTCTCCTGAAGATGCTGGTTCGCTCCTAGCCGCCGAAAAACCTTTTGCACTAGCAAAGGAGAGAAATAGCTATAGCCCAGCTGCTTTACTGAATTAACCCATTCCTTTCATCTTTAAAACTTCATAGAAATTTTGCAAGATTTTTTAACATGTCTTTTAAAATTTCCCGACTATGTATAGCTGGATTACAATTCTGTGTTTTGTTTAAGTCTTGTGTCTATCTTAGTCTTTTTTTGAGTCCTAAAAATGTAAAGGCCGAAATACATTTTCAATGTTTTCAGTGGAACCAAACTTAAAATCAAACTTTTCCTAAATAATTTACAATACATATTTTTTAAAATTTTGCCTTTTCTATAAATTTCATGACGATATTTTGTCATATCAATTGAAACATAATACATCTCTTCAGGAATGGTAGGGCAAATTTTTCGTTTTTCAGTTATACATTCTCGGTGTCTGTCGCAACACCTAATAATTTTTTAAAATTAAAGTTATAACTTTCAAAAATATTGAAAAAGAAGGAATAATACGGGGCCAACACCGAAGACCTTAATCTTGAAGACATACAACTTTTGAAAGGGAATATCGATGGACAGGTAGGGACACTCCACAAAGGTACAAAGCCACAACTAGTTGAAAGATATCCGACACTTATCAGTTTCGGTACTAATCTCTTTAACTCGATGAGATTTGATAAAATTCGGAAATGCTTAAGCAAGTTATGGCTTTGCGACTATTTGTCCGCGCAAAGCTGTACCCGGTCCGGTATTATGAAGGTGTACCATAACTCTGGGACAAAGAATCTTTGTCCTTTTCAATCATACTAAATACATCAAAATCCGCATAATTTCTCAAAGCCCTTGAAATTTCCTTTTGATATTTTGTTTTAAAGGTTATAGGCCTTAAGGGTCATATGTATTTATAGTTAAATAGGCATTTTGTTTAGATATTTATATAAATTTTGATTAAATTAAAGTTAAGTAATAATGGATTTACATTGGCCGATTTTTATTTTAATTTGGCCGATTTTATTAAATGAATTGTGGATTCCTATTTCCAGGGTTTCGGTGTCTTAGGGGGGGGGGGAGCTTGGTAAAATCTCCGGGCTTGATAAACCCGAATACCAAGCACAGCAATTTAAAAATGTCAAATTCCAATTAATAGCAAAATATGTATTTAGAATTTTTAATTTTCAACCAAAATTATATATTTACTTATTAATTCCAACAACTTGAGGATTCGGATTTCCGCAACTAAAAATCAAAAATTTTAAATCAAATTTTTCTCAAAATAACCCACTGGCATGCATATTTCTCGTAAAACGAGGGTTTTTTATAATGCGTGCATTTCGGCTATAATAATAAAAATAAATCTTGGCTGTAATTATACTTGGCTTACATTGACCACAGGAGAGATGTATTCTCCATCGCTGGTCTTAAATTAGATAAAATATTAATAAAATTTTGGTAGTATTCAGTGATTTTGCTTTTCAATTTATTTTTTAAAATTATTTTTTAATAAAATAGGAGAGTACCGTAGCCGGGAAATTTTGAATATCCGGAACTGAACCGAAAAATCCTCAATTCATAGCTTTTTTCTGAACCGACAATCTTGGGCCTCAGTCAAGTAAACGATTTTGCTCTTACTATCTTGTTATCGATATTAATCAACAATCCTAATCAACGATCTTTATAAATTTTTTAATTAAAATAAATTTCCATCCTACCTTTATGAGCGGTTCCTAAAATAAAAATTATTAATTTTATTAATTTTTTACTTTATTTTTAAATAATATTTTGATTTAATATTGCCAAATGTTTATTTATTCAGATAATTTTCGAAAATTATTTTGGGGATTTGCATCTTTTTTCAAAGACTCACTCAAAAGCAGGTCGATTTATATATGACCTGATTCGTCTTGTCAGCTGAATCAAATGGACCAGTCTCTAGATAAGGAAAGACTCTCTTTGAAAATATTTCTCCGAAAATTAAAGAACTATAGGTGATTCTTATGTTTGAATTTTTCACCCAAAAATTGAGCTTACTCATCCCTATGATTTTACAATTTTTAAGGCATTTATCTCTGTCCACAAATACAGTCTTTTTTGGTATATAAAGTGGTACCATGCTCAGCTCGATGAGACGAATAACTTAGAGTGGGCACTTAAAAATGGAGTCGGTCGTTAATTAAAACATAAAGTGGTTCTTTGACTAAAAATGAATAGTCCCTTGAAACTGATATACATTTTTATTTTACTAGATACAGAATGAACTCGATATTCATTAAGTAAAACATAACTTATTTTTAAGATATCATTTAATTTACAAAAAAATCTTTTTAAATACCTCTTCTTCACATCCTTCAAGGCCGTGCAATCCAATATAAACTTTACGATCACGTAATGGATCGTATTGCTTATACCAGAAAAGAACATCCGGTAATAATTTTCCAAATTTTTCTAAAAAATTGAAAAATAATTCATAATTAAATTAAGTAAATTACTCAATCCTTGAACATGAGTCGAACTAACATTTCGAATAAACTCCAGTGGAGTAATATTCGAAAAATTGGCAGAGTAGCTTAATTTATAAAAATTTTTTATTATAATTTAGAATTGTTTATAATTATCTAAAATTTTTGGGTAATTCTAAGAAAAGGTAGATTTAGAGTATACCGTATTTCCTAAAATAAAGCCCCATGCTAAATAGAAAACACCCTAAAATAGAGCCCCACTTTGAAGGATAGTTGAAAAATGAGCCATCATTTTGAGTGAAATGAGCCAAAAAAGAGCCCCATGGGGCTTTATTTTAGAAAATACGGTAGATTCATTCGCTTTGAAATTTTTTTAGTTCATACACAAGTGATCGGAGTGTAGTGACACTTTATTATATATACAGGTGGAAATTTTGTTCAATACCTTATACAGTCTAATTGAGCCAAAATTTAGAAAGATACTAATAACGATAAATACAATAAACATTAGATATTATCAATCGGGGTTTTCCACTGTACTGCCGATATGGAATACCGATAAAGATAGAAGAATACCATCGGTAGTACGGTACCGTCCGGGCTCTAATTTTATTTAATGAACAATAGGTATCGAAATGTAATGCCCCACTAATAGATAGAATACCATTCTGGTGGATGATTGAGAAATAGTTAACCGGGCATTCAATTAGAGGTAATACGGTAATAATTTTCAAAAAGTCTAGTCAATGTTTATTGGATTTTCAAAAGTTTAGTCAATGTTTAATGATTAAATTTCTTATTAAAAATAAATAATTTTTACGTGGTTCCATGGTAATCATTAAAAAATTCCAGCGTCTTGTTGATATGGTAATAGTAGATCTTGAACGCGTTCCATTCAAGATCAACACCATTAGCATATCTTGCGCATTGTCCAAGATCTTTACAAGTTTCACACATTCTTGAGTCGGTTCCGAGAGGCTGCTTGTACATATTGTACAATTTATAATTTCCAAGCTTATTAGGGTTCGTGAAAAGGCTTTGATAGCAAATTACGATCCTGAAAGTTTACAAAATTTATGAGAATTTTGACTGAGTATTGGGGAAATTTTATTCGAAGGGCGATGGATATAAGCTCATTTTGGAAAGGTCACAGACCTGAGCCTACATGATAACCATTACTTTCTTCTATGTAATGATTACACAACAGGCATTGACTCTTCCGCCCCTCCCCCGCAGAATTCCGTTTCTTTGACCCTTCGCGTCCTGCTATTTACTTTTCTCTTCCGCTTTCATCCGCCTCCGTCTTCCCCGTCCATTGACTTAACCCGTTCATTTTTCACTATAAAATCAAAAATTTTTCATGCTTCATTTTCTAAGAACATTCTAATTGTTTTTTTTTGAATTTGAATTCCGACGTTAGAGTTAATCTTCTAATGCTAAATTACTTACGAAATACATTTCGAAACATATCGTGCTAACTCGGCCACATTTCCGCAAGTCATGTTGTTATAAGGACACTCCGTATACTTAATCTTCTCCTCATTCAAGACCTTAGATGGAAAGGTCGTAATGACACCAAACAAGACAGCAAGAATTAAATAATTCATTAAGTTAAAAATTTCAACTAAAATTTATATAAATGGAAGATTTTAAATTCAAATTAGAGGCAAGACTGGGAATGTCGTACGAGAATCGGTCGAGGTACCCGTCTTGGATTGGTTACACTATTCTGAACAAACAAGTTGAACCAGTAATTTTTATTTTAGAATTTTAATCCTTTAAATTTCTAAATTTTTCGTTAAGTACACCTAGAGGTTAGCTATTAGATTAGCTATATTACAACTAAAAGTATATTTCGAGATAAGTTAGCTATTGCTAGAAGGGACAAAATTTCTTGAGCTTGTTATTCCGTTTTCTTATTTATCTAAAAGGTATAAATCGGACTAAAATTTATTTTATATGAATAAATATTTAATATTTTATTAAAAATTATTAACTAATGGATAACACTATTAAATTAAATTTAATTTTTAATGGGAGAATCACTATAAATATGGGTGTTAATTTAGTTAAGTTAACTAAAATTATAAAAAATTTTATGAAATGATTCAGCAAAAATTTAATAACGTTCATATTTTTTATATTTTCCCAGCGATTTATTTTTAAATTTAATTTTAACTAAATTTTTGAACGATCAAATGATTTTATCTGCCAATAATATTATAATTTTAAATTTAGCGGAAACTGATAAAAAATATGAAAAATTAGTTAATGATTAATTTCAATTTTTAATATGTGTAAATATTAAAGGATAATATAGTAACGCTAAGCTTCGCAGCGTCCAGCTAATGACACCGAGTCAGAATGAGTTCAAATACAAAGACATTCTCTAGCTGGTACGAAAGTCTATTCGGATTCGTCGGCTGTGATCGAAGCAGAATCTTCAGTTGACTGGACATTCTTTAACCGAAATTGCATAGCCTTAGGAATTAATTAGCTGTATGCTTTACAATATGGTAATGATGATTTACCTAGAGCATTTAAAACGCCTAGGCGGGTGTTCAACAATCTAAAAGAATAAAAGAGAAAGCATTAGTGATGCTTCGGTAGCGCAGTGTAGAGCTCTTATAAGCGGTGAGCTCCTATAAGCTGTGCGCCTAGCAAAGCGCCTAGCAATAACTGTCAGGAGATCGCAGGAATCCTGCCCAGTGACTAAACTTTTGCTAAACTGAAATAAAACTTTAAAAATTTAATAAAAATTTTTAATAAAATTATCAAATAAAATCAAGTGAGGGAGTGAACCATTGAGGGAATATTTGAGAGAATGAGAGAATAAGTTACTGTAATTTAAAAGATACTTAGTTGAACTCTTCGATTGAGGAACATTTTTTCCAATCACTGATTAATATTGCCTCCTAAATGGGTTTTTATCTGACAAAATTCAACTTCCATGATATGCTTCCACTTCAAGATTAAATAAAAACTGTGAGGGGCCAATTAGTGAGGAATATTTGAGAGAATGAAAGAATAGCTTATCTTAAAATTAAATGGGCACATTGAATCATCGACTTAATTAAAATTTTCAATGAGCTCTGATTAAGATTTCATTCTAAAATGATTCATAATAAGACAAAACTCTAGATGAAAGAACACTTTACCGACACTTTCGAGTTTGAATTACTTCTTTAAATTAACAGAAGCTAATATCAAAAGCTAGATCGACTCTTGATAATCTCCTCAAACCATAATTTACACTTTTTCGATGTGCTTTCCGTATAAAAGGCCCCTTTAAGGTTGTGTTAAGGATCTGATTTGAGTAACTTTTTTGGGAAATCGAGGAGTTATAATATTTTAAAGAGTTCAATGAGTCGTAGTCACGTGCAGGCATTGAACCTGTTAGATATTTGAACATGTTTCAACGAATTGAGGAAAATATTAACGATTCCCGGTTAGGATTCCGCTCTAAAATAACTTCTAATTAATAAACGTGTCTGTATAATGGCAGTGATCGGGGGTTAAGGTTCCGGTTTCAGCTCCGAAACCGGTGCAGTTCCAGTTCCGGTTCCGGAAAAGGAACAGTGGAACGATAAATGTCTGGAATTGGTCTGGAGCTGGATACGCTAAACCGATCATTTTTTATTAATTTTTCTTTCTATTTATATTTCTATTGAAACTTCCCGAAATGAGTTCTAATTATCGAGATAATAATTTATTCAAAGTTTTAAATTTATACAAAATTTTAAATTTTAGCATTTAATAATATGAATAAGATAAGAAAAAGAAATACATAAAAGAATTAGTTATAGGTACATGAAAAAGATTACAACAAAAATATAACATAATTAAAAAATATAGTCTCGAAATACAAATTAAAATAAAATAGATTAAATAATACAATTCGGATGAAAATTTTAAAAAAATTGGAAAAATTACTTATTTTTTCCTGAAATAGGAAAATAAAAGAATGTCAAAGACCCTTGGTCTCGAGTCTTGACTCAAGGTTTTTTTTAGTTTTATTTGGTTTTTTATATTTTTTTGTTGTTTCTTTGGGTTTTGGAGGTTTTGGGGGGTTTTGATTTTTTGGTTTTTTGGGGTTTTCCAGTCTTATTTATAAGAATAAGTGTTGTTAAGCGGTTAAGTAATAGCCTACATCAATAAGTTTTTGGCTAGGGTGGGAAATCTCAAAATTTTTGCCTGCAACGCAGAAACTTTCTTGGGTCTTGGGGTTCAGTTTTGGTCCTGGTCTCGAGTCTTGATTGGTGGAAAAGCGCTAAAAAAGAATGAAGAAAGAGGGCGTATCGGTTAATAGACTGGCATGATTAATTGAGGGGGAATTAATTTATTAAATTACAAAAGTTCATTCATTTTTGTTTTCAAAATTCGGCAAATTCATCATGTTTATTTCAAGAAATCCAACATAACTATGAAAATATATAAATTATTTTTGATTATAAAAAATTGTCCTCTAACTAAGATTAGCCGAAAATATATCCGAGTATCTGAATCTAAGATATATCCTGAGATTTGCCTGAAACCGCCAACACTACCTGCACCTCAATTATTTTATAATAGGCATAACTATATTAAAATGGATCACTAAATGGGAATCCTGGTTAAATTAAACTTAAGATCCCATCCAAGCCGGACTATTTATCAAGTTCCTATCAACCGTACTCATCCCAAAAATAAAAAATAAGAATCAACCAATATAGGTTGATCCCGAATCCTATGTAGTAAAATTTAATCTAGATTAACTAGTAAATAAAACAATAAATCATCCTACCCAACGGCAGTCAAGTCTTCCTTCTTTCCTTCTAGAAAAATCTGCAGGGCGCTTTCGTAATCCAACAATCTATTTGAGCCTCAATCCAGATTTCGGTCAAATTTTTATATGTGTAGGTAAGGTGGTTTCGCATATATTGTGTAATTTTTCCATCGTCCAAATTAAAAACCAATCCACGCAATTCCACGACTTTGTTCTTAAGAGAAACTTGGGTAATTTGAGTTGAAAGTTTGGAAAAAGACGGAAACAGTTTCGGGATTAAAAGAATTTTTTCTGATCAAAAGAAATTTTCGAGGGGGGGGGGATTAAAAGAATTTTTCCGGATCCGGATAAAATCCAGAAATTCCGAAAATCCAGACACGAATTTTAAAGAATTAATTATTAAAATTTCGCAAAAACTATGGAATTATTGTAAATTTGAGCAATTAGAGGAAGGTTTAAACTCTAGTGACTTAAAACAATAGGTACATCGAGAGTAATATAGGTGGATTTGGAGGATATTGAGGGATATAAGGGGATTTTAATGAAATCGGTGTATTAACGTGAATATCAAGAGGTTTAGAGAGATTAAGAAGTATATTAATAATTTGGGGGATCAGGAGGGATATATCAAGGAATTTTGATAATTAAGAGTGATATTTATGAATTAAAAGTGATATAGCGCAAAAGATGTTGGTTGCGAAGAAAATTCACTTTTTTGATCATTTACCTTCCAAATTTTTTTCATTTTACCCCATATTTCAAGGGGAAAAGTATACCAGTTTTAATATCAGACCCGGGCCGTATCCGGGGTTTTTTAAACGACTGGGAACGGATTTGCCGGATCAAAATCCCGAAAATCCCTATTGTCCAAATACACGGATCGGGACTACCGGATCTCCAGAATCCTGACCAATAATTAATTACCTTGTAGAATTTAACATCAAGTTCCGGCAAATAAAAGATCTTTGTTGATTTGGCCCCACCACAACTAAATAAATAATTAATTTAGGTACTAAATAAATAATTAATTTTTATATTTTTTAATTATAAAATATTATAAGCACAATTTTATATTTTATTTATTTTTTATTCCTAAATATATGTCTGATGTTCGGGAATTAAAACAATTATGTTTCTAGCGGGGGGGGGGGGATGTAAGTCCTCTTCAAAAATATGCCTCAAAATTTTATAAAACCAACAAAAAATATTACGTGTGTTCTATGTGGAGTTTTATATCAACATATTTATCACTTGCTGGCGGCACTGAAAATATGGTGCTGCAGACTCTGTGCCGTAAGCGTACAGGCACAGAAAAGCCTACAGTTGCCATATCAACATTTTTATTTGCTTCCACTTTGATGTTAAGCTCGGAGACGCGGAATGCCTCATACTCTTCCATTTCATCACATTTAGAAAAGAATCCCCCATCCTCGTCTCTATGTGTGACACGTAAGCCGGTTATTTTTCCGCCCTTTTTACAAGTTGCGCACCCGTCCAATAAAACCAAGATCACTTTTAAATAATAATTATTAGACTTTTTTATTTATAGCTAATCATTTACTTTTTCCCTTATCATCTTTTGGCATGTAGTCCGGATGCGTATCATTAAAATAGTGCGCCTAAAATTAAAATAACTTTATATGCTCAATTAGCCGAGGTAGTTATTATTTTAATTTCTCGTTGTAAGGGGAGTTTTTGGTTCTTGGAAAATATTTGGATATCCGGAACCGAACCGAAAAGCTGAACTGACAACTCTAATTAGGGGTGTATGTTTTACTTCGACTCGAATGAGTTTTTGC
The DNA here is from genome assembly GCA_036172955.1 of Meloidogyne arenaria. Taxonomy (NCBI): domain Eukaryota; kingdom Metazoa; phylum Nematoda; class Chromadorea; order Rhabditida; family Meloidogynidae; genus Meloidogyne; species Meloidogyne arenaria. The sequence goes on from JARQAB010000027.1 coordinate 4,285,751, forward strand.
CAGAAAACTTCGGGGTTTCTAAGGTTAGGGTACTACCATAGTTTCAATCCATATATGGAAAATAATTTTAGGGAGGGTAAGTGATTGAGAAATTATCGTAATAATATTAAAAATTTACGAACCAAACTACATCTTTTTATCATATCAAAAAACGGATTGCCGCAGATAGGAAGCTATATTTGTAATATATTTAACAAAATTTTTAATTATAAAATACCGTAACAGCTTTAAAAAAGTTGTCCTGGTTTTCAGTATCCGGAACTGGGATGTTGTAGTTCCGAGGATCCTTCCCGTTGATTACGCACCCACAGTATTGATGATTTTTACATACATAATCATCTTTTACCTTTGCCGTTTTTGAGATTTCATGTTGGTGAATTTTCCCTTCATTTTCAAAATTTCGGTGCTGCGGTCTGCTTGAATCCGTAATAACAATTGGCGGTCCACAACAAACCTACAAGAATTAAAATATATCGAAAAATTATTTAAAAAATTATTTTAATTTCATTATTTTGGTGCTTTTCGTATTTGTCCGTAAATTTTTTGTAATTCGCCTCTTAGTTCTGATTCGAATCGAATTATTTTAAATGGCTGCGGATCGATACATAAGACCCCGGAAATTCAAAATATATATGGGGCAAGCTCATTTTTAAGTCAGAAATTCAATTATACAAATAATATTCCATTTAAATGAGCTCGAGACTAAAAGATGCTTTATTAGATGATTCTAAACAAAATTGTGCCCGACTGAATCGCCTCTCTTATAAAAGGTTCGGGACTTTGGATACAAAGCAGACCTGGGATACAGATAATTTCAAAATGTCCGCGGATATTCGCCTGTATCTGCCGTAAATATACGGATACGGATACCAAAATTACAAGTCCATTACCAAGTCTATGGCAATGTTCTATTTTTTATTGAGAGATAATTATATCAATAATAAATATAAGATATTACCAAATTAACACAAAAAACAAAAACATAAATAAAATTCATAAGGAAATACATTATTTTAATTTTAAATTGATAAAACTGTTTGAAACTGAAAATGAAAAATAAAAAATGAATATATCTAAAATAGAGAAGCTATTTATAAAAAAATATTTGATCAGCTAAATTATCAACCAAATTAATAATGATGTGTTTAAATTAAATTTTAAATTAATTTTCCAATAGGCCACACAGAAGCACACCATTTTAATTTATTTCTAGAATTTATTTTAATTAAATGAACGGAAATTGGTGATTAATTATAAATTTTTAATGGAATTTAGTAAAATTGTATATAATTTTTATGAAAATTGTATTGCTCATTTCCCTTTTTGAACGGTAAAATCAGCTGATATTTTTTAATTTTTTTGATTAACCATATTACAAAATAAAGTTATGGGAAATTTGTTTTATTAAAAATATTTTTAAACTAATCGGATGTTGAATTAAATGGGATAACTTGAATTTATTCAGAGATTAATATTTATTTGTTTTAAACAAATATGGAAAAGTATGAACTGAAATAGTAATAAACAGAGAGAGTTTTTTTTAGGTTTTTCTCTATATTTTTGCGAACTAGTTTTGATGAGAGAAAATTCGATTTTTTGAATGATAGCTCATTTGAAAGAGATTCTCAAGCTGAGTTGATTGACACCAAAATCAGCGCAATCTGACTTGATAGGGCCGAATTACGGGCCGTGAAAATTGAAAGAACATAAATTGAAAACAAAATTGAAAAAAACTCTAACAATACAAACCAATTTGTTAAAAATTCGTACCTATTTTGCCACTTTTTGCATTTTTTTCAACCTATTTAAGTCTTTTTTCGAACCTTTTAGGTACCTATTATCAGGTTTTTCGAACCTAAAAAAACTCTCTCTGGTAATAAATTATTAATTTGAAAATTAAAAAATACAAAATCTTTTGTTCATCTCTATTCATTTTGGCATAGTTTACAAAATCAGAGCCGATGCCTAAAGAAAAGAGAAATCCATTGTACATATTTAAAGTTGAGATCCATATTGAGGGAGTATATGCGAGAATAAGAGACTTAATCTAATTTTGAAAAAGACACAATTAAAAACATTAGCCTCTTAAGCTTCGAAAATTAAGGCTTCTAAAGCGAAGCTCCTTAAGCTTCGAATCACGTATTATCCTTAATTTTCAAAATTAATAATAATAAGTACTAGTTAATCTAATAATATTATTTTTCGTTGATTCATTGTAAATTTAAAACGACACCTAATTAGATATTTTTTTATTTTGAGAACCTCAAAAAACAATAATAATATATATATAATTAAAAATCCCAAAAAGATAGTCGTATGTTTATCCAAAAATAATTTTTTATAAACAAAATCAACCAAAATTATACAATTTTAATTAATTTTTACGAGGAATTGTACGATTTTAATATAAAAAATTAATTTTGGAATCCATTTCCCATGAATAATCACCAAAATTAATTAAAGCTTAAAAGGGGTATATAAATAAATAAATTTTGGCTGGTAATTAAATTAAACGAAAAATAGACTAATTTTAGTAAAATTTAATTTTATTTGAATATTAAATACTCGAAAATTATTTTATTAATTCTCTAAAAATATTAATCTGCCACCCAAGCCAACTTGCCAATCCAAATTTTGATTGGGAGCTTCATGAAAATTTGAGTGGGAATCTGTGGACTGAAGAACGAATGCTTTTCCATTCCCCTCTTTTGTAACAACTTCAATCAAAAGCAATCCTTCCACGAGCGCTCAACAAGAATTGGATTCGTAAGGATAGAGATTTAAGAGTTTAAGCAAAAGCCTAATTTAGAAAAGACATTCTTTGTTGGGCAGTGTTGCACCACCGAAAAAAGGAGGAGGAATTCTTCAAAGATCCTGGCTTTGGAAAGCTTTATTAGATTAAAAAGATTAATTGGATGTTCAATCCAAAATTGATCGAGAAATATTGCAATTTTTATCCAAAAGAAGCTTTGGAATTTTGTGGAAAATCAAAATAGAGATAAGCTCCTTGACGAGGAGAACCTGCTGGAGCTGCTACATGAAACTGCTACAAATGGAGCAGTTTTAATATTTGAGAGAGATAATACACAATGATTCGAGTTTTAGAATAAACTTGATTTTGTGACAATTAATAGAGTAATAAATATTCTTAAAAATAATAAAATTAGTATTTTAAGTGCGTGCTATAACCACAAGGCTTCAATCAAAAAACATTAAATTTTGGAACGCCTTATGATTTTGGTTCAATTATGCATTACATATCAACCTGCAACTTCTGGCTTTCAAAATTGCTTGTCTACACATAATAAGTACTTTGCCTAATCCAACGTTAATTCATTGAAGAAATGCAATAATAATCCAAAATTGACCTGCAAGTATTCCTGCTTGTGGCCCAGTTTTAGATTTATGGAATGGAAAAAAACGTAAAATTAATAATAAAATGAGGGGTGTCTTCAAGAAGCTATTAAATCATGATGATTGCATTAAAAATGCAAATTAATTGATAGAAATTATAAAGAGGAATGCTTGAGCATCCACATAATATGGCAGAAAATCCATTCAATTTTGTTGGGGACTACTAAAGGGTCTCTGAAAATTATCTGAAGCTTGGGACGTTCAAATTCTGTAAAATTTATCACCCAACAAATTACAACTGAAATTGTTGGGGTATGTTTCCGATATTTAAGATCATAAACAAAAATAAAAATTTGCTGAAATTAAGGCGAGAACACCTGTGGAGAAGAGGTGGTTCTGTAGATTTACAACTAAATGCTCAAGAGATCTATCATTATCTGAACAATGGATGGGTTACACAACATGTTGCCCAACAAATTACAACTGAAATTGTTGAAGTATGTTTCTGATGCATCTATGAAATCTGAGTTTATTTAAGCTTTGTATATCTGCGCATATATCTGATATATCTGAGTCTTATGTATCTGAGTCTTATGATACAGATGGCAATGTTCGCCCACTACACCATTTGGTATATAGAAATGGCTCCAGGTTCTGACATGGTTACTACTAACTATGCTACTATCGATGTCAACATAGAATGGCTCTGAAAACCACAGGCTCCGGAGCAGGTTCTTACCTTCTGTTGTTGGGGTAATTACAATTAGTCGATGCTTAGAAGACCCTTTTATTTCATTTTTATAGATTTGCGCATATATGGCTGACAGAAATGTTTTGAGTGTCATGAGCATCTTCAGGATACAGCGAGCGGAAATTGAACTATTATATGATCCTCATGTTTTGCAGTTATCAGCAAATATTTATGAATGTTCTCATTAAAGAGAACATTAAGAGGGAAAGGATACGGATAAAAGAAGAATAATTGGCTTTAGATGCAGTAAAAGAATGCTGTATCGTTAAATATGGTTGCTTCGAAAATTTTGACATAATACTTCCTGCGAAAACAATTTTGTTCGGACTGAGGTAAAAATATCAGGATCGCTGAAATATTTAATTAATTTTTATATTTTTAAGAATCCTCCATTGCTATCAGAGTCTTCTTAACAAAGCTAATCTTGAGTTGAAAAGAATTCAATTTAGAACTATTAAAAAATCTTTCTATTCAAAACTTTATTAAATTTACTCATACTTTTCATGTTTAAATTACATACACTTCAATCTTTGTCTTTAATATATACTCATTAATTTTGATTTAATATTGAATTTATTTCTTATAAATATGTATCAAAAATACACAATTTTAATTTAATTCTTCAACCTTATAGGAAGGTTTATCCATCGGTTTGATCAAAAATTCAGTTAATTTCCCTTATATTCATTCCCTTTAATCGACGGCTTTTTTGTCATATCCGCAATGCGTTTTGTCGTAGCACCAAGTAGACAAAACCAAATTAATTATTGGAAAATTATTAGATAAAAATCAAGTGAGGGAGGGAATCAGTGAGGGAATATTTGAGAGAATGAGAGAATGGAGTACTGTAATTTTAAAGTGATGGACATACTTGTACTTCTCGATTTAAGGGTTTTTTTAACGATTCCTGATTAGGATTTCCTCCTAAAATGACTCTTGATCTTACAAGTCTCTCTATCTTACAAACCTCTATTTACAACAATCTTGATGTTCGACTTTGTCTTTATTAAGTAAATAATAAAAAGGATTAACTTTTATATAAATAGTTTATTAATTAAATTTTATGATCTATCTTAAAGACCTCCTTATCATTTATCAATACAGTCAGATAAATAAGCTTTACTTAATAAAATAAAAATAGAGGAAAAAATCAAATAAAATTTCAATTAATAAGTTTACGAGGAAATCTTAACCAGATATGTCAGCTATTCGATTTCCTCAAAAAATTCTTCAAATCAAATCCTCAAATCAAACTGAAGAGATCATTCAAAATCTCTTTATGCCTCTAGTTTGTTGAAACGAGGGATTGGCTTAGGGTCAAATCTTGATGAAGGATTGAATAAAGAGCTTAATCAAATTCTCAAATCAAGAAGAAGGTTCGCAATAAAGAGAGGTTTATAATTTTGTTAAGTTGATCAAATCATAAGTCATTTTAGCAGTAAAGATGACGCTGATTTGTGATCCTATACGCTGGATATACTTTGGATTTTTAACTATTAGTTATTTTTAAACAGCTTGAACAAGGTCAAATCTTAATCAAAGATCGAATAAAGAGATTCAGCAAATTCTCAAATCTGTGAGGAAGGTTCGCAATAAAGAGAGGTTTTTAATTTTGTGAAGTTAGTCAGATCAAGAACAATTTTATTAGTAAAAAATGACGCAGATTTGTGATCCTATCCGCTGGATATACTTTAGATTTTTAGCTAAACATCTGTTCTTTTTAGACAGCTTGAAAACATACGAACATTAACTCTGGCGTTTACAAAATTTTCTTCGAATCGGGAAACCCTTGACACTGATCTAGATATACCTCAGAGATCTAATTGTCTAAAATTGTAAATGTCCTACCCGAAAGAAAAGCTTTGCTTTTAATATTTATTTATACTTCTTAGACAGCTTGAAAAATTAAATTAAAATTGTGTATTTTAAATATTTATTCTTAAAATAAATTCAATATCAAAACAAAATTAATGAGTATATATCAAGAACAAAGTTTGAAGTGAATTTAAATAAAGAACAAATTTTGAGAAAATTTAAGAAAATTTTGAATAGAAAAATTTTTACTAGTTCTAATTTGAATTCTTTTAACTTGCAATTTGGCGTTGTTAGAAGGCTTTGATAGCACACAAGGATTCGGAGTAGGCAACGAATTTTGTGCATTAAAGCAATTTTGAGGAGAAGCTCGCTCTGTTTTATTCTTGATTTGATGGCAAAAGCTCCCAATTTTAGAGGCCAATCCAACTGAGTCGATCTATTTTAATTTTTATTTAGTCTATTAACTGAAAATAGAAAAGATAACCATCAGAATGAATGGAATTTTCCCTTGTATAATGCCAAATTTACTAATTTCAGCATTCCTTATTGTAGCACTCATCAATCTTTTATCCATTCTTATCCATTAATCAAACTTTACATTTTGATCTTTTCCAAGTATATAACTAAATTGAAATTTCATAAAATTTATGCTTGAGATGATATTATGTTTTAAGCCTTCAGCATCGGCGTCCCACTGAGAGCCGGCCTCAGCCTCCACATGTGCCTACCGAAGGCACGTTTGGATTTTTCCGAAAATAAGATATAGAAGGTATTTTATGGATGGGAGGTCCATCTTTGAATTAAAAATATAGGAGTTAAGTAATCAGTTAAGTAAATCAGTTAAGTAGAAATTATAATAATACCAAAGCGTAAGAATCAACAATTACTGTAGCATATCCTGCATAACATAATGTGTTGCAGCATGTGGATGACCAGCAATACTGCTACCATTTTCCGGCATTTTTTGAAGGCTTGCTGGATAATTGATGTTGTTACAGGATGGAAGATCCATTTTATTATCAGCCAATATAATTCATTCCTCATGATGTGTAGCAGCAGGTGGAAATCCCTTACCAGCATCCCTTAATTAATTGTGCTCCATGTCAGAGAGATCGAGCCTTTATCTGGGGGCATTTCTTCTCTGAATAGATTTTCCATGTTGCCCACAAAGAATGGCTCTCTAAATTAGACATTATTTAGCTTAAATTGTACATCTAATTTCTTACGAATCTGAGTATCGTTGGACGGGATTTTGATTATTTCGGGATTTGTTGAGGGATTGCTGAATAGTTGAAGTTGTTACCAGAACGGACTGAAGAAACATTCGATTATCATTCCGTGCCATTCAATCCAAGAGTCCAATCCACTCCAATTCCTTTCGAGCTCCCAAACAACTTTGGATTGAAGAGTTGGCACGGATAGCAGAATAATATTCCGCTACAATTTCAAGTTGTTTATACAAATGATTAATCCCTGCCATTGAGGCTCTACTTAAAGGGAAATTTATTAAAATTTCCGTGAGGCTCGAAGTCTCCACCAATTAAAACTGAATTGAAGCGTGTTGTCTCGAGTATCGGAAGAATTTATTTGGTGAATAAATAGAATACCTATTTTGAATATTAAAAAATTATATTTAATAAAATTAGAGAATTAATTTGAACTTAATTTAATTATCAGCCAAAATTTATTTATTTATATACCCCTTTTAAGCTTAAATTAATTTTGATGATTATTCATGTGAAATGGCTCCCAAAATTAATTTTTTATATTAAATTCGTACAATCCCCTAATTAATTTGGTCAAAATTGTATAATTTTGGTTATTTTTTTTATAAAAAATTATTTTTGGATATTTTTGGGATTTTTAATTATATATTTTGTCATGGGAAAAATTTAAAATTTAAATGGTTACAAATAAAAATTTATTGTTAATCAGAGAAATCATTTGAGGAAATAAGGATCTTGTAAGGCCAGGAAGCCAAATTTCTCTTTTTTCTATTTGATAAAAAATAAGTAGTTTAATATAAATTTAAAATTAATCATATGGGAAAGCAAACGAATAAATTTAATAGGAAATCTTTATAGTCATCATTAAATTTATTAATCTAAAATTATTTAGTTATTTTATATTTTATATTAACTTCAATTTAATACATATTAGTTCATTACTGGTTTTATTTTTTAATTTTAAAAGGATTATAAATTATGAGTCCTATATATTATACTAAGGTTGGCAGTTCCGGGTATCCGGAACCGAAAAAACCCCGGATATCTGAAATCCTCGGTTCGGATATCGGCTCCGAATATCCGGGAATTTCCCAGGAACAGCCATCCTTACGATATTCTATTAGGAAAACCCAATTTTCTTTGATCGGACGTATAAAAGTCCATTGGACGCATAAACTAGACTAGCGCAAAAAAATAAAATTTTATTTTAGTAGGAATACTTTAAATTAATAAATGATTAATATAATTATTAAAATCTTTTTAATCGTATTATTTTTGTCTGCAAATGGATATGAGGATGATAAGTTAGAGATTTAATTATTTAAATTAAATATAGAACTGGAAGAGTTATACGAGAATCGAGATAACCGAGATTTTCGATCAAGATTTCGCATCGGTCATGTCTCTAATTTGAATTATATTAGACCTGATATTAAAATAGGATTTCTGTTTAAAGTTTACCTTAAATATATTTTTTAGTTAAAAAATATTCTTGGCTATATTACATTTTTTTGATGTAGTGTTGGATCTAGAGATTTGTATATTTGGAAAGCCTGGGCCTGTTCCTAGGTTCCGGGTTTGATTAATTGAACTGGGCGGGATCCTGGGCCTGTAATCCAGAAAAAATCAAGGCCAACAAAAACCCAGGACGGTCAAAAAATGCCTGGGCCTGGACTCTGGGTACAGGAAAAACCCAGGCCTTGGTCTAGACCCAGGCTGATTTTTAGTCGGATCAAATCGGGTAGTCATTCTTGAAAAAATTAAAAATAATGAAAAAATATTTTAAATTTTTATTTTTCCGCCAGTTTTAAAGTTTGTCCTGGCAAAGAGGATAGTTTTGCAAATTCAAAATTGGCAAGACGATTCCAAGTAAAAGGAAATGTTTTTGCGTGTAAAGAATGTGAGGAATGTGATGAATATAAAACAAAAGCATTATTTTCGAGCGATATCGAAAAGAATATTGCTGATGGAGGTTTTTTGGAAGATTATGTCTCATATGAGCAAGTTGAAGAAAATACTGAAAATACTGGGACTTGTGAGACGGTTGGAATTTAATTAAAATTTAACACAAAATTTGTGGACCACAAATTATGGTCCCATAAGCCTTTGTTTCGGGCGCAATCACCATATATGGTGCTGATACTATTCTTTCTAATTTATCTCTGCTCCGGCACTTATAAGAGCGTTAAGAATTTTTAGAATTGAATAAAGTATTTTAAAGATTGTAAAAATTATTTATTCGAATTTATGTAGATGCTATTCGTGAAGAAAGCTGGAATAGGCAAAACTGATCAGACAAGGCAACCAAACGGCAAAAAAGTAACGAATTTTAGAGAATTCTAATATTGAAATTAAAAATTATTTAAATACATTTTCTATTTAAAACACAATCGGATTGCATTAAAAAATATACCCTTGTCAAGGAATAATGTGGGCTTTTGTTCAGATTACGAGTTCTATCAACCTTTACTCGTCGAATGAAGAGTTTATTGGTCCAAGCAAATTTTCTTACGTCCATGTTCATTCATTGGCAATAAGTACACTAATTTGTGTAAGAACATATGGTTCGGTGTTGCTACTGTCTACTCACTCAGGGTGAGTAGACCGGTACTCATCGCGATAGATTATGCACATAAAATTTTGATTGGACGCATAAACTTTTCATTGGAGATGTAAAGGTTGCTTGGACTCTGAACAAGATCCAAAATGAGTTATCGTATATCTCCCACTATCAGTAGCTAACCAAATTAGAAAAAAATTAATTAAAGTTTATTATGGGGTGATTTTATAGATAGACGAATGCCTTATAAATATTTTCCATATTAATTAAAATTAAATTTTTTTAAGACAACTGTTGTAACAAAACCAACAGAGCCTCCGTTTATAGTATAATTATTTAATTAAAATTTAAATAAAATTTTAAAATTTAAATTTCTGGTTACGAATAATAGTGAAGAAGGAATTTTACAATTTATTCGATTAAATAAGGTGAAGGTAAAAAATGTATTAAAAGTAGATAATATTGTATTCAATCAAAATTTAACGTTAACTTTGTGTGCTGGTAAATCTACAAATTCGTGTGGTCGGTTTTATTCCTAAAAATTTAATTAATTAATGGATTTTTAATAATCGAAAATAAATATTTCTAAAGATTAACTAGGAAAACCCGACTTATTATAAATATAAGATTATAGGTTTTTTCTATAAATCAGCGGGTACCTAATGTGGAGTAAGCCAAGGTACCACAAGCTTCTTCTTTCAAACTTCTTTTAAAATTGTCGAATCCGGGACGCCAAGGCATTGTTTGATTAATCTCGTCGAGGTGTAGCAATCCATAGCTGTGCGTACCGGATTTGATAACTCTGAACGGAGTTGAAGCTCTTTGGTACTTTGTCCTTGCTGTACCTTGGGGTGTACCCATTAATGTGGAGGGAAGATAGTCATTTTAAGAAAAGTTTTTAAAGCGGGAGCGAAATAAATTTGAAGCGAATGATGGGAGAATTTTGTTGTTGTTAAGGCTGAGAATTTATAAAAATGGAATTTGAATGGAAGATTAAAATAAATTAAAAATAAATAATAAAATCCCCGTTTCAACCTACAATACAAATTTCAACCCCTACCCGAACGATCTTGTCGAACCAGACCCCGACATACGCACCCCGACAAACCCTAAACTTTTTGATCCCGAAGGGTCTGGTTCCAACCGTACTTGCATTATTTTTACAATTTTAATATTTAAAATTTAAGATGAAAAAGTTCTTGAAATGTTCTATTCAATGAACGAAAACAAAATTATTAGCAAAGATGTAATAATTAAAATTTAAAAAATTCAAATTTTCCTATTTTAAGCATATGTATAAATTAAAAGAAACAGACAAAAACAAAATTTTTAATGAGCTAAATGGAGAACAATTTAATTTAAATTTTATTGTGCAAGATAAAAGTATTATTGTTAATTTTCTAAAAGATGGAACTGCAATTAAAAATAAAAATCTGGAATTTACTACAGGATCTAGTGCAGAGGAACTTGAAATTAATCTTTTACAGGTTAATCAAGTCTTTTTGATTAATATTTTTTAAAATAAAAGTATCTTACACTGCGAGGGGTGAGAAGTGTTGGTCTTAGTAGGGCTGTCGCCTTGTGTTAGGGTTCGTTATTTTTCGGGGCGGGCTGATTTTACGGGGAATGCGGAGAATTTTAACCGTAAAGACGAAAATAGGGGCCCTGAGTGGAGAAACAGAGCCCCCCTAAAGGTTATAAACATTTAGGGAAAATATTAGCCCTCGATGGCTAACAAATGTACTCAAGAATAGATTAAATTTTCGGGTAATCCCGTATAATATTCATACATTATACATATGGATTTATAATTCGGGATATAAAAACCCCTATTAAAATTAATTGCCACCCTAGATAAAATTAATATTAATTTTTTATTTTAACAATAGCTTGATAAAGTTATCGATGTGATTAAAACTGAGACAGTTAGATTCCCTCATTCTATTACAATCGAAGCTGAGAATCATTTAAAGCCTAAAAATAATTTAAAATTCACATTTGAATTTACGAAAATGAAGTCAACATTTATCGCCATTTTTTTACTTCAACATGTCGCAGGGGATATTAAGCCTGGAAATATAATAGATATTGTGGGATCGCCGACTAAACTAAAGGCGTATTGTTAGTTTTAATTTTAATTTGTAAAAAAACTTGGGTTGGATCTTGGGGTGAATACAATGCTCGAAATTTTGAAACTGATAGTACTCGTAATTTCGCTTAAAGGTACAGGCATTTATTGCGAAGAATTACCCAAGGTTTCATGAATCTAAGCAAACACCTAAACGTTAAAGCAATCACAATAGTGTTGGGCAAATGAATTTTTCCTGCACCAATATCTGAAGTACCGTAAAGCACCGAGTCAATACCTTCGGAAGTACTGCACGAGTACAAAACCGTGCCGAACACTAAATCAAACTAGATATCGGGTTGTGTAAACCTTTGTTTTATTATCCCTAATTAGTAAACGACAATAAAATTATTAAATTTTAGTAAATAAAGACGGTGGAAACAAAATTTCTTTCATGCTAATGTTCGAATTTCCAAAGGATGATAAAAGCACAAAAGACGAGCCAACGACAGGATTTGTTCATCTGATAACTCAGAGCACGGTTTAAAATTATACTGGCTGTAATCGAGCCTTCGATCTTATCGGGATTTACAGACTTTTCAGACTTTAAATATTTGGGTTTTAGCATGATCATATTCAGCAAAAGCAGAAAAAATATTAAAAAGTACCATAATAGTTTAAGGATGGTTCGCCTGACAGAATTTAAACACTTAGGCGGGGGTTAAGCGAACATAAGGATAAAAGCGCATCTGCGTAGTAGTTGCTCTACTACCTTGCATCTGCGTAGTAGAGCAACTTCACTTGTGTGAGTAATGCCGAGCAGTGCTGGGTATTTGCCATTTGTTGGCTCCGGCTCCGGCTCCGGGCTCCGGCCTTTCAAATTCTTGGCTCCGGCTCCGGCTCCGGGCTCCGGGGTTTAAAAATCTTGGCTCCGGCTCCGGCTCCGGGCTCCGGCCTTTTAAAATCTTGGCTCCGGCTCCAGCTCCGGCTCCGGAGCCGGCGATTTTCGGAGCCGCTCCATGTTGGCTCCGGGCTCCGGGTGGAAAATCAATGAATTATTTTTCATTGGGAGATTTGGGTAGATGAAGGGGATATAGAGTGATATAAGAGTATTAACAGAGTTATCAATGGATTAAGCTGGATTTGGGTGGATTATCTTGTGATTTAGGTGGATTAAGGGCGGTATTGGGGGGATTAAGGGGATTTGGATCCAAACATCTTCCTTTTTTGCGCCGCAGGCGAAAATTTTGAAAAATTTGGACGATCCTTAAGCCAAAAATCTTCCTTTTTTTGCGCCGCAGGCGAAAATTTTGAAAATTTTTGAAAAAAGAGACTAAAATTAATCAATTTAAAAAATTTATCCAGCTTTATTTAATAAAAAAAAATGCTTATTATAATTCATCTTTCAAATTAAAACAATTATTTAATTATTTGTTTTGATATTTTTCGAACCTATAATTGGATAAAACTCGGAACCTAACTCACTATCCATTCAACCACAGCTACATTGAAAGGAAAGGAAAGAAAATCTGTTTAACCGTCTCAATTTTTTCTTCCTTTTCTTTTCACGCCTACAATCTTTGCTTACTTCTTTTTCTCTAACCCATCTTTAGGGGTGTATAGCCGGAGCCGTGGGGAATTGGAAAACCTTGGCTCCGGCTCCGGCTCCGGGCTCCGGGGTTTCAAATTCTTGGCTCCGGCTCCAGCTCCGGCTCCGGGGTTTCCAAAATCTTAGCTCCGGCTCCGGCTCCGGCTCCGCCGGAGCCGGCTCCGGAGCCGGGCTCCGGAGCTAGCTCCCGGAGCTATACCCAGCACTGATGCCGAGTCATGACTGTCAGCGTTATTTTAGGTTCGAATCCTGCTACAGTTGCTAAACTAGCTTAACCCTTACAATAGTTTTCCAAAATGAAGCGTAAAGTTTTCTTTATCGTATGGGAATTGTTCAGAGATCGGAGTACAACCGTAGAAACCGAATAATTATTCAAAAACTTAAATTTTTTAGGGAAAAGGTGAGAAAGGAGATATAACAGACAATGTCACAGCTGTTTATGTTAAAAAAGAAAATAAAGAAATTTCATTTAAAATAAACTTTGGAGGCGGGAAAGCTGATAAAATCATCAAATTAGCTGTAACTTTCAGTCAAGATGAAACGGACAGTTTGGAAATTGAAAGAAGTATACCGAAAATTGAACTTTCAAAAATTAGCAGAATTTTTGTGAGTTGAAATGCTTCTTATAAGTATAAATTTATTTCAATATTTCAGATTGTTGGTTCTCAACAAGATGTTATGTTACTACAAGCGGATATATTGGAACCGAAAAAATGAATAGAATTACAGAATTTAACTAACGAGTGATTCGAATTAATGATAACTAGGGTAGGACACAAACGGTTAACCGAACAGAACCCCGGTGTTTTTTGCGAATTAACCAAAACCAAAACCGTGGATACCGGTTAATAACCGTCTGTGTCCCACTCTAATGATAACTATAACGTGTTTTTTCTAAATCTGTTTGCTAAAGTACTGTCTAAAGATTTCCCACTATCGTTAATTTTTTAATTCGTTATTTTAATAAATACGCCAAATTAAATTAAATTATGAATCTTTTAAAATTAAATTTAAATATTAAAAATTATCTAGGATTGTATATATCATTCGAATCAGCATTAAATAGTGTACCTAAAATACAACCACGACTTGTACCAAATTATACCAGAAGATATAATACAATATATAATTTTTTAATATTTTTTTTAATTGAATATTTTCAAATTTGATTTTCTGGATGGTTATACGAGGTCATCTATGATAGTTATAGCATTAAAAGCTGTATATAAAAATGATGTACCGAATTAATAGACTTCCATTACACCAAAGATATAAAGCCTGGACTAATACCCATAAATAAATTAAATTTATTTTAAAAAATTTGGGGTAAAATTAAATTTTTTGTAAAAATCTTTAAGGAAATAGACAAACGATAGCTCATATAAAACAGCATTAAAAGCTGTATATAAAAATTGTGTACCGAATTAATAGACTTCCATTACTCCAAAGATATAGTCCCTGGGATAAAATCTTTTATTAAATCTCAAGCCGTAATCAAATCTTTTTTATTATATTTAAAATTGCCCATTAATAAAGCTATAAATTATTTAAATGAGGTAGAATAAGAGTTCTAAAAGTTTTGAAAAAATCCATTATCTTTTTCAACTTCTATAGGTAACATTTCTTTATTTTTAAAATGCTTATCGTTCTTCAATTCATCCCAGATGTCAGAGAAGGGCATTGGCATAAATATTTTTAATAAAGTATTTATTTCTTCCAAGTCGTGTAAATGGATCTTTAAATAAGTAAAATTAAAAAATTAAAGGGAATTTATGAAATATTTCTGAATATATTTATGTAGAAACTTGTTTAATAAAGTTGTTTCGCTTTATCCCATTGTTCAACCAACGCTTCGCCTCATCCCAACGCCACCTCACCCCAACCCCGCTCAAAGTTGATTCCTAATCATGTCTTTGAATGTTGGTTTTTATAAAAAAATTCAGGAAGCAAAATTCAGAAGCATTGCTTCAGAAATCTTTATGCTCTATTATGAAGCATACTTAAAATGAATTAGATTATTCTGATATGGAAATTTCTTATCCTTTATTAAAAATTTGCTTCTAAAATAAAACTTTTAAAACATTTTGTCTAAGCTTCAAATTTATCTTATATATTAAAGCAACTTTTTATATAATTAAAAACCAACAGTAATATTTTGTATAAGACCCATTATTCGACCATAGCGTACGCCGATAGCAGCAGAATCAGACCCCAACCTCTGTGCCAGAACAGATAAAAGTTCAGAATAAAGTTGATTGCGTTTTTCAGATATTAAATCTATCTGGGGTGCATACCTTTCCACTTAAATTAATATTTTTTATTTTATTAAGAGTGAATTTTGAATAGAAGGTCAGCTCCCGTTATTAGCGACTAGGATGATAAAAAGGGGGTTTTTTAGTTAGCCAATAAAGGGGTCATTAATAAGCTATAAAGCGAGCGACTAATGAGGTGCTATAGAGAGCATATGTCGCTTATATCGAATGTTCGTTTAATAAAAGTTGGAGTTTGGTGCGGAGGTTTTTAGATGGTCTAATGTTTAGTTCTTAAGGAATTAAAGGCTATATTAATTCCTTCAGAGGCTATAGAAGGCTATCTTCAGAATTTGATCCAAAAATGTTAAGCTACTGGTTTTCGGGGCCTGCTGCTATTTGGTCTTGAATCCTATAAGATTTGTTTATAGCATTAAGTCCTAAATGGTATCTCACAAGATTTAGGGAGTCTAAGAAGTCTATAAAATCACCACAATTCCATAATTGTATTCCTATCATTGCAGCAAATTCAGGAGGTGAAATTTCCAAAGGGCGGTATTGGTCCATGGTCATTTTTGCATGTTTTTCAAATATCGAGTAGAAATGTCTAAAAATTATTCCATAATATGCACAAAATCTTTCAAACAAACTTGATAAATTCTTCCCTGAATATTTCAATGTTTTGATGACCAGAAAATTTTTTATTTCAAATTTAGGCTAATAGCGTGCGACATTTATAATACTCATAATTATTGCTGGGTATGACTCTGAAAGCTCTACCGTAGCTAATATTTTGTATTGCCCTGAACCGGACAGATTCGAAAAATACCGGAGCAGGACCCTCCACTAGAAAATGATGGAGCAGGAGCTACGAAAAGCCTGGGGCCACAGAAGCACTTGCCCTAATTTCTAAGTGAATCTCTCGCATTTTAACGAGTAAAACATTAATAATCTACTAGTTCCATATATGATTTGAAAGCTTAATCAGTCTCTCATTTAGCATATCTCAGCGTTTTTCTAGAAAAATTAATGCTAAAGAGCTAAGCTGAATGAAAGGAGATCAGGTCGTTTTAACAAAATCCTGGACTAAATAAATTATTTAGAGATAATCCACTAAAGTATTCTAACTCTCCCTAGCTTTAGGAACTTGGATTAAAAAAGCTCTCTCATTCTCTCTCATTCCCAACCGTTTCTGGTCATCAAAACACTGAATTGTTTCCTCCCCAACAAAAAGTTCAATCCGACGTCCATCCACAACACAACCTGGATGAATTATCATTTGTTTAATTTCTTTAGTTTGGTCGGGAAATGTTTTTATCTGAAAACCAAGAGAGGAAAAAATTAAATTTTAATAAACTAATAAGAAAAAGTTTATTTTTAGGCTTAAAAGAGAAGGGTTTCCCTTAAGCCTATGTTCGACTACATAAGCGCCAACGACCATAACTCTACGAAAAATTAAAATTTTTGTATAATTTAAATTGTGTTTTATAGAGAATTGAATGCTCTACAAAATATAAAAAAAGTTTAATTTTAGTTAAATGTTTAATAAAGTTGTAGAAGCGAAACGAGCATAAATTAGGCTTTTAATGATAAAATTACTAGTTTATCAGCCATTTTATTTTTTAAAACTCTAGAATTTTTTAATTCTTTATTATTTTCTATAGCTTATTTAATTCTCTTTCCAAAACGTTAGGAAAAAAAGTAAAATAAATCGATCTAGAGCTATAGAGGGCGCGCGCTCGCAGGTCCTTCACCCGGCTGTCAATAATATTTTGTCAATAAATAATACTATCTAAATTTTAATTTACAAGAGGAAATATCGATTTTAAAGGGAATTTGAAGGTTCAGAAATTTACAAAAGAAAAATTAATTTAAATTTTAAATTTATTAAAAAATTTTTATCAAATTTTAAAATCATTCTTACGGTCATTTCAGCCCGTTGCATGAAAAGGACTCTGAACGCAAAATTTTTTAAAATCATTATCTAAATGTTCTAATATTATTCAAAGAAGAAAATCAAGCAAACTTGTGTATGCCCCGATAATTTATCAAATTCAGGAAAATGTTCACGTATTAAGGACAATACAAGCATTGCTTCTCCCCTACGTATTTTCATATATTCTTGCATCTTGATATGATATACATGTGAATGTGACTAAGACGAAATAAAAGTTTATAATAATTTTATCTTTTTTGTAAAACAAAAAATTACTAGAAAATCTTAGACTTCAATAGTTAGCAAAAATAAATACAGTATACTAGCTTAGTTAAACATCACTTTCGACAAGCGTTTAGAAAGCTGCGATTAATGATCTCTTCTGTTTGTTAAATTTTGGTTAATTTATTCTTTTATCATTTTTATTTTTATCATTTTATAACCCGGATTCTCCTAATAAATTTACACAACCCTTAATTTAGTTAAAAACTTTTAATATTATTATTATTTAACGTACAGCTTTTTAAGACGCAGGTTTTCAACATGCTTTTACTGAGCTGAAACTTTGTCATAAATTTTGGAATAAAAACACTAATTTAAAAGGTTTAAATTCTTTAAAAATCCTATCCCTCGCTACAAAATTATAATTTAATTCAAACCTCGAGAAGCTTAGGATCCCATTTGCCCAAAACACTAGATAAAGCCTTATATCCAACTTCCATATCATGCAACGACTTTAAAAAGTGTGTTATAGTTGGAAGTGTTTTATCAAAAGCTAGGTTGACATAAATCTTTAAAAAATTAAATTTTACTTTTAACTTTAAAAATTAAACAAAACTTTAGATAGATTATCAATATTTAACACGCTACTAGGCGTTGTGGGTGTTTCAACATCCAAATTTTTATTCGGTAATGCTGATTTACTGCCTTAAAATTTCAAATGTTTTATGAATTGTTTTGGTGTAAAGCCTGCCTTTAGATTCAAAGATGCTGGATTCTATATTCATTCCAGCTTCAAGACATCGTCTAAGGCGACAGGCACGGCATGAATTGCGCATTCCATCTAATAAAATTTAATCTAAGCTTATCTTGATATAATTGTTTATAATTGTTTCAAAAAATATTTTTACGATTAAGTGGAGAATAATTTAAAATATGAACTTTTTCAGATTAGGATTTGAAAATTTAGCGGCCAAAAAGCTCGTTGTCCCAAGCTTTCGAGTGCTATAACTTTTAAATGTTTTATTATTTTTTTCTGGACTATGTCGTGGAAGATTAATCCTTTATTAGTAAACCAACCAGCATTAATATCGCAATTATTAAATCTCCGGCACAAAAATCTTCGTTGTTCAAAGAATGAGCGTCGGTAGAAGGATGCACATGCGCGGCATGATAGCACCCCAAAATAAAAACCGTTGCTAGGCCCAGAACAGACGGAACAAACACGCGAGTTTGACATGTATGTTGATGATGATGTTGGTAAGCAAGTCAGATCGTTATTGGAAACGTCAGAATTTTTTGAAGAATACATTTTTTTTATTTAGCAGAAGTCTACTTATATGTATTAAATCTTATAAGGGCCATTTTACCTCAAGGCTGGAATCTCCTAAATTAAATTCCGAATCAAGCCATATTTAGTATCATTCGACAGTTCTCGAAAAGACACGTCGAATGGTGCCAAAATCTAAAAGGTTCGCCCATTTTAGAATTAATTAGAAGCCTTGAGGTAAGCCTCCTCTCAAAATGGAACTCATAAAACATTTTTGCGGTTTATGTTGCCAATATTTAGAATATTTTAGAAAAATTATATTGGTGAATATTAACATTTAGCGTTCAATAAAACTAAATAATGGAGGGAAATTAATACAAATAAAAATTTATTTAGGTAGGTTCTCTCGGCTGACACATAAACGTAAATTTTGTGATGTTTAAAATAATTTGTTTTAGTTTCTACGGAAAGTTTAAAATCCAATCCCGACTCATGATCATGGAATTGTGATTTCACTAATAGCTCTAATTACAAGTGCGTTTATAGTTTTGTGAAGCAATGTAAGCTTTAGATTTTCAGCAATAACTGAATATAAAGCTGGTATATATTGAGAAAATAAGGTAAAGCAGCTGGGCTATAGCTATTTCTCTGGAGGTTATTCGGTGGCTGGGAGGATCCGCATCTTCAGTAGACCGGACTGATGTTTATCCAAGAAAAAATCCTAATGATCTTTTTCACTGCATAGCCTTAGGAATTAAATAGCTAAATATGCTTCACAATAATGACTAATCAGATTTTAGACCAATTAAAGAATTTTTGACACAATTAACTATCTTTATAAATTAATTTTATTATGGCCATAAAATAATATTTTTATATTTAATTCTAAATTAAATAAAATTCATGATAGCGTGTATTATTAAGGCGGACATTCAATTTTTTCTGCTGTCTTTACTACTAAATCTTTTCCTTTTCCAGTAATTAATCTAGCACTTTCTATTCCCAGGATGATGTGGACTTTCTGATCTCTAGGCAATTGATCTAGGTCTATTACACTTCTGTAATAGCATCCCTGAAAAGTTAATGTAAAATGTAAATAAATGTTGAAACAAAAATTATATAATAAGCGGCGAGACCATCCTAGAGAATAGCAAAATATTGCATGGGACTTTACCATGACAACTCTCATTGTCCCCTTTTTATCAGTTAATCCTTTGATTTTAAGTAATCACTAGAGAACTAAAGGAAAAAGTCAAGTTAATTTTGCAGTTTACCATTCGGAGTGGCTGTTTAATTGTTGGTGTGTAGCATTGATGGTCAATTTGTAAGTAAGGATCTAAAGTACCAAAACTTTGATACTTGTATCCTTTAACTTGGAAATGTCCTAAACTGTCAGTTAGCACATACTTTCCTTCCAGTAGATCTGTATCCGAATCAATAAATCCAGCAAATCCGCTCTCTATTTATAAATTAAAAAAATTTGGGGTATTAAGTCAAGTTTTCTTATAAAAATTTACTTCCGCCATCTCTCTCATAGAAGCGGATGATTGCTTCTTGTAGAAGGAACGAGAATTCTCCTAATCCGTGAATATTTTCTTTGCACTCTACATCCCCATCTATCACCCAGTTAATGCTTATTGGTGATGACGAAAATTTGAAAAGAGATATTAGCATAAATAACATGGCAGATTTAAGCATTATTTTAATATTTTAATTTTACTTTTAAATTTATTTTAAATTCTGAATGATAGAGTTTTAATTGACGATCGGTTTTATTTGGTTAAATAGCGTTAGAATTTATAAATCAACATTTATATGTACAAATTTATGAATCAGCCAATTTTTTCAATTAAATTTTAGCTATTTAAAATTTAAGATTACTGAACATAAATTAATGTGTGTGGTAAATTATTTAAATATACATCACAAAAATTATGTTCAAATTAAGTGTCCGAGACTATGTATACTTGAGAATATTATAACAAAAAATTAAAGAAGCAAAAATAGGAGGAAGAATTCTCAGATGCAAGATTATAAACACTCATATCCCACTGATCCTTTTATTTTGTTTTATCTAACTTCAAAGGTCCTAAATTAATAAACATAATCTACAACTCTAAAAAACCTTAAACGATAAAAAATCTTATTATGTAATTTTGAAATTATAATATGTACATATATAAGAAATTATTAAAATTTATAACCCTTCTTGGAAGCTATTAAAAATTTTTAAAAATATTTTCTATCTTTTCTTATCATCACTTTCTTCATCATCTTCCCTTCTTTCTCCATCTTCTCTTCTTCCTTCATTTTCTCTTCTTCCTTGATCTTCCTTATTTATCCTCTTCCTTTCCTCCATCAAACACTCATTTAAAAGTCCCCCAATTCTCTCACAACTAGCGTTAGGGAAATGTTTCTTGGCAAATTTACAATTTGTTTCGATCCAAAGGCGAGGTCTTGAAATTTTAAAAAGTCGAATGAATCGTACTACACGTTCACAAATATTTAAATTATTTTCATTATTAGAAGGTGCTTGTGTTTGGGTAGTAATTACTGATGATTTCTCTGTTGTAGTTGGGTACTGAAATTATGAAAAAAATTTTTCAATTTCCAATCAGAAAAAATTTTTTTAATTTCAAAAAATTTTTTCTACCCTTCTCTCAGTTGATTTTTGCTTTTCCAATTGTTGCTCAGTCTTTTGCCGTTCCAACATTGCTCGATGGAATCGTTCGGCATGAGCCAACTGCAAAAGGCGATTCTCTATTTCCTTTTTTCTTTCAGATACTAGAATTTTTTTTAGAAAATTTTTTAGTTTTTTATATCTACGTTGAGGGTCAGGTTCATTTATTCCCAATTGTTCTTGCCTTACAGCTTCCATCATTTCCAGCTTTACTTGCTCTTCGCGCAAACGGCGAGCCTTAAAATAAAGGTGAAGTTGGATATGAATTACAATTTTTAAATGCCTCGAGGTTCAATACTAACTAACAAGGATGGGCCGTTATGCTTTTTTGAGCTTTCGTAGCTTTGTACTCTTCAGCTTCCACTTTTTAAAATTCGGCAGGGCCCATACTGCTAACCCCTCACTAGATGTCTTGTACATCCTGCGCATCATGAATATTAAAAAATTTCTCACTAGTGCAAGTCTCTCCACTAAACTTGAAGCATATGGAGCAACATTTAGTGTCGTCTCTTGGCCTTCATTACTACTATTATCCTCCTTCTCTGATGTTGTTGTTGTTGTAAGCGTTGTTGTTGCTGCTTCAGTTTCCGTTATATTTTGCAATGTGGTAGTTGGGGCTGTACTTGTTGTGGTTAAATTCAATGGGAGAGTACTCGTTGCTGTACTTCTAGTCCAAAAAAGGTTTTTTGAGGGTGCTTCGAGTAGTATAATCCTTTTAATTTGTGAATCTTCCAATTTTTCCCTGTCCAAATTAATTTTTTCCTCTTTTTCATTCAATTTTTGGACAGGTTTGGAATCCATAGAAAAATCATTGTTGGAAAGAGGGAATAAAAGACGATAATTATTATCATCTAATTTATTAGACTCTTTTTTGTTAGGTTTATTTGGTGGTTTTGTAGGGGATGAAGCTGTTGTTGTTGTTGGTTCAATTGTTGCTTCAGGTGTTGTCCCAGTTGTTGTTTCAGTTGATGTTTTAACCGTTGTAGTGTGGAAGGTAGAGTGGGAGGGAGATTCATTCCACTCAATTGTGGAAGGAGAGAGAGGGGATACTGTAGCTTTAAAATACCGTATTTTTCCTAATAGTGCGACCGGTCGGTTTATTTTTCAACCATCCTCTAGAGGGTCGGTTTAATAGAAAGGGTCGGTCTAATAGAGACAGTCGGTTTATTTTTCAACCTTCCTCTAGGGGGTTTTCGCCTCTAGGGGGTTTCGCCATTGTCAATGAAAAAGGAAGAAATATGGCACCTTGGCCCTCCAATTCTTCGAAATTTTCCCATGCGGCGCTGAATAGGAAGAAAATCATTTAGAAAGCTATCGATGGATTAAGAGAGATATCAGTGAAAGGGACATTAGGAGTATCCAGATTAACAGGATCTATGAGGATTAAGGGAATAAAATGATAGGATGAGGATCTAAGTGGATATGAATGGATCAAGGCGATTTAATAGATATTGAGGAATTACTGTGATTAAGAAGTATATTTTACAAATCTCATATCTCTCTCAATCTCTTCAAATTCCTAATCTTCTATATCCCTCCAGATCACTGATATCACATGAAACCTTCCCTAATACTCCAAATTCACTATCTTATATCCCTAGCTTGCTAACTGCGGATTGCGGCTGCGGAAAATTTTTTTATCATTTGCGGTCACCCCTGATTCCAGACAAAACTGGGGCCTGGTTTACTTATTCCCTCTAAATCTATATACCTTAATCCCCGTACCCTTAAACTCCCCTTATATCTTTCGATATCCGACCAAATCCACCGATATCCTTCTTGGTGTTTCTCGATAAAACTTGTTTCAAGTAACGGTGTTTAAATGCCCCGCTTTTAACCTAATTTTACACTTTTGTTTATTTACTGCGAAATTTTTAATTTTTTTTTGAAAATCCGGATTTTCCTGATCCAGAAATTCGATCCTGATAAGGAAATTTTAAAAATCCGGAAACCGAATCCGGCATTTTTCAAATTCCGCTCTATAAAAGAATATGGCTATAAAACATAAAAGACACAACATTAACGCTGGAAGTAAGGGGGTCGGTTTAATAGAAGGGGTCGGTCTAATAGAGACAGTCGGTTTATTTTTCAATCTCCCTCTAGGGGGTCGGTTTATTAGAAGGGGTCGGTCTAATAGGAAGAGTCGCACTATTAGGAAAAATACGGTAATTATTAAAAACTAAGAAAAATTAAATAACCTTCATCTATAATAGATGATTCAGTAACGAACGCAAAAGAATCCTCATCATTTGCTTCAGTTTTAGCCTTCTAAATTTTTAAAATTCTGATTTAAGTTTGTTTAAATTATAGGATTCATAATTATAAGATTAAACCAGACTTTAGGCTATAATTTACTTAATTAGCTTTGCAGAATATTTTATTCCCAGAAAAATGAAAATCAAAGTTGATCATAATAATAAAAAATCAGAACTTGATTACTGTAATAAAAATCAGAATTATTATCAGGATACTAAAAATCATAGGATCAGAATAATAAAAACTCATATCTGATCAGAATAATAATAAATTTGGAACTATGATCAGAACAAAAATTTAAATTCAGAATTTAGGAAGTCAGAACATTAAATTTTGAATAAACGTCAACCAGAATATTTATTTAAATTAATTTAATTACTATTATTGAAGCAGTTTCTGTAGCATTTTCAATATTAACAATATTCCTTTCAGTTGAAGCTCCGTAAAATTGGCTTCTAGTTTCAGTTACTATTTTTAAAATTAATTATTTTAGTTAATTAACTTTTAATAATACCAGTATTATTATTCGGTAACCCAAGCAATAATTGTTGGCGTTGCTGAAATTCCCGAAATCGGAATAATTGTTCTTTAAGCCGATTTAACAAATTTGCTAATCTAGCTTTAAATGCAGGAGTTATGGATTCTGTAGAATTTGATTTTTGCTCTTTTAATGAGTGGGTTTGGTTTAAAATTTGTTTTAATGATGAACTGGATGAATTTATTGAAGAGGTTGTAGAAGTATGTTGAGGAGGAGAGGATGTTGTGGATGGTATTGTGGAGGTTGAAGACGAGGGAGAGAATGGTGATGAAGCAGGATTTGTTGAAAGAGACACTAAGGAAGCTGATAATGTGGATGTGGAAGGAGGCAATGTCAAAGAGGAGGGTGAAGATGTGTAAAAAAATGTTGAAAAGTTTGAAAAGGGGTTGGAAGGGGAAGTTGTTGAAGAATTGAAAGAGGGTATGAAAGTTGTTGATAAATTCGGTTTGCGTGAAGTGGAAGCAGGCATGGAAGATGATGGAGATGAGGATAAAGATGTTGAAGATGATATGGGAGTATTTAGGCTAGTTGAAGACGAATCTGAAGTTAATTGTGATGATTGGAATAAGGAAAGTAATGATGGAAGAGTGAAAGGATGTTGAGAAGTTTTGGTTGAAGTAGTGAGAGTGGAAGGGAATGAAGTTGAAGAAGAGGGCATTGTTGAAGCATGAGATAACGATAAAGATGGTGTTGTATTCAAGGATGAAGAAAATGAGTTTGAAGTTAACTGTGATGGAGGAGATGATGAAAATGATGATGAAGCAGTGGAAGAATGCAAAGAAGCTGATAAGGAAGATGATGAGGAAGAAGATGTTGAGGGAGTAGCTGAATATGAACTATTAGAAGCATTGGAATCTTCAAGTAATGGACTGATTGTCTCCAGTTGATTACTCTTCATTGGTTCACCCCAATTCTCTTTAATAATACTCGATACTTGTTGATCTACCTTATAATTTTAAAAATTTAAATTTGAAGCACCACTTAAATATTTACCTGATAAAGCAATTCTTCCGTTTTTCTATCAAATTTGCTCGGCTTTTTCTCTCCAGCTTCATCTCTCCCTTCATTTTCCCCTTTTTCCGATGTTTCAGCTTCAATTTGTCTTAATTGCATTAATTGCTCTTTAAGTCTATTAAGCAGATTGGCCACTTTCGCCTTAAACTCAGGTGGAAACGTCTGACCAAAAAGATTATCGTTGCCATTTTTTATCAGTTTTTGAGGATCATCCGTTTTTAGTGTTGCTGCTTCATTATTTTGGTCCTTTAATTCTTCATTATTCTCAAAATTATTTTCATTGTTAGATGGCTTTTCATTATTAGCTTCAGTTTCAGCTTCTTCTGAGTTTGAAACTAAATTTGTTGCTAACGGTGTGGTTATAGATTTTGGAACTTCCTGTTTAAATTTCAATGTTTCACCAGTTTTATTTAATGCTTCAACTGGTTCTTTAGTTGTTTCAGATATTTTAGTTCTTGCTTCACTTGGCAAACTGATTGTCTTAGCTGCTGCTTCAGTACTTGCTTCAAATGTTTCATCTCTTGTTTTAGTTATCTCATTAGTTCGTTCAGTTGTTCCTATGCTTATTTGAGCTGCTTCAGTTTGTGCTTCAATATTTGTGGTATCAGATTCGACTGTTTCTTTATTTGTTTGGATTGTTTCAGCACTTTTAACAACAATTTTATTATTCAATCCAAGCACTTGAGAGGTTCTTTCAGTCATTTCGACTGATTCACTACTAAGCTTAGTCGCTTCATTAGCTGTTCCATTAGTATTCTTAATTGTTTCTATAGATTTATTTGTTGTTTCGGAATTTTCTGTAATTGCTTCAACTATTATTTTGCTTCCTTTACTTGATTCACTGTTTGTTTCAGTAGCTTGCTTCAATGATTCGTCTAATTCTTTGCTTGCTTCAGTGACTTGATTCAATGATTCATTAATTTCTTTGCCTGTTTCAGTTGAACTTATGCTTGTTTCGGTTAATTCATTGTTTGATTCACTTGTTATAGTACTCGTCTCAATCACCCGAGTAACTGCTTCAAGTTCATCTTTGATTGCTTTGACTGTACCTGTCTCCGTATTTCTGCTTGATTCAATTACTTCAATAGTTGCTTCACTTGTATCAGTTCTTGTAGTTTCTCTAGGTTCTAAATTTGTTTCCGAACTTAATTTTAATATTTCTGTGCTAGTTTCTATAGCTATTTTTGCTTCACTGATTGATGCAGAACTTGCTTTCAACTGTTCTGTATCAGCTTTAGTAGTTTCTTTTGCTTCAATAGTTGCTTCAGTGTTTGATACCAATGTTTCAGTACTAGTTACTGCAGTTTCTTTGCCTGTTTCAGCTGCTTCAGTTGATCCTTTACTTTCTTCTGTTCTTGTTTCCGTTGCTTCAATATTTCCTTTGGTTGTTTCACTTGATTCAGTATTATTTACTAAAGTTATTCCCATACTTCTTTGATTATTTCTATCATTATCCTGAGTTAATTCTGTTCCATTATCATTAAACTCATTGGTAATTTTAGTTATTTTTACTGTTGTTGAAGCAAGTTCAGTAGTCTTTTCACTACTGAGGCTACTTGTTTCAATTTTATCTCGTAATGTAGCAGATGTTTTGCTTGTTTTAGTCTCATTATCGTTAGAAAACGGCATATTTTCCTCTATATTTTGTCTTTCTTCAATTTTAGTTAATCCTTTTTCCAAATTATTACAAGCACAGGAACATTTACAGTGATTTCCACGAATATCCTTGTCGATAGAGAAAGCTTTAAAATTATTTTAATTTAAATTAAAAAAGAATTTTAAAACTTTTGCCAAATATTGGCCCAATTAATTCGCTAAAGTTTCCATTTGGCATCATTTTCAACAACTGGGCATTTGCTTCAGAAGAATTAGGCAAGGAACATAGGCAGAAGCACGCGCAGTCAAAGTCTTTGATGCGCTTTTGGACAGCAAATTCTGAAATCGAGAAATTTCTGGATTCTTTTCTGAAAATTATTAATTCCGGAAGTTTAATTTATCCAGTAATTGTAGAATAAAATCAGAACCTATATTATTTTCAGGAAGTAAATATATTTCCGTAAACATTAATATTAAAAATAATATTAAAATATAATAAATTTTCCATAAATATTCCTTGTTTAATTTTTCCGGAAATATAAATATATTAATCAAATCTATAGTACTTTCCGGAAGTAAAATAATACTCTTTCCGGAAACTATTGGTAATATTAAATAATATTATATAAATTTTCCGGAAATTTTGAAGTTTAGAAGGAATAATATAAAATTAAATCTATTCCGGAAATATAAATACGGAATTATAAATATATAGCTATAACTATATCTTTTCCCGGAAAGTATACTAATATTAATAATACTTTTCCGGAAGCATATAATAATTTAATAAATTATTACCCTTAATTCCATTCCTATGCAAAATTTTTCGAGTAACCACAGCCTGTGAATTATCCTCATTAACAGAAAAAAAGGTTGGCAAAAATAAAATTAACAAATAACAATAAATAAAGTTTAAATTAAAATAAGTGTTGGATTGCCTAACTAATTTTTTATTTTTAATTAATTTTAAAGTCATTTTCCAAATTTTTAGTTAAAAATTTAAAAATGACTGGAGCGAAAAGCTGACAACCTTTTTTTGGTTTTAAAACAAAAAAAACACAAAATAGCTATAAATGACCTCCCTTTCACGCAATTTTAATGATGAGAGGGATATTCTCTCTCTACCCTACTCTACTTTTAATACCCTTATTTTTTTACTCTACAGAATTGCGCAAACATTTTTTAAGCAAACCCACCTTAATAAACAAAGAATTCTTTTTAAAAAATTTTTGATAGGAAGGCTAATAGGCAGCTGGCCTTGAGACGTTAAAAGATGGACAGGTGGGAGATGGATGTGCTAGTAATTTTTGAATGATTAGTTAAGAAGGGCAGCCAAATTGGGTCAAATTTGTTAGAGGAAAGGAAAGGTTGGGGATCAAAATTGAATGATTTTATGAAAAATCCGAGAAGATATGAACTATGAAATATGGCAAGCATGATTCACCTAAGCGTTTATAAAATGCCTCGGCGAGGGTTAAATGAGCTAAGGTTTTTCTCCTAATTGTTTCTCGGTTCGGTGGTCAAATTTTTTGAACAGAGGCGAGAGCAACAGCTTGAAGGTAGACCAACAACTCAAAGGTAGAGCCACAGAACCGAGTATGTTTTACATGGACTAGCGGTTGGAGTTAAATGAGCTAAGGTTTTCCCCTGATTGTTTTTCGGTTCGGTGGTAGAACGATACCAACACCTTGGAGGTAGAGCAAAGCAAATACTAGAGGTAGACTCACAGAACCTAGCTGGAACCGATTAACTAGTGGTAGAACACCCGTAATATAAAAAAATATATTCCTTCAATTTTATTCATAAATTTTATCATTAGATATGTTTCATGATCAAAAATTAAAATTATAGAAAATTAAAAATTAAATGTATTTGAGATCATTAACAAAAGTTATTAATTAAATAGTTAACAGAAAACATGAAAATCGAAAGGTGAATTAAAAAAATTTTTTGTAATTTTTTGTAAAATTTTTTTGAACAGAGGCACTTGAAGGAAGGAAGAGAATAACCCAAATAGAATTCAAAAAAATTGAAGGGATTAGTATTTAATAGTTTTGCCTCTCTCACTAATTATCTTGTTTTTTGGTTGTTCACCGGACGTAATCTCAGCTGTTTTTTAAGATCTTCAACATCCTTCCTCCCAAGAGGAGAGAAAGTCAATTGCTGCTCTATAACAAAATTCATACTGTTCCCTAGTTTCTACCATATTTGGCCTTTGCATTCTCAAAAGTTTTACGGTTGTGAAGAGGTCAACAACATGTTCAAGTTGTGCCCTTAAAAGATATTTTAGTTAGGGAATTTTTCTAACTTTACCAATCTAGCTCTACCATCCAGCAAAGCTTGAGGGAGTTAAGTCTAGATACGACTTATAAACCTACTTATAAGCATACCCCCCCCCCCCATCATCTCCCCCCCCCCCCTTTATCATTTACTCCCTCCCTCCCTCCCTCTCATTCTCCCTCTAATAAGATCCTTCTCTACTTATCCTCTCATAGCTAGCTGGAAAATCTTTTTTTTATCCTCCCAATAAACCCCCTACTCCCTCTCCTCCCCTCATTACTATAATCCCCCTCATTTCAAAGTCACCTGCAAACAATCAGAGAGACAGCAATGAAAGTTCCTGTCCGTCCAGCCCCATCAAGGCAATGAACGCAGATAGGACCGACTGAACCAAACTGCTGTTTAGTTTGATGCAGTTGACGTACAAAATCAACAAATCTTTCAGAGTTGAGGGGTACATCTCCAATCGCTCTCCCATGACAATCGACAGCCCAATCAATAAACTGGAACTGCCGAATAGTCCTTGAGTGATGCGCTTCGTCAGTCACTTTAAATTCGCGTAGCCAGTAGTGTCCCATGTCAAATTCTGATACAAAATCGACGTTTAAACCATTATAATTTTCTGGGTATCCTGGACTTGGCCAATACTCGAAGAAACGTTCGCCTTGTTCGTTAGGTTGTTTTACTAGCATTGCCACGATTGCTTAAAAAATTTTTGTTTTGGGATAAAGGTTTATATTAAGTAAACGTACAACATTCATGAATCCAAAGCATACGCCAAAAGTCAGCAACAGTATTGGCCATGGGAAGTTGGGTAGCTATATAGGAACGTCTAGATCTGGAAAATTCTAGTTTTGTTTAAAAAATCCTACTAATCCCCGATATCTCTATGGGTTAAGAAGAGGGATATCGCTGATTAAGAGGATATAGGAAAGATATTGAGGGTTTGATTTCATAGCATATCGTGGCATCCATCCAAATCCCGATATTCCACCAATCCACCGATATACCAATAATCAAGTCAAACCCTCTGATATCCCACAAATGTCACTTGATCCTACGAAGTCACGGAGTAAGGATTAACAGTTATAAATAATTCATTTTCACAAACCTATATCCATCAATCCAAGAAGCATTAATATAATCCCCTTCATCGTCCCCATTTTCATTGTTATCCATAACAGATTTCGGAAACTGTCTAGGCAGCTCAACACGGTTAAAGTCCCACGGAACAACAGTCAATTTAACATTTTTATTAATATTGTAGGTTGCATTGGCTACTGTAGCGCGATAACATTTTGGCACCCTCAGAGACATTAAGGTCTTAAAAAAATTTTTTAGCGGAAAATATTTTTTCGAAATATTCCTACGTTAAATTCAATGTCAATTCCAGTGTATTCACTATGAAGTTGAGGCCTTGATAGGGTCTGGACATGTTGGAGGCTTAAATTGGAATTTTATAAATTTAAAAGGGCATTGGGATTTACAGCTTAGAATTGGGTATTTCTGTAGACCCTGATTGGGCTGCATCGAGCAAAGCATCGTGTATAAAAATGTATTGATCATCTGTTTGAACCATATATTGCCGTTGAGATCTAATAGCTCTAACACAGCCATAAACATCCAAGGAATTTTCATATCGCAACCGATCAAGTTGAAAGTCAATGACTATGAAGGCACCGGTACGGCCTATGCCGGCACTAAATTAATTTTTAATTTTCAAAAAAAATTTTTGACACTATCTTGTAACTAACTCCTCAAATTTTAAAAAATCGTACGGTTAATTTTAAAAAATCGTACGGTATCAAAACACTTCCCAAATTCTGACGGTTCCGCAGCTAGGGGGATCGGCTCCGGAATATCAGTTACTTGATCTTATTTCCAGAGAATCTATTTTAAATTAATTATAACTACCTGCAATGTGTTATAATAGGTCCAGCTTGCATCGGATTAAGTGCCTTCACCCTTTTAAGGAACATTAAAAAAGGCGTAGGGTGGATAGGCACTCCATGATCTGGCCAGGCAGTGAACTGGCAATGTTGAATATCCCTTCCAGGCTCATTCCTATGCCTTGTATTTTCCAGTCTCAACGTTCTGATACAGTAATGAGCTAATTCCGTTGTCTCCATCAAAGTAACTTTATAACTGCCGTAAAGAGAAGACCCTCTACTAGGCCAGTATTGGTCACATTTTGATCTAGAACGCTCTTCTAATCGAGTAAGGACAACAATCGTGTAGGATCTCTCTTCCCAAACCATCCTCCAAAAATCAGCAAAAGTTTCGGGTAGAGGGCCCTGAGTAGCTATGTAAGCTTTTGGTCTATCATAACTGAAAGTTGACTTTAATGTTATAGGTTGGGTAGTCCCACCCTTTCTTCTCCCACAAACCGGAACTCATCAAAGGATACAAACTTGGAGGTCAAAAAATAAACGATATAGTGTAAGTGTTATCGCTTAGGTATCTCTCAACACCCTTCACCCACCATCTAGTAACAAAAAAAAGAAAGTCTAGGGATATCCAAATCTAGGAGTATCTTATAGCTATCTCAAACCGCATTCCATGAAAAAAAATTTACCCATCAATATAATTTGCATTAATATAATCACTGCCCGGCAGCTGCTCCAAACAACCATCTTCATCATCCTCCGAGGGCAAAATTACCCTCGAATGGTCGTAGGCTACAACATTAGCATAGCTCAAATATTAAGTTTTATTCAACAGATTCTCTTCAAAGATTACCGATTTTTGTGCCTATTAACCTCCATTGTTGAATTTTCCCAAGTAAAATGTTGCCCGGTATCAATACTTTCAAATTCCTGTATGAACCCTCTATTATTATTCATTTTTTGTCGTTCTATATGAGTTGCGAATTCGGTTAACGGGATAGGAATTATTGCGTTTGTATTTGGACTTCGTTGTTGTGAAAGGGATAAATGAGCATTTCCGATAGTTGTTAATCCTCCATAAATATTTGAAGAATCTCTTATTGTGTTTGGAGAGATACCTAGAAAAAATGAGAGATTGACAGAGATCATATGCGTGTTGATCAATAGACAAAAATTTTGGGGTTCAAGACATCCAAAATCCAAACATACTTATTGTGTCATAGCCAAGACCATGAGGAATTGAAAAAGCTAGTTAGGCTCTGGATACTTAAAACTTATGGCTCTGGCTTTTCATAAATCCCCGGAGCCATTTAATTTTTAAATTGAGTTCTGTCTCTTTGGACGGCTTAGAAGCTGTCACACTCTCCCCACTAGTCTCCAAGTTTAAATTCTCTCTCTCTCTCACCTGTAGAAGAAATTAAGGCAGGTTGCTGTCTAAGGCATTCGCCTGGATAAAGCACGGCTCCATCCGGAGATAAATCATCACAACCAATTTCCACGTTGCCAGCAATAGCGGAATGGTCATAAGAGTTTAATACAGGACGTCCATCCTTTTTAAGAATTGATCAAATTAAAGAAAGGCTCTAGAACCTGATCCATTCCCAATAGTAATTTATTAGTTTCTGTAGGCAAAACACCGTTAGTTCCATGTCCATTAGCCTTTGTGGGTAAATCACGCGAACTTAGAGGTGTTTTATGGATGGAATTTGTAGAGGATCTGGTAGCATTAGTGTTCCTCTTGCAACGAAGCCACCATAGCAAAAGCATTCCAACGAGTACGGCTATCACAAAGAAGGTTATACCCGCCTAATTAGAGGAATATCAAGAGAAATAATATTTAAAGTCACCGCCAAAAGAGGAAACATAATTCCTCCACCTCGAATAGACCCTCCTCCTGTGAACAATGAAGGAACTCGAGTTTCAAAGGGATCACTTAAAGCCGAGTCAGTATACAATTTTGACTGTGGTTCTTGTAAAGGTGGGCGATGATCAGTCTAAAATATTTATAAATTTCTGAATATTAAATTGCTGGATTTATACGGGTTGATCAGAAGCACGTTTCCAATGCTCGTCCCTAGCAAATGCTCGGCTCATTAACTGATAAATTTTCACGTGTGGATCAAGCGGGAAGTTTGTGAAGCCTTCGTACTCCTACAAATTATATCATGATATTTTAAATTAGAATTAGTTTTCATCTAACAAACCAGCCCATCCCCAAGCGTGAAAGTCAATTCATCTCGATATAAACGTTGCATTTCACTGGAAGAAATCTGTGCTGCAATATAAACCCCATCAAGCGGTTTAAGTTCAACTTTGTCGTTAATATGTTGATGCCGCCTTTTTCTATGGGGATGTTGCTGTCGAATATGGACGTAGGAAACTTCATGACGTTTATGTCTATGTTGCTGTTGGTCTGAATTTCTGGATGCTGAAAATATTTTTGTTAGAAATTTGACTATATTATGGTCTTACTTATTGTTAGCTGTTGTAACTGAGCCGTCCTAGCTGTTCTAAAGGGGAAAAGTGAGATTTTAGATGATAGGAGGTTTGATATCCCACCTAAAGTCACGTGTTGCAATCTGAAGTTGACCTTTATCAGCAGAAGTTACAGCTTCCTTAGAACGGTTGTTATTTGCTGGTATAACTATCAGCCAGTAATGACTGATAATACCGTACTCCTCACTGGAAAATGAGAGAAAAGGGGAATTCGTTGGATTTTTAATTTTAAAAATTTATTAACCTTGCCGGACTTAGCCGGAACTGTGCAGTATGCGGGCCATCAGATTGAATAAATTCTGGAGCTTCCACAAAAGGAGGACCTCTAGGGTCAGTTTGTACTTGCAATTCTCTAGGCCAATAATGCCGTCCATCTTCTAGCGAGTAAACACCCACTAAACATTTTTAAGATTCCCAAAAAATTAAACTGAAATCCTCACATTGTAATGTGTAATTCATATAAGGTCTTAGATTTGCCAAAAATAATTGCCTTTCGGATCCATTCACTCTCTTTTCAAATTGAGGTGAAACCATAGATTTCTCTACCAAATCTTGATCCAAGTAGCTTTTCTGGCCCATTTGTTTCAAATAAAATCCAATTTTTTGAGAAGTCGAAGCAAGTGGATCAAAGTCCCAGCGGATCTGGACAGACTGACTAGTTTTGTAGTCCAAACGAAGATTTTGTACAACATGGGTAGGACGTAGAGGACCGATTAAAGTGACGGGAGGGTCAGAACAAGGGCCAAGACGCTAAATTTTTGAGTGATTAAGGCATAAAATTGGGTAAGACTTACTCTTTGCTTCATGGCCAAAACACAAAAGGAGTATGACTTAGAGGTTATCAATCTTTGAAAAAAATTTAAAGAAATTTAAAAAAATTTTGTTTCCACCTTCCAATCTCTAAATGACGTGCTTTGGGGTCCATAACAGGCTGACTACGCCATTTATCCATTCCGGCAGTTTCACGAGCCACCATAGGTTCAGGCACGTATTTAACCAGAAAACCATCAGGTTGTCCAGCTTCACTACTATCCACAGAATCATCAAAATCCCATTGAATAACAACAGAAGTTTCAGAGATTGTTTGGATTCGAACATTTTGTGGGGGTTGGATGGCAGCTGGAAGTGAAATTTCTTTACTTTTTGATTCAGTTTCAAGGGAAAATATTTTCCAAAACCTGTTTTTAAGGCCTTACGCCATTCATTTTCGCTAATGTCCATTTTAAGAAGCGATTCAATAACCGCAGTTAATACACTTTTTTGGGAGGCAAAATTTTCAAGAGGAATCATTATTAGATTAATAGATGAGCTAGAGGTACATAATATTATTATAATTAATTAGAATAGAGGAAATATGTAAATTGAATCTTTCCGGAAAATAATTTCTGGGAAAAGAATAGGATATTTTCCGGAAAACAATATATAATCTTCAGGTTAACACAAGAATATTCTCCGGAAAAATAATAGAATAATTAACGGAGTATTAAAGAATATAACTTTCCGGAAGAATATAACTCTAAATTATAGAACTATTCCGGAAAAGAGAGCTTTGTATCTATGAATACTTTCCGGAAATATGTATGTAGTTTCAGTAATATATACTAG
Source organism: Meloidogyne arenaria (assembly GCA_036172955.1). NCBI lineage: Eukaryota > Metazoa > Nematoda > Chromadorea > Rhabditida > Meloidogynidae > Meloidogyne > Meloidogyne arenaria. Next base: position 4,321,159 of record JARQAB010000027.1, read on the forward strand.
TTAATATAATAATTTCCGGAAGCTATATATTTTCCGGAATATTAATTAAAGTTTTTGTATAATTTTCCGGATTTGAATCAATATAACATAATTATACTTATAACTATAGTAAAGAAAAATGAAGCAAATTGAAAGAAATACGTGCAATGAAGCAAAAAGTAGGACAAAATATTATTATATATTTTATGGCCATAACAAAGGGCCAAGGTGAAATGGGAAAAGGTGGCGGAATTTAAAATGAGAGTGAGTGAGCTTTGAAAAAGCTTACTTATTTTATTTTATAATATTTTAGTAAGTGCTTCATGTTTAAATTGGTTGTTTTTGCTACAATATTTTGCCCTTTACTCTCAGGAAATAATTTTAAATATTTTTAAAAAAATTTCCAGTGGAGATAAGTGAGTGCATTGGCCATAAAAAATTAAATGTTTCACTATGGGAGAGTTAATCATATTTATTATATTAGCTTTTTTAATTGGATAACAAAAGAGAGAGAGAGCTTTGAGAGTGGGAGATGTTTTTAGTAAAAGAGGATGAAGAAAAAATTTTAACAAAAAGAAAAATTTTACTTCCCCAAAAATTTTTTTCTTTCCGAACCTTTGTTCCAAAGTCGATGCTCTAAATTAAAAAATTGGTCAAGAGAATTTAAATTATTATTGCTGCTACTACGTGTTTTCATATTTTGATGTTTTTTCTGTGAATTTCTAAAGCTTGGTTTTCTCTCCATAAATTTTCTGTGGCCTGTTTCTAAGTATTTTTAGTAAACTGTGTTTTTGGATGTTGCCAAAGAACGAAAAAAATCTAAAAATAAGTTTTGCAACACAAAACAAAATTAATTTCCATCAAGTTTTTTGAGTTAGATAAATGGGCAGTAAGAGACATGAAAAGGAAAATTTTTTTATTGCAAATCCTACCCCAAGGGAGGCTTTTTTTATTTTATTTTTTAGCCTTTTCGTGCTCTTAGCGCGATAAGAAAAATGGAAAGAAGAGCTAAAAAATTCATTTTATGTAAAGCTGAGGACATTCGAAGAAAAAAAAATGCCAGAAGCGATGACCCTTTATCCTATCCTCTTATAAAAATTGAGGGATGTTTTTGGGATGTAAATTGACAGAGGAAATGGAGGAAAACGAATAATAATAAATAGTAAAAATTTTAAAAATTCAATAAATTAGTGCCAAAAATCGGAAAAAATGTTCTTTCAAAATTTAGAAAAAAAAGAAAAAAATTATAGAAAATCCGAAAGAGAAGCAACCATATAAAGCATGCTTTCTAAGCAAATTGCTAACAGATTTCTCGTAAAAATACAAAAAAAATCAGAAAAATTCCAAAATTATACATAATAATAAATAGTTTGAAATATTCCCACGCATTTTATCTCCCAATTTTTCTTCCGGTTGATGAGCAAAAGTAAGGAAAGAATAAAAATAATAATAATAATGGCAGTAAAAGTGTTTATGTACTTAAAGTTTATAGCTTTATATTAATGTTTTTCCTCCGTTTTTAAAAACAGAATTTCCATATGAACGAATAAGCATTTGAAAAAATTTGAAGCAAAAATAGGGGAGTTTTAGATTGAATAAATAATGTTTATAGCATCAGAAATAATAATAAATATTAATGTATTGATAAAGAAGTTATAATAATTATGAATATTCCGGAATAAGCAGGATTATTCTATTATTCCGGAAACACAAAAACTGGAGATATAAATAAAATTCCAAAGAATCAGAATATTTCCGGAGCATCAGAAATAATATAAAATATAAAAATATAAGTATAATTCTGATTATTCCAGAAGAATCAGAATTAATACGGAAAATATAGATAATATTTAGAGTTATTATTTTTAACTACATATTTTTGCTGCAACTTTTTATTTATCTAACCTTCAGTATACGAGCAAAGATCCAAATAAAAATGCTCAAAACGGCTCCAAGACTCCTTAACACCCTCCGTATTAGCCACATGATATTTCCATCCGGCAGCCAGTTTATTTACCAAATCCTCGAACCGCAAAAGCAATTTATATTTACACAATTCCGGTGATAATGGCTCTTGATTGTAGTTATTTTTATCACTTTCTTGTTCAGTTTTCGTGTTTTTTAAGGAAGAGGTAGAATTTTTGGATGAAGAGGAAGTATATGATGGGTTATTTTGTGGAGTGAATGAGCTCGAAGAAGCAGAGTAGGAAGAGGAATAAGAGGAATCACTTGATGACATTGAAAGTCGTTTGGATGAGGTAGTATGTGAAGATTGAAGAATTTGGAAAATAGCGGGGATCATAAAATATTTTTAAAAATAAATTTCAATGTAAAATATTGATGTTTTAGAGCTATAAAAGCAAATTGTTGTTAAAAATTATTTAAAAAATAAAACAAAAATAACAAAAAAATAATTTTAGGTACTCAACCATTGTGAAAAATTTGCGTTAAATTCCAGCCAACTTTTTATCTATTATTTATTTATTGTTTTGTTTAATGCAGGTGGACCATAGCCAAAAAAGAAGATAAAAAAGCTATTAACTTGTAGGGCTATAAAAAGCTTTTAAGGGGAAAGCATTAATATTTCCGCCTGCTTCTCTAATCTAAAAAAGTTGGCTGCTTTGTCTGTCAAGTTTTATTTTTTGTTACCTGCCAAGTTTATTTTTCCCAAAAGTTTATACTATTTTTTTCAAGTTTTACTACATAGAATATTTAATTTTTAAGTATTTTTCCGGAAAGTTAAAAATAAACTTGAAAAGAATCAGAAAATAAATAAACAGGTGTAATTAAATTTAGAGTTATTTTTCAGAGTTATTTTTTTCAAGTTTTATTTATTCTGGTTTAAACCAGAAATTATACTTAAGAGAAATTAAAATAAAACCAGAATTCTGAAAAGAACTCTGGATTATTATAAACCAGAATTCTAAAAGAATTCAGAATTTTTAATTAGATAAACCAGAATTCTGAGTATAACTCTGAATTTTTATAAACCAGAATTCTTTTATAAAACAGAACTCTAACTATTATATTTTGATTCTTTCAGAATTTTTTTCAGAATTTATAAATATAATAGAACTTGAAGCATTTTCTATTAAGAACTATTGTGTTTTTGTTATAATTTGTGTTCTGAAACTTTTTTTGAAAATACATATTCTCATGCAATTTTTTCTCAAAAGTGCACAAAAACAACAATTCAAAGCAATATGTAGTTGGGTTTGGTATTTTATAAAAAAAGCTAAAAAAGAAATCTGAGAGTATATACGGGAATTTAATCTTTCTATAAAGCTCTGCGGGGCACATTTATTTATTTTCAATGTTGACAAAAATAAAAAAATGGAGGAGAGTTTTATTAGAGGGGTGAAGCGCATGCCGTGGAGTGCTGCAAGTTGTGTGGTTGCCTGGACATTTTTTGGAGAGGAAAGGAAATGAGAAGGCAAAATAATAATGCAAAAGTGAGGCAATAAACTTTAAAAAAATAAATATATGCTAATATATTGGAGGGTTTATTCAGTTTTTTTGTTTTAAAGTTTGAGGGACTTGTTGAGAGAGGGCAAAAAAATTTTTTTAGAAATATTCAAGAAAGAAATTTAATTTGTTGGGAATAATTTTTTAAATTAAAAATCAATAGGAGGATGTGGATCAGAATAATTAAGAAAATAAATTTCTGAAGAAGTACAGTATGAAATGAGAGAATATGTGAAGTATGTCTCACAGGGAGAGCTTATACTAAAATAAAGAAGTTTCAGAAAAGTAAAAATGCTCGTAAAAAGGACATTAGCTTTAAAAAATAATCAAGAAAATTTTTTCAAATCCTACCTCCATTATGAGCATCAATCCTAAGCTCAGCAACATGATTGCTAGTTCCTTTACTTGTAGCGGCAGCAACTCGAAAAGCATAATTCTGGGAGGGGTCTATATCAAAGATGGCAGTTTGTGAAGATACCTAAATATTCAAATTAAATGGTTTTATTAGAAAGCGTGATTCATAAACTTGTAGCATTTAAAACATTTATAGGAAGCATGCTTCTATAAAGTTGAAACATCTTTAAACCCAAGCATGCTTCTATGAAACTAAGAAGTTTGAACTTCGAAAAAACTTCTAACATCTAAACTTCTAAGAACCTCTACTGTACCATGCTTCTACATATAAGCCTGAAGCACGTTTTTGTTTAAACTGAAGCATGTTTCTCTAAGACTGAAGCATGCTTTTAACTAAAGGATGCTTCTATAAAATCGAAGCAAGCTTTTAATTGAAGCATGCTTCTCCAAGACTGAAGCATATTTTTAACAGAAGCATGCTTCTAATAACTTAGCCTAATATTATAAAAATATATTAACTAACATTTCTTTTAATGGAATTAGATGTAGCACTGTTAAGCTGAATCAGATCAACCTCATAATGAGTTATATTTCCATTTCGATTAGGCCAAGGAGGAGGATCCCAAAGTATTGAAAGCTTGTTTCTAAATATTGTGTAGCGAATATTCAGAGGTTCAGCATCGGGTATCCCAGTAGGTGTAATTAATTGTTCTGTGGCATTCTCGCTAGCACCGACTTCGTTTACAGCTGCAATGTATAGCTGGTATTCTTGGCCATTATCTAAAAGGGAAAAAATTTCTAGAATTTCTCCAAGAATTTCAAAAATTTCCTAGAATTTCAGAATTTATTAAAGTTAATATTAAGAATTGGGACCCTCATTTGCAAATCGTCTAGTTAATCCAGGCAATTTATTATACGTAGGGCTGCCGGTTAGGAACAAAACGAAGACCCAAGGATTTTTCTATATGGTCCTTCAATTATGTTCTTGATAAGATTCTCTAGGAACTGACAACCCCAACTATAGGTAGTTGTTTTTGAGTGATTTTTCAGTGGATCTCCCAATAACTTTAATTATAGGGAGTCCGAAACAGTAATTTTGAAATATTCCCCCAATATTCTATGAATTTTTCTACTAATCTAACATTTAATGAATTGATCCCTCTACTAATAATTAAATTTCCAAATTAAATAATTACATAAATTATTGAGAATGAAAGACAATTCACTAGGAGGTACTTGAGCTCTATGAACCATCTCACTCTGCGTTGACTTCCACCACAAAATGTAATTTTTTAAAGGCAGATTGTACGTGTTACTAAATTGAAATTTTAAAAATTATTATCCAAAAAATATAAACTTTGGAGGAAGCCATTCAACTCTAGCCTTGATCGGTTTAAGCTCAGAAACGAGTGAAATTGACTGTGGACGAGGTGGGGAAGGAGCTAAAAATTTTAATTAAATTTTTTTTTAATTTTTTAATTAACGTTTTCCTCCCGTTAGTATTCTACTCTGCTTGGTTAGTTGTGAAAGCTCTCCATCCCCTTTCATGTTGAAAGCAGCTACCCGAATGGCATATTCTGTGTTAGGCTCCAAATCGTTTAAATGGGCGTAGAGCTTCTTTAAAAAAATATTTTTTTCGAATTTTTTTAAGTTAAAATTTGGAGATCTACTAATTTTATAAACTCCTCAAAAATTCTCAAAAAATTTTTTACAATAGCTTACATGTCGATCAACAATAGCTATTGCTCTGCGTAGATTATTAACAAAAGCTTCGTTCACAATTTGGAACTAAAAAACATTGAAAAATATTTTTAATTATGATTTGATTAAGGCTCTTAATAGTTCACGATCACGAATATTTTTTCTCAAATTCAAATCCATGAATCTATAATCAGATTTAGTATATATCCTAATAGAAGCCCAATTTTCTATTCTCCAGTGCCTCATTGAGGGGCTTCTAATGGATAATAAGTTAGTAAATTGGCAATTGTTCAGTATTCAAAAATTGTTCTTAATTGAGGATTAACGAGCTCCCCTCAACTCCCCCGAAAGGGTATTCGGAAAATAAATAAAATTAGGTATTCCCTCTTAATAAAAATCAGAAACCTTATAAACATTATATCCAAATACTTCAGCCGACTCATCATCAGGAGGCTGCCAAGTGACCTTCACAGTTGAGCTGTTCATCTGCGTAACGTGGACATTACGAGGGGGTGGTGGGACTTTAATAATTTTATTTTTTTATTCCAAAAAATTTTTTTAAATATCAACCATGATCTGAATAAGCATTCACTAATTTATTATTGCCAAATAGAAAAATAAATATTAAAATATTAAATAAATATCGAGGCACAAAATAATCAAATAATTTGCAAAAATGCATCCTTTTAAGTTGAAATAATTTTAATTTAATTTTGGGGAAATATTTGTAATAATTAAGATTATTAATATGATTAATGTTGATCCGATATTTTAAATTTAATAATTTATTTGTTGAAAATTTTTCGTTACTAGTACTAGGTGTATTAGTAGCTGCTTCCATTTTAATAAATATTCGATGCTAATATTAAATAATTATTCTGTACTTTAATTAATTAAATAAATTTTCTAGAAGAGATGTAAATTCCGGAAAATTTAAAATATTAAATATAACAGAAATCAGAATTAAGTTTCCGGAATACAAAAATACGTATTATTAAAAAGATGTTCAGAAAAATTAGGATTATTCTGAAAAATAAACAAAAAACGAGAATTCAATATAACTATTTACATATAGTATTTCCGGAAATTAATATGTATAATATAATTCAGGAAATATATATATTTATAATTCAGGAAATTATATTTATAATTCAGGAAATATGGAATAGGCAACAGAATTAAGTTTCCGGAAAATAAAATATAGTAAAAAATAGAATTCCGGAAAATACAAAGATAACTATAGAATATACTTTCCGGAAGAGAAATAAAAGAGAAATATGTATAATAGTATTTCCGGAAACTATATTTTCAGGAATTATAGTTATTTTCTTTTTCCGGAAATTATAGTTATATTCCTAAGCTTTATAATATGTTTATAACAATACATTTAATATTAATTTTATTTTTGGTCTCAAACATTGCAGGATTATAAAGAAAAAATATTTATTAATTAGATGTGTGTCCCCAACGCTTTGTTATTTATGGATACGAAGCGGGTGACATATTAGCTGGTCTTGCAAATGCATTAACTATACAGCCTCCTCTCTCATTTTTAATTTTTCCCAGCATTCCAATTTGGAGTGTGTCCGTTTTTTGTTAAATTTTCATTTTTATTTCATCCCTCGAGGCTTGTTGACAATTTGAGGAATTAGGCTGGACAAAGGCTTAAAGGAAGGATAAAGACAATGCTTGGGTAGATTGGCTGCCGGAATTTTATTTAATAATATTTAGGGGGTTTAAATTTATTTTTATCTCAGGTGTCACTTTTAGTCGCTTTTAAAATAAATAAAAATAGAACGTGATAAACGATCCTTTAAGCAAATAAATTTAAAAAAAGGAAAGGTTTAAGGTTATTTATTTTTAGTAATATTTCCCTCTTATTTATGGCCTTTTGTTAGCCTAAAAAAGCACTATAGTTGTTGGCGCGTTGCCCAAGAATGCTGTCCGGCTGTCAGTAAAAATGGTCAAGAGTTGAGAGTGGGTATAAAGAGAAAGGAAAATACTTGAAATTTTATTTTTTTATTTTTGAAAAATTTATTAAAAATTGAAAATTAATTTTTAATAATTTCATGTCATTGAAAAATAGAACGACCGGATATAAAAACCGGAAGAGCATATTTGAGCTTATTTATAACCTTCCGGTTTTTTCCTATAATAATATAGTTAAATGAATAATATTCTCGTAAGTATGGATTAAAAATCTGTCTATAAATAAATTTAAAAATAAAAAATTATTACGGACAAAGGGGTGGCAATTGTAGGGTCTATACTATGCTAAGCGCTGGTACACTATGAGAGCTATGTGCACATATAAATCGATGGTAGAGTATAGTGGGAAGCATTGGGGGAAGAATTGAAACTGCTGAAGAGTTGCTCGACCATGGCAGTTGTGGAGGGGGTAGGGGATGAATGGACGAAGGCCGAGGGAAGGAAGAAATTTTGGGGATTAGTCAGCTCCGTAGAGTCTAGAGAGTCTAGACTCACCCAAAATAACCCAAAAACAATTTATTCAATAATTGCCTTCCTAAATTTTCCAGCCAAAAAATTTAAACGATTTTCAGTTTTTATTTAAAATATTGGAAATGAGTGTAAATACACACTGGCTCTGGAATCCAGAAGATTTGGAAAATACGCCTTCAGTTCAGGCCGGTATATCCATGGCAGAAGAAAATAAATTGAGAAGGGAAGGTGTAAGGATAATTAAAGAAATGGGAAAATCTATCAATTTGTTAGTTGATTATTAAATTTTCAAAAATTTTTAAAAAATTTTCAGAAAAACAAATCCAACTTTAGCCACGGCTAGTGTATTCTTCCACAGATTTTACATGTTCAACACGTTTGCTGATTATCTACCACACGTAACTATTTAATAATTATATTTAATAAGCTTAGCGTTTTATAATTCTATGTAGACTATTTCCGGAAAAAATATAACTATGAAAATATATTTTATTTTTAATTACTATCTTTAGAATATTTATTATTTCCGGAATCCTATATTATTTACGGAAAATATATTTTCTATTTATGTATATTTCTATTCCGGAAAATATCGGAAAATATATTCTGAACTACCTATATATTTATTTGTTATTATTTCCGGAATGCATATTTATAATTACATATAGTATTTTCCGGAAATAGTTATACACTAATTTCCGGAAACTATATAAGTATAACTTATTATAATTCCGGAAATATAATAATTGTTTCCGGAAGATAATTAGTAATTCCAATTTAATAATAATTCCTGAAAATATACTAATAATTTTACGGAAAGTAATAGCAAACAATTTACTCTTCCGGAAAATAATATATAGTATACTAAAATTAAAATTTCCGGAAAATATTCGTGTGCCTATATCTAAACATTAATCATATTTTTTAATAGATGATGGGATTAGCCTGTCTTTTTCTTGCTGGAAAAGTAGAGGAAACGCCTAAAAAGTGTAAAGATTTGGTCCAAACTGCTAAAGATAAATATCCGAAACAATTTGCTGGGAAGAATCTAATGGTTTTTTTAATTCTCGAATTTCCCTTTAATTTAACTTTATTTGAATAGGATGAATTAATCCTGCTCGAACGAATTTTACTGCAAACAATCCGGTTTGATCTTCATGTTGAACATCCTGTTAGACCCTTCAATTTATGTATAAATATTTTTCTTTTAAATTTTTCTAGTACAATTTTTTGGTCCAATATGCTAAGGGATTTAAACTCGATAAGGATTATATGAGCAAAATTGTGGTATTTTTTAATTCCAATAATTCCAAGAACCCCTAAAATTAAGACAAATGCTTGGACTTTTATTAATGATTCCTTAGCTACCAATCTCTGTTTATTATGGGAACCTGAAGTTATTGCTGTTGCACTCCTTTATATGTCTTTTAAAATGGCCAGAATGGGGGAGGGTCCTGAAGGGGAGGCAAAAATGGGGGCGGATACGGAATGGTGGGATATTGTGAGTTGCATCAGATTTCTGATGGGATTTATTAATTAAATCTATTTAAAAGTATGTTCAAAATTTAACGGTTCCAATGATGGAGGATATTTGTCATAAGGTATATAAATATTAAATTATTAGATATAATCAAGTTATTTGGTATAATCAGAATAACTGAAATAACGATAGGTATATTTTCCGGAAAATAACTATTAGTATAATCAGAATTTTAACTAGTTCTGAGTTATACCTATTATCCGGAAATTATAAATATTTTCTGGATTATCAGATAGTTATATATATTTCATAAAATACCGTAAATACTTGAATAATTACCCTGGGTAATTTTTTAACCTGTCTCTGGAGGGGATAATTATTCGAGCATATTTTAGAAAGGCTAATTGTACTATTTTAGAGGGTAATTAATTTTTCAACCTCTGCCTGTATGGGGTAATTAATTGAAAGGGGAGAGAGGGTAATTATTCTTTTTTCCGGAAAGCATTAATATTGGAAAATTTTTTTTTCTGGAAAACTTATTATTTTTTAATTAAACAATTATCAATAAGTTTGCTTATTCTGATTATTTTTAATCTCAAAATTTTTAAAATATTATTCTGAAAATTAATTTTGTTTTTAGGTGCTAGATTGTCTCAGTACGGATGAATCAAGCAATTCAACCTAATTTGATTATAATTGTTTTATTTTTTATTAAATAATCTAATCATTGTTTTTTAGTAATCTAATTTTCTAACTGTTTTGTTCTTAAATTTTAAATAAAAATTTAAATTTTTCCAAAAAAGTTTTTATTTTACTATGAATAATGTCAAGGACAATGAATGGATCATATATGTACATATGTGCATAAATAACGATAACGTAACTGACTAGTTATCTCTTAGAAAATTATTTCTAATTTTACGTCAAATATCTATCAATATCCTTCTAGAATTTTAAAATTAAACAAAATTTTTTTAACTTAATATTTTAGTTTAATAATGAACATTTGTGTTCGTATTTTTATTTTATTAATAATTTCCATCGTATTAACTATCGTTCATGCAATAAGTACTGCTACAAATAAAATAGCATCAGCATTAGAAACAAGAGCAACTCTACGTAAATTGGTAAAAAATAAATTTTAGTAGTTTCGAACTTTAAATAATAAATTAATTAAGCCAAGCTTAACTAGCCAACTTCGTTATAAAGGAGTTGAAACCCATAGACCAAAACTATACTATCAAAAGCTCCTCAGTCTAGCTTGAACGGCGAATAGCTAGGCCATGTTTACTAATTCAGAGTTAAATTCTTCCCATAATCTTTACAAATTCCTAGTGCAACAACACAATAGAAGACGACAAATACTTCGCTGAACGATGTGATAGTGCTGTATCTGCTGCGATTTCTATTCTGAACAACAGCTGTGGTATATACAAAAACGTGACTAAATCACATCCTGCTGGCTACGAAGGCTGTGAACTATTCTTTAAAAGCATGGGCCATTTTGGTTACTGTAAAGGCCCTTTGTTTGGAGCAGTATACACAAGATGCTTGAGTGATCCAAATATTAAATGCTGTAAATATATTGCTGATACTGTTACGGCTACTGTAGAACCTTGTTGTGAAATATTTTCTTCAAGTATCGCTAACAATATGAAAGAGATATGCAGTGATAAGAATACATTATGCGAATCTATTATCAATATTGAGGCGGAAAAGGCTAAACAAGCTTGTTATGATACTTTTGGAATTTCTGTGGCTGAAGAAGCTGTTCCGTTAGAAATTTTTAAGGCGTGAAAGCCCTATAATGGAAGAATAAATACCAATTATTTAATAGAATTGATAGTTTAATATTGATGAAATTATACTTAAATTTATAAAAATTCTTAATGAAAATAACCTAACATTTCCTGTAAATTTTCTGAATAATTTTTGCATTTATCTGATAAATGACTGAATAAATTTACTGAATAACTTATTTATTTTTGATCTATCCACTACTTTAATTAGGTCAAGGGCAATGAGCGTATCATATTTGCATAGATTATGATAGCAGAAAGAACAACCTTCGCTTTCACATAAGGAATATGTGGGCAGGAATAAGATTATTTTTGGAAGGCTGATTCTTATCAGCATAGTAGGTATATTAATTGTAAAGATTTTTTATTAATATTTTTATTCTGGTCAGAAATATGTGCCTGATTTTTCTACTCTTACAAAATTATCTCAAATAATATTTATTTTATATTATTTTTATATTAGCTCGCTAGCATTATCTCCCAGAAATTTAAAGATTTTATTTAATATTTTAGTTTAACAATGAATCTTATTGTCCGTATTTCAATTTTATTTATAATCTCTATTGTATTTACTATCGTCTATACAAGAAATACTGCTACAGTCAAAATAGCATCTGGTTTGAAAACTAGAGCTACTCTACTTAACTTGGTAATAAAATGAATAAGATTAGCCTTACTAATTTCTACCTACAACTATACTTAAGAACGGACGGCATGTATCCATCCAGATCTAGCCTTACAAATCCGGAGATACCTTAAATATATGGGTTGAATATCTGAATGTGGAAACCGCAGTCTAAAAACCCTTTTAAATCCATCCCTATTTTTAAAAATTCTTAGTGTAACAACACATTAGAAGACGACAAAGAATACGCCAGGTATTGTGATGTGGCAGTATCTAATGCGATTTTTGGCGTGAGCTTCTACTGCGATGTAAATTTCAACCTGAGTAAATTCTATCCTATTGAGGCTGGAGGATGTGAAAAATTCCTCAGCAGCATGAATTATACTGAGTACTGCGAACTCTATTTAGGTGGAGCATATTTAAGATGCTTGTGTCATCCAAATAAAGAATGCTGCATGTATACTGAAAATATTCTTGAAACTACTGTAGAGCCTTACTGCAAAATATTTTCTTCAAATATCGTTAACAATGCGAAAGAGATATGCAGTGATTATAAATTATGCAAAACTATTCATAATTTGGATGCTAAAAAGGCTAGACAAGATTGTTACGCCGCTTTTGGAATTTCTGTGGCAGAAGATGCTGCTCCGCTTGAAATTTTTAAGGCGTGAAAGTAAGCAAGTTATTGAATTTTTATAAAATTATTATTAGAAATTCTCTCTCTCACTCTAACTCCTCGCCACTTGATACGGATTTTACTTTATCTTTAGTCCTTAATTTGTATTTTACATGGGTTTTCAAATTTTAGAGATAGGCGCACGATTCTCGTAGTCCAGAACCCTGTCAATGTTAACGAATCCAAATGTAACCATCAAATTCATTAAATAAAAATGGGGAATAATGAAACTATGTTACCAGCAATATAATTAATTCTATTAATAATTACATTTTAGATCTCAACTTTAAAATTTGGAATATCTCTGTTTTATATTAAAAGAATAAATAACATTATAAGAATAACACTGATAATTTAATAATAGTTCATTTTAAATGTAAAATATTTGTTAAATTTAAATATATTAAATGAATAAATCCCTTGATTAAGTTTTAATTTAATAATTTAATTTTAAATATTAATTAAAAATGGTTAAAAATATTTTAAAATATTCCAAAACGTGATATTTCTTAAACTTTGACCTTGTTTAGCATAAAAAATAAAATTAATATAGTATCCGACTTGAACTAAAAATTCTATCAATTTTTATTACTCTCAATGGCGCAGCACCACACAACTTTTTCAATTCATAATAAGAACTATTAATTGACATAAAAAAATTTCCCCGCTTTTTTCGTTCCTTATCTATTTTTATTTTTCATTTCTTTAATGTTTTGGTTCGCCTATATTTTTATATGCCAAAATTGTTGTCTATTTATTTTAGTAAAAATCGACTTTGACCTTTGATAATATTTAAGTTAAGTAACTTAATTAAACTAGTAGGTAGCTGAGTTAAGCATGCTTAGAGTCAACAGCTGAGTCAAACATCCCTTAAAATCCCTTAACTCCTTTTTAAACCTTTCCATCAGAGGTCGATCGGAAATGACAAAGGTGCCAAAAATCGCAACTGTCGAAATCGGAACTGTCGGAAATTGGAACTCAGAAATTGGAACTGTCGGAAATCGGAATACCGATCGACCTCTGCTTTCCATTAATTCTGGAAAACACATATTTTGAACCACATATCCTGATAATATTCAAAAATGCTTGTTAAATCGAAATATATGTAGTCTATTAAATCTATTATATTATTAAATAAAAATATACTTTATTAAATTTGTATAATAGGGAAATTACAGTATATTATTAAATAATTATTTAGAAATTTAGATTTATTTGACTAAGCATTAGTGATCGGATCGTACCTTTTTCGGTATTTATCGGTATTACTAAGCTTGATCGAAATCATATTTAGCTAATAATTTAATTAATTAAAGGTATTTATTTAAAATTTTTGATCAGGAAACTTTTAAAATATATCTAGATTATAAAAAGATTAAATACATTCAATAAACTAACAATTAATTTCAAAAAATGTTTTCTTTCTTACGTCTCATATTTTCTTTCCGACCTTTAACATTTATTTTTACACTGATTGTATGTCGGGAGTCGGGAGTTCCCGACAAATTGGTTTGAAGAAGAGGAGGAAGAGTCGTGGCACCAGCCAGTGTGTAGTGGCACTGGCACCGACTGTTGGTAGTGCCAACAGTCAAAGGAAGGGCAGTAGAGTGACTCGGAGCACGAGTCACTTTAGCCAAGGAGTAGAAGTGGTGAACGGTAGTGCCGTTCACCTTTTTTCCAACCAAAAACACAAAGAAAGGACCAGTTGACCACAAGCAAAATCCACCAAGAACGAGAATTCACACTGAGCACTGATTTAGAACAGTCGACTCAGTTGAACGAGTAGTGAACCAGAGCACGATTGGTTCACTCTTAAAAAACACCACAGAAGCTAAGCACCGTCCAAACACGTAAAATTTATTTCACAACAAAAAATTGAGCACAGTAAAAGCCAATGATGGGAGACCACGAACAAGCCCACAAATTAGCTGTTGATGATGGTTGATTGAGTTGGAATTGAGAACTGAGCTAATTTTAAGGACTTGTTCAGCGGCTTAAATAGAGATTAAAAAAGGGCGTGGTTTGACAAAAACTCAAAAAATTGCGAAATTGAAAATAATTCCTACAGAATTATAGAAAACAAAATGTGTAGAGAGAATAGGGCAGAGAAAACAAGCAGAAAAAACAATAGTTATGAGGTGACAGGAGTAGGCTGTCACTAAAAAAATAGAGAAAGGAATTTTGGCGGGAAAAAATTGAGTGGACAACACAAAAATAAGGGGTGAACGGCTAAAAAATTAACGAGAAGTGAACGGGGGACAATTAACTAAAAGACAATTTGATAAAAGGTCGCCATATTTGGCGACACTCCCCCCGCCCAAGAAAAACAAAAGTTCCGTCGAATTCTTCTGCCTTCTTCATGATTCATCACAACCAGTGTTGACGTTGCGCCGCATTCCAGAGACAGTTGACAGCATGTTGCGTCGAAACATGTGATTGCGTTTAAGTCGATGACGATGGTGGTGAAGTGCGCTTTCGCTAATTCCCCTTTTTCGAGCTTTTGGTGAGGGGCGGCACTCCACTACCAGGCCTTGTTGTCGTGCATTCGTGCTAATTTTTCTGACTGAAGAGCACTTCATATTTAGTTGATCAGTGACAACCCCGGTAATTCCAGCTTGACTAACACCTAAGCATTTTCGAGTGGCCAAAAAGCTCGTTGATGTGGCAGACGCGGTCGGTCCAGCTTGGGGAATTGATGGATATTTTTCAGCGGTAAAAAAGCTCGTTTTTGATTGATCAGTGACAGCCGTGGTCGTTCCACATATATTAAGCCAGTTAAATTCTCGCAATAGTTCGATGAGAGTCCCGTCCATTACAGCATGTTTGAGTCGCTGGGGCACGTCCATAATAACCAAAGTAATTCCGGCATGTCGTGGTAACCAAATAGGATTAGAAGGAGCATCTGCTTCAGCATTTTTATCAATCCTCGTTTCTATTCGAATTATCCCCTCTGAGTCGATCACACTACATACGGTTTTTAATTCCAGTTTGTATTCTCGTTGAGACAATCGGATCAGCAAGGAACGAGCAATTCGGTAATCATTCGCAGAAAAAATGCAAGTGGTTGAAATACAGGTTGGAAATCGAATACAACGGAGTTTGATGAGACGTAGCACCAAGATGACTGCTCCCAACAAGGTAAGAAGTAAGCTGAATCTCTTTGAATCGAGGACAGATTTAGCCGATAATTCCTTCACGATACCAATAGATTGTTTATCCAACTTCTCATCTTGTTTGGCCTTCTTTTTTGTTGCTGTTGTTGCCTTTTCAGCCAGTACATTATGGTTGGTGCTGTTGGAACTGATTGAACTGTTAGACGATATACCGGTTTGAGAAATAACTTGACCATTTTGTGAGTTGAGCAGACTACCCTTCAGCTTTGAATTTAACCAGCTTTTGCGTCGATAGTGGCGTTTGTTTGCTTTTTGATGCACGGTTGAGCTAGATGACGACATTAAGTTAGATTTTGAGTCCAAATTCAGTGAGCTAGTGATGACCATACCAGAGTAATACACCTCGGGTTGCGTTGACGTCGGTTGTCTCCAATTCGCTTCAAACATTCCTTCGTAGTGGCCAGCTGTGTAGTACACACGCTTTTTTGATTGAGGTTGTCTCCAATTGGCTTCAGACGGTCCATAGTGGTGGCCATTGTAGTAGTACACACGCTTTTTAGGTTGACGTTTTATACACAGCATGAAGTGGTGTCGGCCTCCACAACTACGGCATTTGTTCGCAGCGCGACATCGGTTGAGCATGTGGCCATCATATAAGCAGTTCAGGCACCGTCCTTGTTCCAAAAGACGAGCTTTGCGTCTATGACGTGACTTGAACACTGGGCAACGGCTTGGCTTGTGAGTTGGTCCAGCAAGGCAGAGTGAGCAACCATGTTCTTCGATTGATGATTGTAGTGGACGAGCAAGTAGTTCATGCTGTTCCTCAAGCTTGTCTGGTGATTGCATGGTCATAAATGATTGAGTGTCGTCCATTGGTTCGTGGTGATCACTTCGTTGAGTCGCCTGGTTGTCGTGAGGTTGTTCCCCAATTTTGATTGCTTTATCACTAGAAAGATCCTCTATTGCCATTCCAGTACGAGTAGTCGGTGCTTGCTTGATTGTTGACACCTCACAAGTTGATTGACACAATGGTTGTAAGTTCGCTTCTGTTGGTCGTCCAATATTCGTTGTAACCAGAGGTTGACTTTCATTTGTTGGTAAACCACTTCCACTAGACGGTTGAGAAGCCACAAAAGAACGTGATATTTGTAGAGGACGGTGTTGATAGTTTCGATATTGTGGTTGACTTGGTTGCCATTGGTCCTCGTCACAAGGTCCTTGTTCAGGCAAAGCAGGTCGCAAGTTCGTGATGGTTCTTTCCAAACGCTCTTTTCGTTGCACAATGCGTCCCAGGCCAGCACGGAGGTGAGCCAGAGTCCATTCCTCGTCGTCCTGCTCCCAATCAATCAAAGTCTCCAAGACTTCACGAGGCAGTTTAGATCTAATAATTCCACAAACTATTTCATCTTGCGTTGCATTAGACCCCTCAGGTGATTCGAGTTGTAGACAAATTCGCTCAACATGTTCTCGGAGATCGCGCATTGATAACAGTGAATTGTTGGCCAACGGCAGGTGTAAAAGCTCAGCAATTAGTCCTTCCCTCAAGGCTTTTCCATCGCCAAATTGACGGCGAAGAATGCTGACCACCATAGGGTAATTAACATCAGAGATCGGATATCCTTCAATCGCACGACGAGCCACAGAACCAGGTACCAGACTTTGAAGAAGACATAAATGTTTTTCAAATGGTGGAAGTGGTTGACTATTCACGGCACGATCGAAAGCCATCCAGAATGCAGTCCACTCCTTTGGGTCGCCAGCAAATTTCATCGGTTCAAGACGAAATGGCCTGAAGGTTGAAAATATTGGCACGCCATTATATGTTCCTTGTTGCTGGTATGGTGAAAACCCAGCTTGACTAGCAGAGTTGGTGTGTTGGGCACTTGTTCCATTTCCACACGCTTGTTGTTCATTAGTTCGGGTTTGAGTCGGACGACGTGTGAATCCATCAGGGTGTTCAGGTTCGCTTTGTTGACCATTAACTATGGTGTGATGAGCCTGGTGACGAATGTTATCAGCTTGTTCTTTACCAACGGTGGCGGACTTTTCAGTTCTTCGGGAGGAGACTGAACCACGATTGCCAGTTCTTCGTTGTTGCAGGCATACATTGACCAAATCCACCAATTCATAAGCATGTTCAATTTGTCCTAGGGCGGTCGGTTCATCATCCACTCTGACTTCGCCTCTCGGCGGCGGAAAGGCTTGAAGTATGTCCATCTCGTCTTGTTGTTCCGTTGGCATGAGTCGGGCAATGAAGTCGGACCATTTATCCACCAGTGCTTGGGCACGACCAGCAGCTTCTCTAAGTTGAACGGCATCTGCTTCCAAGCGATCATCGTCATCCACAGTGGTGTCCTGAGCATTTAATCCATTAAGAACAGCACGGCCCTTTACTTTAAGCGTTGCCAAAACGGTGGCCAGTTGTAACCGGATGACTGCTGACATTGACGGCTGTTGTTCAGCTCACTTCACAAAAAGTGGTTGTAGTTGTGGTGGCTGTTGTTCAGCTCAGCCAAAATAAGAACGAGTAGTTGAAGTTGTTGTGGCGGTGGTTCCGCTCACAAACAAGGTTGAAGTAGTTGAAGTAGTTGGTGTAGTGGTGGTGGCTGTAGTGCAGCTCACACACGAGAGTTGAAATAGTTGTAGTTGTTGTTGTAGTGTGGTGGCTGTTGCTCAGCTCAACCAAAAAAGTAGTGGTGGTAGTAGTGGTTGTTGTTGTAGTGGTGACTGTTGTTGTCGTTGGTGTAGTAGTGGTCGTTGTTGTTGTTAGTGGTGTAGTGTTGAGTGTTGTCGTTGTCCCCGTCTTCCCGGGTCGTGGCACCAGTTTGTCGGGAGTCGGGAGTTCCCGACAAATTGGTTTGAAGAAGAGGAGGAAGAGTCGTGGCACCAGCCAGTGTGTAGTGGCACTGGCACCGACTGTTGGTAGTGCCAACAGTCAAAGGAAGGGCAGTAGAGTGACTCGGAGCACGAGTCACTTTAGCCAAGGAGTAGAAGTGGTGAACGGTAGTGCCGTTCACCTTTTTTCCAACCAAAAACACAAAGAAAGGACCAGTTGACCACAAGCAAAATCCACCAAGAACGAGAATTCACACTGAGCACTGATTTAGAACAGTCGACTCAGTTGAACGAGTAGTGAACCAGAGCACGATTGGTTCACTCTTAAAAAACACCACAGAAGCTAAGCACCGTCCAAACACGTAAAATTTATTTCACAACAAAAAATTGAGCACAGTAAAAGCCAATGATGGGAGACCACGAACAAGCCCACAAATTAGCTGTTGATGATGGTTGATTGAGTTGGAATTGAGAACTGAGCTAATTTTAAGGACTTGTTCAGCGGCTTAAATAGAGATTAAAAAAGGGCGTGGTTTGACAAAAACTCAAAAAATTGCGAAATTGAAAATAATTCCTACAGAATTATAGAAAACAAAATGTGTAGAGAGAATAGGGCAGAGAAAACAAGCAGAAAAAACAATAGTTATGAGGTGACAGGAGTAGGCTGTCACTAAAAAAATAGAGAAAGGAATTTTGGCGGGAAAAAATTGAGTGGACAACACAAAAATAAGGGGTGAACGGCTAAAAAATTAACGAGAAGTGAACGGGGGACAATTAACTAAAAGACAATTTGATAAAAGGTCGCCATATTTGGCGACATTGTACGTGTTTTTAAATTTTTATTGTCGCCGATAGTTGGAAAAAGTAAATCAAGTGAGTAATTAATTTTTAAAATTAAATTATTATTAAAATAAATTAAGAGATTAGGAAATTATTACTAGGAAAAGAGTCAAACCTAAAACATTACAGTAACAGGGGGTATTTAGCGGTCATACGACACTTGCAGATATGACATTTGCAGACCCGACATTTGCAGACGACTTTTGCAGATCGACATTTGCAGATACCGACACTTG